>NMRB01000552.1:256979-268816 GCA_002633025.1 Notospermus geniculatus
ACCCGGGGATGAAAAGTCCGGGCTTTTTGAACCCTCCGATTTCGAAGGGTTTTTGGAGGGCTTAATTTAGACCCGCGTCTCCTGCGGGTTTTTTAAGTAGTGTAGACGCAATAGACCCGGGCTTTGTCTAGTTCTTGAACACCGCGACAGGCGGCGTGTCTTGTGGGCATGCGCGGTAAAAAGCCAGCACTCCAATTTAGCGCCTCCTCTTCGTGAAGAGTACGCTCCAGCAGCGACCCTATCGCCGGGCGTAGCAATTAAGTTCAGTTAGATTTTAGTAGTGTAGACGCTCGCCGGGTCTCAGGCGGGTTTTTTCAGGCCCGGGCTTGACGCGGGCTCAAAACGCCCGGGGATTTCTATGTAGTGTAACCACAGCTAATCTCACAAGTGAATCGGTGATTAAAACTGTGTTGTCAACCACCGCGTTCAGGTTCTTTACTTCCGCATTCCATTGCTCCACGGGTACATTGGGTTCGACATATTTAGCTCACAGGGGTGAGCTCTTACGATGGTGCAGCGTCCGTCGTTGGCCGTTAGCAGGCACGTTTCGTAACCGCCGGAGCTGTTGATCTGAAACTTGGGGTGACACAAAAAAAGTGAACCGCTTTTTGACAAGTATTTTCTCAGCGATAGATAAACCGAATTCATTGGAATTTTTCACAGTGTAACATCAGGGTACCATCAACAAGTCTGCAAAATATCTAAGAGATCGGTCGTACATTGTGCGAGTATTGTCAAATTCGAAACAGCATGCCAAAAAATCCAATATCAGAGCTAATGCAATGTGACATTCATCATGTTCACGCAGGTGTTGACATGCTGTTTTGAATTTGACAATGCTCGCATAATTTGAGACCGATCTACTAGATATTTCGCGGACTTGTTGATGATACCCTACGGTTACTCTGTGAAAAATTTCAATGAATTCGGTTCATCTGTCGCTGAGAAAATACTTGCCAAAAAAAGCGGTTCACTTTTTTGGGGACACCCGATATACCCCTAGGTCAGATGACCCATGACACCAAGTTTCGGTCCGTTTTTATCATTGTGTAGCTAATAGGTATACATGGTACAAAAAGTGTACACGTACAATTGGATGAAAATTTGCTGCACGCATAGAGGGTACCTACACGTACACTCATGGAAAAGAGTAAATGGACAGCAGTTTTTCTTGAATATCTCCAAACCATTGCGATGTAGGAGACTGAGCCTAACATATGTGATAGCAAATTTTTCTGGCTATCTGATGATGTCAAATTCCAGAAAATCCGGTGAAATCCACCTTTGATAGAAGGAATTTTGTAAAGTAATGTTTTTGGCTACTTTTTTATTTGCAGGTTTTCACTGAAAATTTTTATAGGAGTGTGTTTCTCTCATCGAGAGCTTTCATATCATATCTTAAATTTTCAATCATTTTAATTAGAAAGGTGGTTTTTAACCACTTTTATCGAAATTATTCTGCACATGCGAGGCACACCTTTGAAAAGGCCCTCTCCGGTCTATTATGAGCTGTGGTGTCATTTCTACTTCACAATGAATGAGTGAAACCAAGTCATGGAAGGTAGTGGTCAGACGGTCAATTTCCTACATAGGGTCAATTTTTAACACGGTCCACTTGTGATACTCTATTTCGGTAAGTGGTGGTTGACTAACTGTAAACTTCATTGGTCAAAATTCAATCTGACGCTATTTGAATTGTGAGGTGAATTTCCTATCAACTGAGTGCGGGCCAATCACCACATGCACAAGTCAACACACAAAAAACTATTGAATGGCCATTTATTCTGATCTACTCAACAGGACAATGACAGCAAGGGACTGTGTCAAAGGTGTGTCTGGCATGTCCAGAATAATTTCGATAAAAGTGGTTTAAAATAATTGAAAATTTAAGATATGATCTGAAAGCTCTCGATGAGAGAAACACACTCCTATAAAAATGTTCAGTGAAAACCTGCAAATAAAAAAGTAGCCAAAAACATGACTTTACAAAATTCCTTCTCTCAAAGGTGGATTTAACCGGATTTTCTGGACTTTGATATCATCAGCAGAAAGCCAGGAAAATTTGCTATCACATACGTTAGGCTCAGTCTCCTACCTCGCAATAGTTTGGAGATATTCAAGAAAAACTGCTGTCCATTTACTTTTTTCCATGAGTGTACAATACGTACGATCACACGAAATTAGAAGATACTAGCTTAAACAGCCACGAAACGTGGAACCAAATGGCAAAATTGAATTGAATTGAGAAGTAGGTCATATCAAAAACCTGCTTAGCAGCTACATATCTCATACACGGTGATGAAAATTTGGACATGATCATCCAGTTGTTAGTTAGTTTAGAAGTTATTGGATTTTGAATTTACGCTTTGGCCACCTAGTGGCCAAGCAAAGAAATGAATCGGACCGAAACTTGATGTCATCGCACATATGACATAGGGGCACATATGTACCAAGTTTCAGGTCAACAGCCCCAGTGGTTAGGAAACATGCACCAAAATGGCAAAATTTCGAACTTTGACCTCTGTGACCTTGAAAAGTAGGTCAAATATCACACCTGTTACACAGGTCAGGTATCCTCATTACATGCACCTATGATAAATATTTGGAGACGATCCAGTCATTAGTTCAGGAGTTACTACACTATTGTCTTGTCGATTTTGTCAACCTGGTGGCCAAGCCAAGAATCGAAACGGGCCAAAAGTTGATGCCATCGGTCATCTGACATAGGGGTATAAATGTACTGAGTTTCAGGTCAATAGCCCCAGCAGTTACGAAATGTGCCACCAAAAGGCAAAATTCTGAACTTTGACCTCTGTAACCTTGAAAAGTAAATCAAATCAAAACCCGTCAGATATATTATGTATCCTCATTAGATACACCTATGATAAAAATTTGGACAAGATCCAGCCATTAGTTCAGGAGTTATTGCAGTTTTTGTGTTTTTGGTTTCCATCATCTGGTGGCCAAGCTAAGAATCGAATCGGACCGAAAATTGGTGTCATAGGTCATCTGACCTAGGGGTATATATGTACCAAGTTTCAGATCCATAGCCCCAGCGATTACGAAACGTTCCCTGATAACGGTCGACGACAAGGACGTCAACGAGGACGACCACGGATGCTGCATCACGACAAGAGCTCACCCCAGGTGAGCTAAAAACACATTTTCCCGTATCCATAATGGACGTCGCCAGTTTGCTTCCTGTGTAATGACATGTGGTGTTCGACTCCCAACATGATGGAAGATAACTCATCTAAAGCCTAGTTCATGCTTCGACGCACGACCATCGCCGGCGACTGGCGCGCGATATTTTAGTGTGACAGTACGATAACGTTACACTCACCCATTTACACCTGCTGCCTGATCCTGAAAAGAAGGAGCACATAAATGCCGTTTAGACGACCAAGCTAAAAAAACATTCAGATTTTGATCCGATTGACCCGCATTCTGGACTGGATGTGTTCCACGTTGTTTTTGGGTAGCGTTTACACACGCATGTCAATATGGTCACATTCCTACTTAAAATACCAGTGGAACTCTCCACAGTGGTCAGTGGAGGAAAAAAGACCACATCAATGCGCATGCATCCAGATTCTTGTCTCATCTGCATTGAGACGATCATTTTAATACGGTCTTATGTGGTCGAATGTGGTCTAATGCGGTTGAAATTGAATGTGGATTCGGGACCAACAAAATCGGTGGGGCATTTTAAATCCACATTGTACCGCATTGGGTAGCGTTTGCATGTTTGCATGCATGAGTTTTGAACCACAATCGGATTTGATAGGGTCACATGTGGATATTTGCCTGCCTCTAAACGGCCCTTTTTTTGAGGCCCTGATGAATTACCAGTTCAACTGTAACCCCTGTTGCGGGCCCAAGAAATGTGATTGATTGAATGTGATTGATTGAACAGTCAGTATAGGATGACGGTACTGACGGGGATTGCCTAAACTATAATACAGGGTGTCCGAGAAAAAAATCCTGTTAAAAATGGGTTAACATGACCAACCCAACAGGTGTAGGCCTACCATTATAATAATGGGATTCCCATAAAGCAGGGTCAATATGCTTCCCAATGATACCACGATGACATTCCTTCAGTCACGCATCACGGAGCGCGATTGTTTTGAAAATACCATGTCCAAATCGATTACAGTTCATAATCGTGGAGCCAAATTTGGACACGAAGTTATTGGGATCACAGCTAAACATGGATCTCTCTCTCTGGGAAGGCATCCCCCTAAATGCATCTTGAGTGGTTTGTAAGCTCTTCTTTTCAAGGAATTTTGTTACCACAAATACTCTTTGCTCAGTGGTAAGTTGGACCATGTTGCTTGCTTGAATGTCCTGGTCTGAATACCTTCATACATTGGCCAACGTTCTGAAGTCACTCACCATTTTACTGCATAACGTTAATGACAAAAGGTTAAATGTTTCCTTGTTTTCCTGGTCGAGCATGGCAAGTGAACATTCATTTCACTGGTGTACTCCAAATGGATTTGGACAATACGCCATTTTCAAAACAATGAGGCTCCGTGATTCATGGCTGAAGGGATGTCATCGTGGTGTCACTGGAAATCATAGATCCTGTTTTATGGGAAACCCATAACTATAGTGGTAAACCTCTTGTATTGGTCATATTATCCCTTTTGTTGACGGTGGAACAGAACATTCAAGTTTAGTTTACAATCAGTCATGACGTTCGTGACGTGCTCAGATTTTTGTCAACTGCACGAAATAAAAAAGATTAAACTGCATGTACTACCTGCCGAATATGTTTAATCCCGGGTTTATTTTCAAGTAACTACATGTATTTTTCATCCATAATGGTGGACCTTCGTGCCGTCAGAGGCCACCACCAGTTAGCGGTCCTAAAACGTCATGAAATTTGACGTCACAGGGAAGGAAGGTACGCCACAACGTCGTGCATAATGACGTGGACGCCATGGCTCACGCATCTGACGTCAAATTTTGTGACATTCTAGGACCGCTAACAGACGGGCTCTAAATGGCAGTAAAGCCCCCATTAGATACGATTGACTTAAACCGAAGTTATGACACGAATAATAGTATGTTGTTTAGCTTTTTTCGGTGGAGGGTTACAGTCGGCTTCGAATTTGAATTCTGATCACGTGATAATGACTTCGGTGCATAAATGCAGAATGTTTCAAAAATGACATCAAACAATTTCATAATTACCTTTTCTCAGCTCAACCCCTTGCCAGGCACCTAGGCATTGGACCCTGCAATGAAAATTTGTTTCATAAAATCAAAGCTTTAAGATCTGAAGTCTCACTGGACTTTTGACTCAAGATTTTCGTTATGAATTGCACACAGAAATTTGTTGACATTAGTTACATGGCAACTAAACCTAAGACTAAAATAAACAAGAAGACACACGAGTAATTTTCCAGTAATACTTTAATAAATTCCCTGACTGCAGCTGTTATCAATGGGAATATTGGTATATAAGAAATATATCAATCAAAAAGGCCTAGCTAGCTATGCCTATAGCAGAGCTTTGGGGATGTTCAATAATTTCCAGTAATACTTAATAAATTTCCAGACTGCAGCAGCAGTTATCAATGGGAATATTGCTTTATTCGATAAAGTGTGGCATTTGGGTCTTTTGAAAAAACTCGAGGGTTATGGGATCACCGGTAAATTATTACGATGGTTTACTAATTATTTAACTAATCGGAAACAGAGAGTTGTTCATAAAGGAATATCATCTGACTGGGAAAATATAAACGCAGGTGTCCCCCAAGGGTCCAACCTTGGTCCATTGTTATTCTTGATATTTATTAATGATATTGTTGACGCCGTTGAACTTGACATGGGTTTGTTTGCTGATGATTCTTTTATCACTGTTGAGTCTCACAATCTACTTGCCACGACAGGGAATATCCAGAATGACATCAATAACTTAGTAGCATGGGCACGGAAATGGTGCGTTACTATGAACTCATCCAAGACTGTAGCCCTTGTGGTTAGTAAATATCTATTACCATCAAGGCCTGTATTACTTATGAACAATGAACCGATCANTGTCGCTGCACGTGGTGAACGGGAATAATTTACAATGCTGGTCCCGGCTCCCCCTCCACCATCTTGTATGTATCTTATCTGGTAAAATATTGAAATAGGTCCCAGCCTAGTTAAGCAATGCTTTTTGCTGGGGCCTAATTCAGTCAATTGAATAAAGTTTCATAAATAAAAAAAAAAAATATTGCTTTACAAGAAATATATCAATCAAAACGTCCCAGCTAGCTCTGCCTAGAGCAGAGCTTTGGGGATGTTCACAATGCTAATGTTCATGCTCCAGCTACACAAGCGTGTATCGAAGATATAAAAACTTTAAGTTTAAATTATTAAATACATAGCGGAGTGCAGCTATGTACTTGTAATGGTCCCACTCATCCAGGTCGTACTGCCCATTTGACAATCAAACAGAATGAGCTTGACATGGCAAACTATTGAACATCCACTGGATATCGATTGGATATTAACCTATCCCAATCTACACGCAAATTGTTTCGTGTCAAAATCGCCAAACCATTTGCCATGTGTCGTATTGAATGAAGCTCATGCAGCACGTGAGGCTTATGTGATACGTAGGGCCTATGACAAGGTTCTGGCGGGAGAGAGTTAATGCTGATATACATAACAGAATGACTTTTAGGAATCATTCTGGGAAAAGTTATGGTAAGCTATTACAGTCTCTGAAAATAAACTGGAGAAAAATACTGTATCTCGGTTAGTAAGTGATGATACTTACAAATCCTGACCTCCCTGTCGATGTCATCTGGGGAGAAAAAAAGGTTATGTGGGTTTCACGTGGTACAATTTTTCCCTGTGCCTTTCTGTGAAGCGCGGATAACTTGGCTCCTAGGCCAGTGACACTTCCATTGAGCTCCATTGAGTATGTTTATATATCCGGGTAACGAATTGGATTCACAAATAACTGGACAGCTGGTGTTGGAAGTAGAATAACTCCTTCACAGCTAAGGTGGTTACCTTCACTGTAAAAACTAATAAGCTTGAGAAACCCATGGGAATGGGTTCATTCCTTGACCCCTACTGGACTCGTTTGCCATGGCTTTCTTTGAAATGGGTACAAGAAAATGGGTTCATGGTACCCAGAATATTTGCTCTTCGGGTATGAAATGACAGGTCCTTAGGTTGCAGTAACCCATAATGACCAATTTCATAGGTCACTTTGGCCCATCTACAATTGCTACCCGTGGGGTATTGGCACCCATGAGCAGCTTTCGGGCCCAGTTGGCCCAAATTTGGCTGTCCTAATAATTTTAACAGAGGTGCAGTGAGCATCATAAATCCAAATCGTAGCCTAAACCTCGATCTTCTATTATTTATGCAATGATATTGAAGGTAAGAGGTCAAGGTAAAAACATAGTTGTAATATTGAAATGTTCAGTATTGTTCGCAGAAAACTAGAAATGAAAGACGTCTACAAAACATGCTGCTTACCACGAACTTCTCTCTTCTTGCCTGTAAAAAAGATCCTTGGGTATCGTTACCACAGTCTTCCAAATAAATAAGTTCACACCGTGTTTTTCAAAATATCTCTGAGAGAAAACAAGGTAACTGAAACCGATTTATTTATTTGTATGTTTGTTTGCTTGCTTGCTTGCTTGCTTGCCTGTCTGCATGCCTGCTTGTCAGCTTGCTTGCTTATTTATTTACATATTTATTTATTTATTTTATTTCATGAATTTGGCGCCACCGCATTTTCCCTTTGTTTAAAGTGCTTCTGATAATGTCCAGTCATTTTTGCACTCATTTTACCTAACCACAATACCACAAATGGGCCAATTACGTGTGCATGATTGCATGATTTTCTTGAATCAGAGAAGAGACCTGAACAAGGTCCTATTAGAAGTCGGTCAACCGTGAATTGACATGCACACGTAATTGCCAAATTTGTGGATTGTTGTAGGGTTCCACTGCAAGGTAAAATAAGTGCAAAAATGACTGGAAATTCTGAAAAGCACTTTACTAAAGCTCCCCATTGTCTGGTCTTAAAATTCCGGATAGAGAGTATTTCATGTATTTTGCTCCACCGCATTTTCCCTCTGTTATGTAACAGGCAATTTAAAACAGGTCCAAACGTCAACTGGGTTATTTTTAATTTTTTGAACTGTTGTTATGAGGTGGTTGACAGGGAGAGTTTCTGTGTAAAAAAATATCGAAAATATCTTTCCGTTTTCAAAATACATGTTTCAAAATTTGCGAGTTTCGAAATTTTCATGCACCGGTACTTTATCATTTTTTTTCAAATTTATTTTTGAACATTCATTCCCTCGTGATAAGTCCTGCAAGTTTTGAATATTGTTTTTTTCTTCACTTCAACATCATGGTATTCAGCCCCCTGCCTCCAGATTTCACAGAATATTTTCAGCCGAATAAATTCCAATGGTAAGGGGAACATGAGGAAAATTTCGTTCTGCTGTCATTTTCTTATCATCTCTGTCAATAAATAACAGCTGACTAATATTCAATATCTCAATATACCGAAAATTACAGATTTAGATATTTTGAGACATCACGAAAACGCCGACGAGATTTTCAATATTTTTTTCTCAAAACGTCTCAGTATCAATCACCTCATCAAAATAGTTCCAGTTCTGTTGAGAAAAAAAACTAGTAATAAAAAAAAAGTAATAAAAACGTTGACTTTTGGACCTTTCTACATAAGAAAGGGTTAAAATTAGCTTGAACGATATAGATGACCAAGTAAATATATCACACTATATTGAAAACTACATTCAATTATCTTCGTTTGTCTCGGAGATATCTGAAAAACAGGGTGCCCATTTACTTATTTGGAGGATTATGCGTGTATGCATTTGGCCACTGAGGAAGATCTAAATTTGTCCTTCGTTTAAGATGGTAGTATGCATTCTATGGACCGAGTCCAAATGGACTGAGTAACGTGGACTGAGCGCAAAAAAAAGATATAAACAACAATAATGAATGTTATAACCATAAATTGGTAAAATATGGTTTTCCTCAATACATGTTTGTACACACAGAAAAATATTCATCTCAGCTTGAGATAAAAATGTCTTGAACGCTTGTCGGTAAAAGGAGTTACTTTTGTATCTCAAGTTGAGATCTTTGAATCTCAGTACGAATAACTTATGTTTCATGTTGAGATAGGACTGTCTCAAGTCAAATCTGCCAGCTGAGATGACGGCCGTCTCGATATGAGTTAACAGTGGTCTCTATTTGAGACTGAAATGTGTTCAGTTGAAACGAGGTTCATTTCGACTGTCCCCAGTCAAATATTCTGGATGATATTTTGTGCTNATATTTTTTTGCAAATTGCAACACTGTTATCTCGTCAGGCCCAACAGGTGGCCCGCACTGATCTAGTTTATTTGCGATGACCAATATCTCGATTCGATGTTATTGATATCTCAAGCGTGAGATACGTTGCGTATCGGGAGGCTTAACACGCTATTTGTCTCAGGTAGAGTCACAAATATATCAGGTTTTGCCACTAGACAGATGCTTTCTCGATTCGAGATATTATTATCTCAAATACAAGATATTTGTGTTTCAAAGGGCTTCAAGACAGCACTTATCTCAAGTGGAGATGAATATTTTTCTCTGTGTAGAACGTGAAAAGAGTAAAGAAAAACAAAACCATAAAATTTTGTTCTGAGCGCTAAGCCAACCGGAAATCCCCAAGTTACATCAATAATCCAATACCCCCATACCCAGAAGTGTTGATTCTAAAATGCAGAATGTAAATGGAACGTAACTAACTAAAACTCGCTTTTTTCTGCTTATTCTGTTGCTTTCGTACACTTTTGCTGGAGAAAAAATGAAGGAAGTACTAGTCTTATCAGTACTTAAGCAATATCCTTTCGTATTGTCTACAAAACGGCTTGTTTCTTGCATTTTTTCACATTTTGGGACTTGGTCCAAATTACATGTACTCAGTCCATTTGGACTCAGTCGATAGAATGGATACTACCGTCTAAGATGACACTCTCTCCACTAATGAACAGTTGAAACATGGTCGACTGACGCAATACCTCTATCTATTCTTGTACTAAAGGGTAGAGTATGGCTGTAAAGCAGGCCTCAAGGGAGGGCCGTTTTAACGCGGTTCAAGACCGTGATCAACCTCAATGACATCGCCTAGACACCGTGAGGGTGTTTGCCACTGACCGCCACCTCGTCTTTCAAACCATAAGATTTTCACGGCGGTTCTGAAAACCGGCAATCACCTACTCGCTGCCTCGTTACCTGTTCTGAACTTGCAGAAACCTTCAGAACTGCTGAAAAAATTGCTGCCGTGTTGTTGCCCCCAACATCTTGTGGCCACATCACAATATCCACTAGACCGCATATGGACCGTACATGACGGTGTTTACACCACGTTTGACCGCAGTTGTACCGCATGCCTCTCTTGATGACAACGGCATCACTACCTTATTCACACCGTGTTTTCACCTGGTCCAGCCAGATCCACTTGTGCCAAACCAAACCGCCGTCATTTTGGGCGGTTCAGTCGGGTTTTGACCCTGCTGAACCGCCTTCAAAAAGCCGCCTGAGGCCTGCTTTATTTTAATCATCCATGCCCTCACTGACCACTGATCGCGACATTAGTTAGGCTACATTTACCTTCTTTGGAAAATAATAACATCGGATTTCGGAATGCCCTGCCACAGCGATAAACGGATCAATGAGTATTAGGCCTATATCTAATATTCTTTCTAAACTCATTGTCAGAACATGATTGTAAAACTGACTCAGTTTTTAGCTCAACCCTCCACCTCAACTTACGTCCGCCGCATGATCTGATATCTGGGCTTCCTGGGCGACCTGCAGGAATTGATAATAGAAGTAATAATAAGGAAATTGATACTAATTGTAAACCATCGTGAAATCACTGTCATAACGCTATAGAATTTGTCTGAAGCTGCTATCAATGGGAATGTTATTATAGAAGAAATATTATATCGATGCAGCGTAAATAAATACAAACTGCAGTGTAGCTATTACATGTGTACATGTGATGGTACCACTCATCCAGGTCGTACTGCGTACTAATTTGGCAACCAAACGGAAGGCAAACTTTTGGACATCCATTGGATATGGATTGGGTATTAAACCTCTCCCAATCTAAAGTGCTTTTCAGAATGTCCAGTCATTTTTGCACTCATTTGACCTTGCAATGGAACCCAACCACAAACCACAAATGGGCCAGTTAATTGTGCATGATTGCACGATAATCTTGAATCAGAGTATACCTGAACAAGGTCCTATTAGAAGTCGGTCAGCCGTTTATTGGCATGCACACGTTACTGGCCAATTTGTGGCTTGTGGTTAGGTTACATTGCAAGGTTAAATGAGTGCAAAAATGACTGGACATTCTGACAAGCACTTTACACGCAAATTATTTCGTGTCAAAATCGCCCAACCGTGTGTCATGTGTCCTGTTGACTGAAGTTCGTGCAACGCTTGAAGTAGTAGTAAGACTATTGAGATGGGTCTTGCTACACTTGCTGATAGGACTTCATTCAGCAGGAGTGACTTTGCGTTGTTTAAAGCTGAACTGCATGAACAAAAACTGGAGATCCGAACACTAAAAAAAGACCACCACGCCACGGTGGTGGTCAAGAGAAATGCAAACGACCATAAGGCACTTTCAAAACACCTCCGAAACATGATAGACTACCAGGCTATTTGGTGGCGCCACTGTATTCACCCTGAGTCAGTCAATAGAGCAACATCAAGACATGGCATCCAGTGACTTCTGCAGGTTGAAGGCATTAGGTTCTTACCGAACCAGAGAG
>NMRB01000552.1:279576-296635 GCA_002633025.1 Notospermus geniculatus
ATGAATCCGGGTCATCTTCGCTTCAACAAATAGTATCGTATTTAGTCGGCATTCATTATCAGTTGTCACACTAGGCCTACCATTCCCGTGAATCTGAACCCAGGGCCGGATCCAGGATTGACAGAAAGGGGGTGTAGCTCGACGGAGGGGTGCGCACCCATTTGACAATATCTGATGCATTTCCCTGGCATCTCAGAGCAAAATACTCAGTGTCACATGGGGAAGGTATCAGGAGGACACTTTCACTTCGGACATTTGACCCTGGATTTTGCCCCCTCCCCCACATTTAGCACTGTATGACCTCTACATGTATGTCGTTTTCACTCCGAAGTTTTCCTCCTGAAACACCGCTTAGCTATTCTTCACTATTCGGGATTTCTACGGCAGTACTCTGCGTAATGGATTAGGCCTACTCCCTGCCTGGATGGCATCACCAGTATCCGGACACTCACCCCGCAGGCCCCCTCCCGACATAGGACTTCTACCCCTAGGACATCTACCCCTGGACATTTACCCCCTTAGGACTTTTGCCCCACTAGGACATCTATCCCCAGACGGAAGTCCTATGGGGGATGTGCAGGGGGATGTCCTGTGGGAGTAAATGTCCGGGGGCACAAATCTAGGGGAAAATGTCCTAGAATCGGCACCACCCCTACCCGTCCTGGGGAACGTTCACTGGTCATTTGCGTGATTCAGTCCATTATTGGAAGGTTTTCCGCTGAAAAATTACTAAAAGCCATAATATTCAAGGACTTCCACCCCTAGGATGTCTGCCCCCGCCCCCCCCCCCGGACATTTACCCCATAGGACTTCGGCCCCACTAGGACATCTAGCCCCAGACAGAAAGACTATGGGGAATGTCCGGGTGGCAGAATGATGTTCGGGGGGGGGGGGGGCAATACATGTACATGTATATGGGGATAAATTCTAGATAAACTCTAGAGGCAAATGTCTGGGGGGAAAATGTCCTATAATCGGCACCACCCCTACCCGTCCGGGGCCCTTCACCGGTCATTTGTGTGGTCCATACCGTGATTGTTTTCCGCTGAAAAACTGCATGTATACTAAAAGCCATAATGGTCATAAAATTTCTACAGTATGTCTTTGGCATCTACTTCATGGCGGCATCCTTACTCCCTATGGTGACACCTCTGCCCGTCCGTAGGACGGGTACTTTGCTAGTATCTAATATTCCTTCTGAACTCATTGGCAGAACATGATTGTAAAACTGACTCAGTTTTTAGCTCAACTCTCTACCTCAACTTACGTCGGCATCTGGGATCCGGGCTTCCTGGGCGACCTGCAGGAATTGATAATAGAAGTAATAAAAGAAATTGATACCAATTGTAAACCGTCATGAAATCACTGTCATAACGCTATAGAATTTGTCTGAAGCTGTTATCAATGGGAATGTTATTATGGAAGAAATATATCGATGCAGCGAAAATAAATACTAATAGGAGTGTAGCTATTACATGTGCAGCCTACTTGTGATGATACCACTCTTCCAGGTCGTACTGCGTACTAATTTGGCAACCAAACGGAATGACATAGCAAACTTTTGGACATCCATTGGATATGGATTGGGTATTAAACCTATCCCAATCTGCACGCAAATTATTTCGTGTCAAAATCGCCCAACCGTGTGCCATGTGTCCTATTGACTGAAGTTCATGCAACGCTTGAAGTAGTAGTAAGACTATTGAGATGGGTCTTGCTACACTTGATGATAGGACTTCATTCAGCAGGAGTGACTTAGCGTTGTTTAAGGCCCATGTGATACGTATGACAAGGTTCTTGGGGGAGATCCACAAAGTAGCCTAAGGCACAAAAATCGACACACAAACTTATATAATACAGGAAGTCGATTTCCAAGGTTTGAGCAAATTTTCGACCCCAACCGGGGTCTTCGTCTGTTATGGGGGGAGAGGGTTAATACTATACATATGGGGGAATGAAATCTTATAAATCTTTCTGGGATAAGTTCTATGATATTTCGGTAAGTCATTATCGTCTCTAAAAATAAACTGGAGAAAAAACACTATGGGCCGTATTTACGAAGCGCGATTAGGTCAACGCGCGTGTAAATTCATAGTTATCCAGGTTATGGGCCTAGGAAACCATTGTTTTGCTACCTTGTACGCTGCTTGATCGGCAGCGTTACCCACATGATAATCATCCGTGGTTAACGTTCCTTTGTCTAGCTGGAGGAGGACAAAAGAAAAAATTGAACAACCTACAGGCCTTGTTTAGAGTCAGTCAACTCTTTTCTTCGATCCTCCTGCACGTAAAAGTAGGAATGTTAACCGCGTGTGGTTATCCTGTGGGTAAACGCTGCCGATCAAGCAGCGTGCAAGGTAGCAACACAATGGTTTTCTAGGCCCTTAACATGAATAACTATGAATTTATACGCGTGTTGGCCTAATCGCGCTTCATAAATACAGCCCTATATCTCGATTAGGAAATGATGATACCTACATCTGACCTCCCTGTCGATTTCATCTGTGGAGAAAAAAAGTTGTAGATATGGCTTTCACGTGACATTATTTTTCCATGTAGTATTATTTTGTTTCCCTGAATCCCCACGGCGGTGATAATAATGGTCCCTATACTGGAGCTGCAATAGTTATTATCAAGAATACTGTATCCGATGTGTTTAGTGGCTGCGGCCGGGAATATCGTCGTGCCTAGATTTTCTAATTATGGTTCCCGATCATGAAGATCGGGAGCCATATTGTTTTTGGTCATATTGTCAGTGGGTGAGGTCAAATGTTATAGTTAACAGGAAAAGTTACAGTTAAATTTTAGTTAACTAAACCTTAACTGGGAGATTTGACCACCGTCCGAAATGTTTAGTTAACTTGCTGTTAACTACAGGTTAACTAAACTATAACAGATTGTTAAGGAAAAGTTTAGTTAACTAGTAGTTAACGCAAGCTTTTCCAATTTTTGTTTAAACTTTGCATTACAGAATGTACAGTAGTTACTGTAACGCCTAGGCGTTAACTGATAGTTAACTGGGTTGGGTGGTCAAATGTTTCAATTAAGTCAAGGCAGCCATGTTGTTTATTCAAATGATGCAAGCTGGATTATCAGGCCTTGAATCCAACGAAACGCTTTTTACCAGCAGTAGCAGCCATGCGTTCCTTTCAGTGAAACTGCAGAGATGATTCCAAGAGAGGATTCATGGAATCATTACCTGGAAGTGATGGGGATTCCTCACTGTTGTTACCTATTAGTTAATTGTCAGTTAACTTTCTGTTAACTAGCAGTTAACTCATAGTTAACGTGAGCAAGGATTTTCAGGGCTCACGTTAACTAAACTATAACCATAACTGTAAATATATTTCTTAACTGATACATTTGACCTCACCCAGTGTGCGCGCGCGCGCGCGCGCGCGTGCGCGCGTGCGCGCGCGCGTGCGTGCGTGCGTGCGTGCGTGCGTGCGTGCGTGCGTGCGTGCGTGCGTGCGTGCGTGCGTGCGTGCGTGCGTGCGTGCGTGCGTGCGTGTCCGTCCGTCGTCTGTCACGCCTCCATATCTTATCTCTTTCAACAGCAGCTCTGGCAACACATCCAGGTACCCCTAGGTTTGTCAACCTTGGCAATTCAATGAGCTAATCATTTTCAACATCAGATGCCCCCATCATGATGTAAACAACATACCAGACTTGATATTTTGTCCGTCACGCTTTTATCTGATGCCATAACTCGGCTTCTTTAACACCTAGTGCAATGGAAAAAGGTTCTACCCTTACGTTTTCATACCATATGAATCGAATGGACACTACTTTTGATCTGAGATGTTGGGCTCATGGTGATATCAATATCACAAATTTGATACTTTGAGATAACTTGCCATATTATCAACTCTTCAACATGAAACAAGTCTTAGTTCATGCCTGCTTATCCGAGAACCCCGGACTATGTTAAAATTCTCAGCCTCACGTGTCCGGGTGATTGAGATATCATGACATTTTGATATCAAACTTGATAATTTGAAATATCTCTGCCTGTGGTAGAGATACATGTACATGTAGAGGCATGACATCACCCATACTTTGGTTACTGCTATTGAGGATGCCCATTTCAATTATGCAGTGACCTTGATAATCAGAGGTCAAGGTCAAGGGCAAACTTGATAATTTGATAACTTGATAACTTGCAATCGCTCTGCCTGTGGTAGAGTTAGAGGTATGAAATTGCCCATACTTAGGTTATTGAGAATGCCCATTTCCATTATGCAATGACCTTGATTATGCAATGACCTTGATGATCAGAAGTCAAGGTCAAGGTCAAAGTTGATAATTTGAAATCTCTCTGCCTATGGTAGAGGCAGAGGTATGATGTCACCCACAAGATGTCCATTTCCATTATCCAGTGACCTTGATGATCTAACATATGACAAGTTCCATTCTTATCTCATGAACCCAAGGGAACCATATGACATTTACAATGTCCTCTTGTTACACACGTTCCCGGCAAGTTATAAAATGCAATCTAACAAAAGGGCCCGTAGTTGGGAATGATACGCAATCCTACAAGGGTCATGTTCGACAACTACCTCGGGATGAGGATCGCGTTTCATTTATGGGAAAAACGACATGGGGCGTCTCACCGTGGTTATGTAAAGCTAGGCGTCAAGGAGATTAAAGCGAATATTGATAGCCGATTTTATTTACATTTGGCGGCCATATAGATTTTAAGGATTCTGGAAAACAAGGATCCACGTTATTGTAGTCACCTTCTCTACACTGTAAAAAATGGAATAGTCCCCGCGGGTAAATTTTACCAATGCCATCGGCAATTTCGATTTTACCACAGAAAAGGGTAATATTTGCTCAAAAGCGCCAGACAGTATTACCTATCCGTGGGTATTCTCAGGCGCCTTCCTTACCTGGAACCGTGGGTAAAACTGGGGACAAGCTTACTACCTATTTACCAACGGGAATATAGGTAGTCTCACCTACGTCTCTGTTTTGGCAACATCTACCTTTTGCGGATATAACTGCCCATACACAACCACATACTCCGCCTTCCGAGATCCGCCATCCGCCGCCCGACGTCCGTAATCCGGCGTTCCGCCTTCCGCGTTTGTCACCCGACCGGCAAACATAGCTACAACCTTAATCGGAACATTTGACCTTTGCAAGTTTTTCCCTTGGGGCTAGGCTAAAGCCTCACCCAATTCATTTTCCAGTACAATTGAACTTCAGCTTCCTGCTGGGATTAACGAAGTTTTGTCTGACTGAAATTTTAATACTCAGGTTTTCAGACTTTCATAAGACAGTTTTAAACGGGTTTTAAGAGAAAACTTGGAGGGAGGTCAAATACTCCTTTTAATCTAAAACTTTCTTCAGACTTGGCATTAAAAAACCTGACTAAGCCAAATATTTGACCTCAGCCATTGTGGAAAGAGAGGTGTAAGCCTGGCAGAGCAATAACACAAAGATCGTTTTCAATTTCGAGGACAAGTCAGTTGATATTTGCAGCGTTTCTCTATGTCATGAATGACCCCCATTTTTTGTACATTCATCAGAACTGAATGCCTCTTACAAACTACAACGCCTGAAAAAACCTGACGTACCTGACACCACCACACAGGCAACAACTGCAACAATGAGCACTACGAGAAAGGTCCTCATGGTTCGTTTTTAACTGAAATATATAAGACATCGTAAAAAGAAAACATTCTTAAGGTGAAGGGATACCTAAGCAAAAAATAATGCACACACAAAATTGAAACTCGACATCTTCTCTATAACCCGAGGTACCGGTAATCTATTACACCAAGTTTATTTCTTAAGATGGGCCACTTCATGTAGAAATTCTGAAACACCCAATACCAAGATAGTCCATTGGTTTGCCACCAGAGAAGTATGGCACTGCTCGCAGAATCTAGGTAGTGCTATATCCAGCAGGCCATTAAACTTGACGCATATTTTTGCCAGCATTGTTGGTCCACGTGGTCGTGGTCAAAAAGGCGGCAAGGTAGACATGTTGAGTTTATACGATACCTTTCATAACAATCATCTACATTAATAATTCATACCTTCTCTCAAAAAGTGGCTAGTTTATTGTAACCTTCATCCCACTTATCATTTTACACAAAGATTGAATTCATTTGTGATTTTGATTGAAACCAAACAATCTCAAACCCCTGCGTCTTACAAAAATAGGGTCTTCGAGCCTGTGCTATTCTGCTAATTATTGGATATCGCGAATGCACATGACCATAAACGCAATATTTAGGTTAATTAATGAATCGGTTAATTAATGAATCTTTTCGCCTCCAGCAATTGGATATCTACTTTTAAGCGGCTTATTAGGGTTATTCTCCAAGGCCTGCTTTCCATTAGCGCGTTTCGCGCCGTGACCAACGAAGCGGAACAATGCTTTCGAGCGTTTCCGCGCACGGAAACGCGCCAATAGAAAGCAGCCCTAAAAGTTCATCTTTAGCGAAGGTTATCCGATTTTACTGGTTTCCAATTTTCAACCTCACAATGAAAGTTTCCTGGTGAGTGCGAAGCTCTGGTTATGGTAATGTGAATAAACGCGCGATCGAAGAGTGAATCGGGCAAAAACCGGTATGAAAATAATGGTCACTAAGTGAACCAATAATTCATTCACAAGCCTGGCGGCAACACGATTCACAAGGTGACTTCAGGGGTGGCACTCAGCCTCTCATTCCCGGCCCAGATTTCAGCAGCCGTGTATTGGCATACAACACACTGGCATTGCATAAACCAGTGATAAACGGTCCTATCCACACGGGAGAGAGCACGTGAGGCTATAAGCGTAATGAGGGCGTCGCCATTTCTCCACGGAAAGGTGTCGCTGCGACCGTATCAGGCCTTTTCATTGTCATCAGGACGTCGTCTCCGTGGCAATACGAGGCGCGAGCATGAAGCCACGTCGTCACGGAAGTGTGACGTTGGCGTTCCGTAAACGTCACAGTGGAAACGTCGACACGGTCGCAGCGCCATCAAATGGTAGAAAAAGAATGGCTACCTCCCCATTAGTGCAACAACATTACGGTCAACCTTGTCCCCAGGATCTAACTCGAAATTTCTTCTGCTTTTGCCTAGAGACGAGGTCATTTTCGACTTTGGTCGTTAGACCCTGGATTCACTTCCAAGATTCTTAGAACCTCGTGCCCAACGCTTATTTCAAGTATAGTATAGTATAGTATCAACCTCGGTTACAGTAATGATTGTAAAAAAATATATTTTCATTAAACTGTATTATGAAGATTTATGTCTGTCATCAGAAAGAATAATGTTTGCTATGATATGAAAAATAAAATGAAATAAACCATACTTTAATGCATTTTCCTGGGTATTTCAAATTTCAAATTGGGTATGACGTCACGCCGATAGCCAATCACAGCCGAGGTATTCTGTTCTGAAGCCAGGGCTTAACGAGCCAACGTTAAGCCCTGGGAACGAGGTTGCATTACGATGATTTACTCGGTATATCGGGTAATTCAGAAAAAACGTTCCGAAATTTAAGCGGTAATAAATTTCTTTGTAACCGGCGTATGACATTGCCACTTGGTTGGGATCAAGAAACACACAATCTGAGATAATTCGCCAAATCTCACTTATCTAGCAAACTTATCTGGCAAACTTCCTGAATCATGACAAAAAGTACCATACTGTCTGAAAACGGCAATATCCGAAGTAAATTGAAAAAAAAAGTCATTTAAAGAGGTGATAGATTTGTCCTCCACTTTGTTGAAAATGACCCTCACACACGTTTTCCATGAAGTTATGCCGTTATAAATTCCCGTACGACATCACCCTGGGGAATCACCCACACATCGTGCAGAGGGGCAATCCCACATTCAGAGTCGGGTTTTCCCACATCCAGAGGCAAAATGGCAGCCACTTCAGGAAATGCGAGTCCAGCACCTAGGAATATTCAAAATTCGTCATCATAAATGAACCTGTTCTTCAATTCAACACTTCTATTCGGATCTGATGAACCCTGGCCATTACTTCCAGTTCAAATTCTTGGATAGTGTTTCGTTTTAGAAGCGATTGAAGTGGCCAAACATGCCCCGTCATCCACAGTAAAGGTGGCACCGCCATCTTCCAGAGTAAAGACAAAGTTGCTGATGTTGAAAGCCAAACGAAATCTAAAAAAGGAGAAGCCGAAAGAGTGGTTTGGCTTTGTACCAGCATGCCAATGCAAGGAGAACAAGACCACCTGAAAGCATGGCGTTTGTAAATAAAACTAGATGCCCTGTCCTTTAATCAATCATAGATCAAGAGACAAGCCCATTTATTTTTCAGTTTCATGGTGGAGTCCTGGTAAACAAAAACTTCCTTCTGCATTATAAGAAGATGGATATGCTGAATACATTTCAACTTGTTACCACAAACAATTGCCAGTTTCCAAGATGGCCCTTTTAAAGGCCCAAAGGGATTAACAGTGGGGGTCAAAAATTTGATATCTTCAAATCATATCAACATTGGTATCAAAATAAGTAAATGGACAGAGTGTTTTTCAAATATCGTCGAGATAAAACAAGATAATTGGATGCGGTTTTCAACATAGTGTGGTATAGTTACTTGGTCATATATCTCATGTATTTGGGTCAACCTAATTTTAACCCTTTGTTATGATGTCATCACTTTGTTATGTAACAGGCAATTTAAAAAATATGAAATAGAAATCGGGTTTCAAAGGTGAAAGACATAGCTTCCTACCAGAATCGAACCCACGGACCCTCGCATAAGGCATCAATCGCCAGCACTAAGGGGCAGCACGCCTTAAACGTGATCTCACGCCTTAAACGTGATTTGGGTATCAGTTTTCAAGATCATGGATTTTTGGGCCCTTTTTGGACCTGAAAAACTTTTACCCAAAGGGTGTCATCATTGGTATCTTTTTGGAGTTCTATGAGAGCAATCTTGAAATCAGTTGTTTTCAGCCCCTTGGAACTAGTGGGAAGGGATACAATGTTGGATTTTTGGCCCTTTTGGACCCATCAAGGGTTGCATGTTGTACTTTTTTGGGAATAAAATCCATACCATGTTGTTGTACTCACTGAGAGGCAATTTAAAAAAGGTCAAAAAGTCAACTTTTTTATTTCAAGTTTTTCTCAGCAGGTTTCAATGTGTTGTAGTGAGGTGATTGATAACAAGAGTTTTTGCGCAAAAAAATATTGAAAATGTTTTTTCCGTTTTCGTAATATCTCAAAATATCAAAATTTGAGATTTTTGAAATTTTGATATATTCGATCATTTTTTAAAGTCATTTGTTAGCATTCATTCCCTCGTGATAATTTATGCAATGTTTGAAAGCTTTTTTCGCTTAAATGTCATGATATTCAGCCTCTTTATTCAGCCTCCAGATTTCACATAATATTTTCTGCTGATTCGGTGATGGAAACACGTGGAAACTTTCGTAGCCATCTTGTTATCATGTCTGGCAGCGAATAACAGCAAAACAATATTCAATATCTCAAAAGATTTTTTTGGCAAAGAGTCTTTAATGTCAATCACCTGATCACATCAGTGCCAAATCTGTTGAAAAAAATTAGAAATAAAACAGTTAATTTCTGGACCTTTTTTAAATTGCCTGTTACATAACAAAGGCTTAAAATTAGGTTGACCCAAATACATGCGATACATGACCAAGTAAGTATACCACACTATGTTGAAAACCGCATCCAATTATCTTGTTTTATCTCGGAGATATTTGAAAAACACGCTGTCCATTTACTTATTTGAAAGACTGTACAGTGCAACCCTTGAGGGGGTCAAGAAGGGCCAAAAATCCAACATTTGACCCCCTCCACTAGTTCCATGGGGCTGCAGGTGAAGGAAAACAATTTAAATATTGCTCTCATAGATCTCAAAAAAGTACTCATGATGGCACACTTTTGGGTAACAGTTTTCAAGATCATGAATTTTTGGGCCCTTTTTGGACCTGAAAAACGTTTACCCAAAGGGTGTCATCATTGGTATCTTTTTGGAGTTCTATGAGAGCAATCTTGAAATCAGTTGTTTTCAGCCCCTTGGAACTAGTGGGAAGGGATACAATGTTGGATTTTTGGCCCTTTTGAACCAATCAAGGGTTGCATGTTGTACTTTTTTGGGAATAAAACCCATACCATGTTGTTGTACTCACTGAGACCTTTAATTCGATACCCATGTTGATATAATCTGAAGACATCAAATTTTTGACCCCTTCCTTTGGCAATTAAAAAGGTCGACCATCTTGAAAACTGTTAAGTATTGTTTGTGGTAACAAGTTGAAATGCATTCAGCATATCAATCTTCTTATAATGCAGGAGGAAGTTTTTAGTTACCAGGACTCCATCACGAAACTGAAGAAATAACAGCCCTCTTGGTCTTGTCTCTTGGCCTATCATACATAAATATTGCTGTGTAGAACTGTTGAATCACATGAAAAGGTTCCTCTTCTTTGTTCCCTTCTGGATAGCAGGCAGGGTTATCTGTCATTCATCTCAGGTCGTTCAATTTCAGTCTGTGATAATTGTACTTGTGGAAGCATACTGATACAACTGTATTTTTATATACCGGTAGGCCTAATAAATTTGATTACTTCCAGAAATGATTTGTTGTTTATTTACTGCAAAATGCCTATGCGAAACCAATAAATCAGCACCTGTACCCCATATGCGACTTGGATTTAATTCAGATGGCTCCAAACTATTACTTTGGAAAATGATGACTGTTCATGATGGAGGTGCTCTCCAGAATCCCTCCCATGGTTTTGTTGTTGGCTTGGAGCACTGTATAAACGATCCCCAACTTGCCTCCTAATATTCCAGAACATTGGTCAGGGATATTGTCAGGCTAGCTAGGACCTAGGCCTTCATATGTAGTGTAGTGAAGGCATGCTGTTTTGGCCCAACTTTGTCTTTAGGCCTACTCTGGAAGATGGCGGTGCCACCTTTTACTGTGGATGACGGGGCACGTTTGGCCACTTCAATCGCTTCTAAAACGAAACACTATCCAAGAATTTGAACTGGAAGTAATGGCCAGGGTTCATCAGATCCGAATAGAAGTGTTGAATTGAAGAACAGGTTCACCAATGATGACAAATTTTGAATATTCCTAGGTGCTGGACTCTCATTTCCTGAAGTGGCTGCCATTTTGCCTCTGGATGTGGGATTGCCCCTCTGCACGATGTGTGGGTGATTCCCCAGGAAACCGCCGAAAACCATTGTATTGTTAAACAAGAAAGATACCCAATTCAACTTAACAAAATTTTGGGATTTGCCACGGGGATTTGGGGATTTGCCATTATCCAGGGGCGAGTTAACCGGGGGCGAATTATCCGGGGGCAAATTATCTAGGGGCGAGTTATCCTGTAACCGTGTCAAGACATCATGAGGAGCACAAAAATACGCTATACCGGCAACAAGTACCCCCTGACGACGTTTACCACTGGCAGTGGTATACTTTTTGTCATAGTTTTTGTCAAGTTTGCTAGGTAGATGAATGAGATTTGGCAAATTACCTCAGATTGCGTGTTTCTTGGTCCCTGCCAAGTAGCAGTGTCATACGTTAATGGGGCTATCCAGGGAAAACTAAACCTCCAGATGGCTCTGCTGTACTATAAGTCCTAGTGTCACTGTTTGCAACATGGCAGAGTATGGAAAGTGGACTGTTCAGAAACTTAAAAATGAGTTATCAAACAGAGGAGCGTCAGTTACAGGCAGAAACAGGCAGAAAAAGTTATCTAATCATTTTCAACGTCAGATGCCTCCATCATTGACGTAATCATCATATCAGACTTGATATTTTGTCCATTACTCTCTTAGTGATGGCACAAATCGGCTCCTATAACCAGTTAACACCTAGAGCAATAGAAACAAGTTCTACCCTTAGGTTTTTATACCCTAGAAATCAAATGAGCTGATTATTTGTGATCTGGGAAGTTTGGGTCATGGTGATATCGACGTTCGATATCACGAAATTTGATATTTTGAGATTTCTTGCCACACTGTTAACTGATCAACATGAAACAAGTCTAAATTCATGCCTGCTTATCCAAGGACAGGACTGTGGTAAAATTCTCAGCTTCATGTGTCCGGGTGATTGAGATATCATGAGATTTTGATATTTTCAAACTTGATAATTTGCAATATCTCTGCCCGTGGTTGAGGTAGAGACATGATATCACCCACATTTAGGTTATTGAGCATGCCCATTTCGATTATGCAATGACCTTGATGATCAGGTCAAGGTCAAATTCGATAATTTCAAATGTCTCTGTCCGCGGTAGCAGTGGAGGTTTGATCAAACCCATATTTAAGTTATTTAGGATGCCAATTTCGATTATGTAATAACCCTGATGATCATAGGTCAAGGTCAAGGTCAAACTTCCCAAAGAACTGATAAACAATGAAACTCACTGAACAGAAAGTGGATAGTACAACTTATAGTACAGTTAGAGACCCCTATTATCGAGCGGTTGAAGTATATTCTGGATAGCCCCATTGTTAAGAAATTTATATAGGCCTACTGCATGTTCCTGCACACTGCGTATACGTATAGACAAGAATTAACCGCTTCACTTATTTCCGGGAAAAAAGGAATAGCCCTACGCGCCAAACAGATACCCTGTTGCAGGATAACCTGGACATTGGCGCACACAGTTCCACCTCAACCCTCAACTTCAGCCATTTCACCAACTCATCACACAAAGGCAAAATTATTCGGAATTATAAATTCTACTATAAAATGAATATCATATTCCGCCATCTTTTAAGAATTTTATCGCCTTTAGAAACCGATATGGCAGGGCCGTAGCTAGCTTTTTTTCGCTAGGGGGGCATTTTAAGCAAACGAGCTGGCCGGACTTAGGCTTGGCCTTTGAGCGCCACAAGGGGCCTGTTTTGCGGGGGGTGTGGGGGGCCTCCCCCAGAAAAATTTTGAAAATTAGAAGCTCTGAGATGCGATTTGAGGTCAATTTCCTGCACTCTGAGGCACGAACAATTCTGATCTTTTATCCCATTTGATTTTGCTGAAAAAAAATTTTTTTTNGCATTTGCCCCCCCTGTCCCTATGCTAGCTACGGGCCTGTATGGGGCCTCACCGCCACCCCCCCCTCCAAAAAAAATTCGGTTCTGTTCGAAAATTCTCACACAAATAAAACAATCATACTAGAATATGACTACAGTCCGCCAAATTTCAAACATAATGCTCCTTCAACAACTGAGATATAGCTAAAAATATTGCCAGACATACACATACATGCCAGGCAGTGTTGAAAACAAGGGTCACCTTATGAACCAAAAAATGTAGGACTATAGGACTATATCTCTAATCATTCTTCGTAATTAGAAAACTTGTCCTATCCAACAATGTACATTTGGTGAATAAAAGGTGCTGTTTACCTAAGGGAGAATCCCCTGATCGATGGGAAATCAGTATACTTAGAAGGATTGTTATGTTGGCCTAAGACATTAACTATGACATAAAAAGATTTCACTTGGAACTAATTACTTGAAACAACAGAACTTCAAAGTGCTTTATTTAGGAAGTCCGCAGCCGCCCTGTCTATAGCTCTTTTAAAACAACCAGGGATTCCAACAGAGCCAAGGATGACGTTTATGATTGCTGATATTAGGCCTACAATATTCAATAACCGAATACAAATCTAAAAAATATTTACCTTTCGTCACAAACGTTCCGGGTAGACTTGTCAGGGATTGTTTACGAGCGGTTAAATACCGATTCAGCAAAAAACAATGAATAAATGAATATATAATTAATACCTGGTAGACAAAGGTAGCCTGCTGGCTGTCGAATAATAATATGCAAACCTATCAAACACCTGGATATTTAACAAAGAATACCTTTTATGGGATTATTGTGAAACAGGTTGTTTACACTATCATGGATGTATCATGAATACGATATTAATGTGACATGAATATTTGTGGCAGGTGTCGGGGATAAAATGTGTGTCGAGGTGGTGGTGGTATTGCGGGGGGGGGGGGGGNCCCCCTCGTTACCCGCTCTCCACAACTGCTTTACTTCGTGGAAAGTCGCCACGTTCGGTCAACAGATGGCGTCAGCGCCTTGGGCGAGTTTTACAGCCTATCAGCACGCTGCTTTCAGAACTGTTTGGTCCGTTGGCAACGGATGTTCTTGTGCTACCATGGCAACGAACCGCTCGGCCAATGAAAAAGTGTCTCAGGCCAGCTTGGTTACCGGTTGCTCGGTGCTCTCATTGGTCGACTCTCTCAGCGCCATCTGTTGACCGAACGCGGCGAATTTTACGAAGTTATGCGGTTGTGCAGAGCGGGTAAACCGAAGGGGGCGTGACTCACAACTGCGTAGGGAGTTTAGGGGCTGCAAGCGTGCTGGTCTCAGAAGTGGTAAATGGCAGTTAGTAGGCCCTATTATAAAACAGATGAAAGAGAGGATGCTCTCAAATCTATTCACTTTTGGCTTTTGGCTCACTAAGTGACCCTTATTTTCGTGTCAGATTTAGCGTTTCCAATCGATTGTGGAGTCATGATTTTGTCCAATGTTATTGATAGTGGTATATACAGTAAGTCTGAATTTTATTGGTATTTTCCAGTGTAGCCCAATACGTCATTATAGTTTGCAAAAGGGGCACATTGGGGGGCATTCGAAGTGCTTACTACAGCATGACTGTGGAGCAATCATTGGACTGACTTTCCATTGGATTGGACAATTTTTGTTACAGGTCGTTTGAAAATGACACCCACCAGATATTGCTGGAAAGCAGTGACACTTGAATGGTCACCTCACTCTGTAAAGCCAAGACACACACGAAACAAAATTAAAGCTGGCCTGACCTGTCCAGATTTTAACTTTATTCACAATAATCGAAAATCTCATTCTTTTTAACGTTCCTTTTCAAATTGGTCTCAGATGACATTTAAATGACATTCAGGTTTCTAAAATTTAAATTACGTACGGTAACGTTATCCTATGGGTCATCTTCAAGGTCATCAAAACAATGTCGTTTTCTTCGGCCCCCTCCTCCTGTAAAAGATCATTACCTATATTGCTATAGCCCCCATTTTCTTTTGGTGCGAGACAAGCTACCTGAAACGCCCTGCGGTAGTCCCGGAGGGGTGTCATTCTAAGCTAGGCTCGTGATTTGAAGGACAGATGCAAGGGGTATTTTAGGACAGGTACCATCATCGTGGATATTTGCACGTTTCCAGTCTTTCCAGGACTTTAAATCAGGGGGCTCCATGCCATTAACACTTGAGAAAATTAGCAAAAGATACAAAAGATTCAATAGTCTACGCATCTTTGCATCAGTCATTAGTTCCCTTCAGCCGGAAAAATTCTGTCCACTAGATGGTCATGAGTAACAAATTGGTCATACAGAAATGGTGGTTACGTTGTTACGTTTCCAAAAAAATTCCATCATTTAATTCAGCATATCTCACAGAATACTAGGCCTACGCAGATGTTCATGGTGGCATTTGGAAGGTTACATTTCTGCCTTTCAAATGACACCGAATATCATCATCATCATCATCATCGTTGGCAGCTGCATAACCCGCATGGGTTTTCAGCTGTTCAAATTAACATAACAAGTAAGATTGCAAGATTGCGCAGGGTAGCATATGACGCATAAAGGGTAGTCTTATATATATTAAGTCTTCAAGTTGGTCCCAATCTCCCGCCAGCAGCATTCTTCTTAAGTAATCCATTAATCCAGTAATCTTCATCTGCATGTGATCCATCCACGTCCTGGCGAGAGATGGCGAAATATGGATGGTTAACATAAATACATGGGGCCGTATGCATAAAGGTGGAATTGGCTTATTCCAGGTATAACTTAATGTTATAACGTTACGTTATACCTGGAATAAGCTTATTCCACCTTTATGCATACGGCCCCTGGGGAATAAATCGAACAAAAGTGGACATAGGTCAAGGGTGGACTAGCAGGATGTGGCGGTGGAGGAGGGGTGCGACAAGCACTGATTAGGCATAGTAAATGAGGTCAGGGGTGGATGAAACTTTCCAGGGAGGCTCCTTTTATCATTATCTTGAATTTCAGTAGAAGAGTTCTGCTCTAGATTCAAGGGTTTTCCCTGTAGGGTACCCCCTGGTGGCAACTGTACGAACTAAATGGCGAAAAGTGGAGGCTTCCAAAAAATGAGGATATCTCATCAACTATTTGCCCTATTTGCACCAGATTTGCTGTGGAATAGTCATGAAATCATCAGGGATCTAATAGGAGCACTAAGTTGGGGTAAATTGTATTATTTCTGGGGTAATTTTGATGATAATTTCTAATAATCAACATATTTTTACTCCTAAACTCGGAGGTGAGGCAGACACCCCTAAGATTTTTTTCCTGATTTTTTTTCTATCAGATCCTTCGAGGCCATTCCTTAGACAACACTTGCAACATACTGGGCTGATAACAGACAACTTACTAGGGAGTAATTGTGATTTGATTAAAAAATGTGTGTTTTGAGAAAAATGCAAAAATGTATTCTGGTTCTAATGCATTTTCCAATTAAAACGTGGCATTTACTCACAATTATCTCCATACCTAATTGAGATTATTAGATTCTGTTTTTTTTTTCTGAAAGGGCCAAAGCTACTTTCTAAGCGCACTGATTATTGAAAAATCAGTAAGTTTGAGCATATAAAAATTTTTCTGACCAACTTGTTACTCACGACCCATTGTGTTTCACAGGTCGGCGCTAGGCGGCGTTATGGACGCACCAACCTGTGTCCGCACGAGCCGCATCACGCCGAATTTGGCGTAAAAAGTAATACGCGGACACATCACCGCCTCAACTCGGTAATCACGTGATCTACTACGCCACGAAAGTAAATCCTAAGAAAATAGCGATATGAGGCTTATTTCTTGCAGACTTTGCCAATAATTGACGGATTTGTCATTTCTGATGAGAAATTGTCACAGACATGACATTGTTGAGAAGAAAAGGATGCTATTTGGGTTTTCACCTCGGCAGCTAACTGTCACTGTGCTGTAACGTAGTGTAAACGTATGTGACGACGCACCAACTAGCTGCCAGTGGCTAACATGACATGTACAGCATAT
>NMRB01000552.1:300268-319574 GCA_002633025.1 Notospermus geniculatus
CACCAAGCTTCATTTTGATGGTTAGTTTGTTCTCCTACCTTAAAAACTTCCGGAGATAGAGGCATTTTGGTTTGGCCTACCCCCGAAATATGAGTCGTTTTAGAAATATCCATTTTTACACAAAAAGGGCTAAAACAGGCTTAAAAGGAAAAATCTGAGGTGGCATCCACCCAGGCCCAATGCACCACCCCATGGGCCAACTATCCACGGTGGATGCCACTCTGTACTACAAAATGATTTTGATTCCTTAAATAAGCCACTTTTTCTGATTTGCCTCTCTACTATCAACACAAGACAGTGGTAGAGTATTTTTCACCTGGTTCCGGAAATACGGGCAGCTCGACGTTTAAGCCCTATTTTGCGTACTGTTTAGCGAGCCGGGCTTGATAAATAGCCACTTCGTCTACATATATTTGCATGTCTAAAATATCAAGGGCCCAGGTTTTATAGTGCTGAAGTTATTGAAAAATCCTTAGGGGGTCATTTTTTTGGGCCACCCGATATATGTACCAAGTCCTCTACCCTCCACCTAATCCATAGTGAAACTCTTGCTGTATTTGCACATGTTTATATTGTCACTGAACTGTTACTGCCAATCTGTATAGACTCCAGTTTGTGTTTACATTTGTACTGGGTCACATGATTAGTCACATGACCAGTTTAAGTCCTGGGCCCGGTTTCACAAAGAATCTTAAGTCAGTAGGCTTAAGTCACTATTTTTGGCTAAGCTAAGACACTGACTTAAGCCCATTTCACAAAGCGACTAAAGTCTGACTTAGCTAAGTCAGTAGCCTGTGACTTAAGTCATGCAGAAATGGAACTCTCTCCCAAAAGGAGGTGAGAAAGCGAATCACATGACGAGTCACATGATCCGGTCACCATGGTCACCAGTGTAAACACTCAAAATGGCAGATTCTCAAAGCAAACGCCCACCTAGACCTAAACGAAGCCACATTCATGCATTGCCTACCACTTTGGCCATAGTTCTGGACGGGGAGACTTCGGGTGGATGAACATCAACGTCATCATGCATGCATGGTCATGATGTGTGCAGGCCTAGGCCCATCAAGCCTGCAACAGTGCACTGCGACATCCAACACGAAATCCTCGCACTGACTGAAAGAATCATGACGCGGCGCGGCATGCGTCACACAACGTCAATAATTCAGCGTAAGTGGGGTCATTAAGTGCGTTGAGGCTCCTAAGGGGGAACCCAGGCCTAGATACACACAAAAATATTCGCGAAGTGGGAAGTTTCTCAAGAGGGCAGCCATATTTAAGTCAACTCCAGCTGACTTAAGCCTCCTAGCTACCCGTCTTAACTTTAAGACACTTTTTTGACTTAAGTTTTTTTGTGAACTGCAGACTTAGGCCTAAGCCAGGTAAATTGAGGCTTAAGTCAACAAAACTGACTTAAGATTCTTTGTGAAACCGGGCCCTGGTCCTTATTGGTTGTTTTCTTATTGGCTGAGGTTCTGGCCAGGCGTGTATATAAGGGCTTGCTGGCCACTGAGTCCTGAGACTCCTATATGCTAGGAACCCTGCTAGACACTAGCACAACACACTCTTTACTCTGCGATGAAACACTTGTCGGGGGTAGCAATATACACAATCTATGATGAGTTCTGTCATGTGTTATACATTTGTACAGTAATGTGTTATATACATTTGTACACTGATGTTTAGTTTTATGTTAATACATACATGTAATAGTACAAGAATCAAGTTGTTTGCCTGAGTCCTTTTGCTTTGGTGTGAAGGTCGGAGTTATAAAGAACCCCACTTTAGTGTTACACTAATTAGGCTGCACATCAGGAAGGTTTGGGGGTCTCCGGAATGCAATGAGGGGTTGCTCAGGGCAGCATTCCTTCATAGACGGGTTCAGATGAAGAATCGGGAGGAATCCGCGAGTGATAGAAGTGCTGTCTGGCAGTCCGGATTGATATGTGAGGATTAACGGTATGATGGTGGGGTGGAAATCATTGAGCCTCCAGTTTCTCGTCCACGGGTCCACACGGAGAAAACATCATCTATGAATCTAAGCCAGTTGTAGGGTTTGGAGGGAGATGTAGCCAAGACCTGTGGCTCGAGCAAAACCTTCGTGATGTGCTGGTAAGAGCCAAGGTCCCCACTCAGGATATCCAACGTGCCAAGCCCACCTGTGACCCCTGCTCAGGGAAAGGACCAAAGAAGGGTCGGAAATGTCAACTTTGCGTCTCCTTAACCTCCCAGTCCCACATCACTAGCTCCTCCATGGGAAGGTCCCATCAACTTCGCCTGGGGGGTCCCACAGATTGTGACACCAAAAATGTTGTCTACTGCATCACCTGTACCAGATGCACCGCCATCAACCAGTACGTCGGACAGACCATTGTGTTTCCGTAAAAGGATGAACAACCACTAGTCCAATATCAGGTTAGGGAAAGAGGATGATCGTGACTGCTCAATACTCTATGCCTACTTCAAGCTGCCAGGACATTCTGTCAAGGACCTGATGTTCACCATACTGGAGACATATCCGGAGGAGACGACCCTCCTTAAAACAGAGTTACGGTGGATGTGGACCCTTAAAACCATCACCCCCTCAGGTGTCAACACCAGATGCTGAGTTTCTGATAACCCCATAGCCCCCTTTACTATTTTAGTGTCAGGACGTTTGGCATTTGGTTCCTCTCCCTTTTCTCCCCTTAGTAGGCCTTCTATTTTCTTCCAGTTAGGAGAGAATGTGTCCCACTTCCTGGTGTAGGCCTTTTCCCTTCCCCTATTCTTTTTCATTGGTCAGTGATTTGAGGTGGGGTCAGTCAGTACAGTGACCATGGTAACAGGTAGGCCTACAGTCAGTTCGTGCAGTGTTCACTGGTTGTGTGACTGTCATTCTGTTATGTCATGGTGTGTATGTGCTGTGTCAGGGGAATATCTGATGATGTTGCCTTTGTTTGGACACAATGTAAAAACTTTTGCTTGTGCTGGTAGGTATTTTGTTACACCTTGGCCTAGGCGATACAACCATGATCGTCAGTCAAAGACTTTGACTGGGCCCAATCTAGGCCTAGGCCCTACCCCAATATTTTGATGGCAATGCAATTCAAATGCCTAGGCCTAGGCCTACCCTGCCATGTTAGGCCTAGCTGTACAAAATAGGCCTACACTTGAATGCATAATTTTGTCATCTGTTCTTCTGGGGCATTCACCCACAGGTGACCACATGGTCCATGGACCATTTCATTTCTTTTCACAATACATATACATGTATCAACATTTTGATACCCGGTAGCCTACTTTGAAAAATATGCCCAGTTAACGCAAAAAGTTCCAAATGTTTGTAAACCCGTATTCTGAGGTTAGCTTTCCTTATCAAATTGCATCACACTTTCCTGAAAAGTATTTAGTGTTTAATAATCTCAAATATCTCAGGAACCACAACGAGAAAAGAAGTACGGTGTACTAAAGTTTGAAGCCCGAGTCAGTAAGGTGAAACCCTCTGGCTCTGCGTTGGAGATTGAGACAGACGGGAGGTCTCACTTGAGTCAAGGGAACAGTCCTTTTCCACCGTATATTCTGAATTAAAGGTTATGGTACCTAAAAGGGTTTCATCCAATTCTGGTTTTCTGCATAATACTGTCATGACTGTAGAGCATTACTCAGGCAGCATGAAACTGAAAACCGCATGAAAATCTGATCACCCGTTTCCAAGTTACGGGAATTTAAAATGGATGACTACACACCCTGTCAACCATGTCAGGCAGCGTAGAACAGCACATTTACATTTTCGTAGAACAGCAAAAATGCAACAGTCGTTGCATTTTTTAAACATATAAAAACATTAAAATAACTCATTTAACTTTGACAGTTAGGTGTAGTTTTGATGTATTTTCCTTCTTCAGTCAGTCGTACTGCAGTTGTTTCCTTAAAGCTGAACTTAATAGATATAAACCCCAAGCGGCAGAGGTAGAAATTACGAACAGCCAGAAGGTACTTCCAAACTATCTCTGAAAACGACACACCCTCTCGGACGGTCACAGTTGGTTTCACTTGCCACCACGCTCCTGATGAGGAAAGAGCTCAGCACAGCTGCCAAATGAGAAAAAACGAAAAATAATCAGTGATGGTACCGAGATTCGAACCCACAACCCTCTGATCGATTCGCCAACCTCTTTCTGTACGCGCCACGAAGACTGGTTGCTTGCATGACGACGATTTCGGTCGCTTATTTCCTCATGGAGATCTTCAAAACCACAACGCCTTTATTGTAGATCGGCGTCGCTGCATGCAAGCAGTCACTGTGGCGCAAAAAGAAAGAGGTTGGCGAATCGATCATAGGGTTGTGGGTTCGAATCACACTCCTTCGCAGAGGTCAGTGCTCCACTACGTTACGCTATACTGACTCTGCCAACATACGGCCGAACTATTTCCATATCCTCCGCGGCGCCCACGATTGGGCTGCCAGCACTGGAAACTCCAGTGAAAACGCTGAATTACAAGTGTTTTGGATGCCTCTCAACAATCCTTATTTTCTTTGGCCAGAAAGTTCAAACATTCAAGCTGTTTTGGTCTTAAAATCAACTGTTCATCGTATCTTTTCACACATCTCTCCAAAATCGGATCCACGCTGTCAAAACAGTAGCACGTGTCAATGTTTACAAACACGGAGATCATGTGCCGAGTATCTGGCCTCTGATTGGTCGAGCGCCGAGACGGCTCACGGCATTTGCTCGAAACTGCGCAAAGTAGTGCGCAAAATTCCTAACATCAAATTAATGTTTTCCTCCATATTATCCCAGTTTGTGGCTATAGAATGAAATAATAACGATTATCAAAGTCATTGGATGCGTTTGACGCTAATATTTTAATCTGAAAAGTGGTTTTGCAAGAACCTTGCAGAAGTGAAGAGGGCGTTTGTTTCCAGAGGCATTATTAGCGACCGCCATATTGTGGAGCGAAATGCATTCTGGGAACCAGTTTGGGTTCGAATCTCGGTGCCATAACAGATTATTTTTCGTTTTTTCCTGGTGTCGTGGGGTAAATCATGTTCTGAGCCTTCGTTTGAGGTGTTTGCAGGGCGTTTGTAATTCTCTTGCTCGTCGCATGGGGGCTTTTTGATCGTTCACGTCAGCTTTAATATGGATTCTGTGGGCAATATTTGGATTTCTGGAGAGCACATTTGACCTCATGAACACACTACCTGGACAGTCATGGACACCAAGTTGTTCAGTTGTCATGTAAAAACAACATCTTAAATTTGGTATAACACTTGAATTAATGGTACAATATTAATGTAACTTTCACTGTGAATTGTTTTTTACTCGAACCACTTTTCAGAAAAAAAATCATGGAATGCCTTTCAGGTAACCTTTAAATTTTGAAAACTGATTGTTTGGTAAAGTTTGGGAAACATAGTCCCGCTTTTTATGAGCCACTTTAAATTCATAGCCTTGATGTAAATATTCGGTCGATGACACCTGTCGTGCACCATGTCTGGAAAATATGCAAACTATTCAACTGTAATCAAGTTGTTGTGAATAGTGTCGCTCCTGTTATTTATTTCTGGCGAAATTTTGTCATGAATTTATATGAAAACAATAACATATTTTATGTACCATGTCCGTTTATGAATTACGACATGTTCTGACTTTCAGATCCAGTATGAAAATAGGATCCAGCGATGATATACTATTATAGGCTGGTGTAGTCTCACGCATCCAGCCGTTTTGTTCCGCAGTATTGCTACACACACACGTCTGGCACATTTCGCCCTTTTTGCTGTGATACAATGCATTGTGGGCAGTGGTGTAGCACGTGAAATATAATGGCTTCTTCCATTATTGGGTTCTATTTCGTCTCACAACCTTCCAATTTTTCTGAATATGGCAATTAATCGATTGGGGAAGTGATCTAAGACAGGTACGGGGCAGTGTCCACTCATCGGAGTTGAATTTCAAGCTAAAAATGAGAAGAGCTGTGTATCCGTATGGAAGACGTGGTCGAGAAAACCCAACTGACACTGTAAGGTCGTCGCCATGATTAGGTCACATGATCACTTCTCTTGCCCAATCAGCAGCCGGACTGTGATTTTCAAATGAGAGAAACTAGCAATCAGTGATTGGCTCTGTTACTAATTAGCCAACCAACATCTTGGTCTGCTTACAACAGAAGTTGTGGCATGATGACCCAGACGCTCATCGTGTCCCCAGGTTCAAAACAGCGGCTGGGTGGTGGAGACTATAAAGAGCGGTGTCACAAACAAACTGAGGCTAACCAAGCAATCTCAGAACCATTTTTTTTTCTCGAATCCTACAAGAAAATATTATTACAAGAAAATATTATTCCATGAAAAATTATCGTTCATTCAAATTAGTCAAGCCAATCAAAAATTGTGCCATTTTTGTGCACCAAAGTCGTACCCTAGTTAATGAACCAAGTGTTATTATTTGACACAACTCCTAAATTGGGGTTGACTTTGTTGCACACCAAAAAACACAACTTCCTATTTAATGCAATAGATGCTATTTATCTTGTAAGAATATCCTCTGTCGGAAACCTACGTCCTGGGGCTGCCTAATTTGGCCTGGACATTTTTGGGACACTCTGTATTCTCTTTACCTGATTAACCGCCCTGTGAATGAAAATCATTGAGAATAGAATATTTCTACTCATGACATGATTTTTTAGACCTACGAAAGTTGTCCTTAATTACGAGGTGTGCAGACATCAAATAATAGAATCCAGAGGAATCTGAACCAGTCGGTGTTGGTTTAGGTTTATGGCGGCTTAGAGATAGGAGTAGGCCTAGGCCTGTTTGTGGATTTAATTGTAGCGTCGATAACAGTGGTTTGGCATGGAATGAGGTTCGTTCTCCTCAAGTTCTCGAATGCACACACCCGAACCATGGGGAGGTACACCCCTCCATGGTTCGGATATGTGTGATCCACCCTCCGGCTCGCGGTTAATACGTTCGAGCCTTCCCAGGTCCGCACTTGGGGATGATACGCATGTGCAGAAAACGTAAAACAGGTGCGAGAGGAATCAACAGGAATGCAAGTCCGGCAAACACTGCCCGCCGAGTTGTAACATTATATTCGAACGGTCTAATCCCTGGCTGAACACAATAAGACCGATGTCATAGAATGTAATGCCCCAGATATCAGATGCCCGCTTCTTTAAGTTGTTCAGGGGACATCTGCTGATGCTTGGATTGTTTGTCACGTGTGTCGGCAGCGGCGGTGGAGTGGCATTCGATGCCGTTGTGACCGCGTTTTCTGCACTCTCCACAGACGGAGCGATTTTCAGCTTGTAGGAAGAGTCTGTAGTTTCACCGTGGAGAATCGGCAGCGCAGTAGCCGAGTTTTTCAGGTGGCAGCACTGGTATCCGAGTCGAACATGGCGGCTGTATTCATGTTTTTTGCACAGATTGTCCTGACATGACCTTGTTTTGGTACCCTTCTTTAGCCGGTCATAGGTCAGATTACATCCATGAAAACCATGGTGTTTTGGTTGGTTTCACATCTACAAGACCTGATTGAGGAACAATAGACAAATACAACACAATACAGTTGGGATGAATATGACTTTGAAGCCTTTTTTTCAGAAGAAGTTTTTTGTAATTCCGTTACCACGAACTGTCTTTAGAAATGTTAATTTCTCTCAGAAGTGGAAAGATTTGGTGACGGTTAATATCTGAACTGAGAACTGACAACCTAAGGTGTATTATCATACTGTTTTTGTAATCATACGTTCTGCGGGTATTGTGTAGGAATTTTTTAAAAGTTGGTGGCTGTTTTTGCACTGTCTCTCTGATTAATTCCGTTACCGACCGAAGTGGGCAACACTGCTCCTAAAGCTTGAATTGTAGACTGTGTTTGAACCTGTTCAAAAATATTTTGGTCCAATATGACCAGGATATGACTGGTTTCGTATCTGTCGTATTTGCCAGATAAGTGTGGGAGCAAAAAATATGACTAAATTTTGCTCTGATTTGTAATTCCGTTACCGGAGAATTGCCCTTCTATGGAGCTAATCAGGATCACTGCTTCAGGAGGTTTCAAATTGACAGCCTGGGCCTCAAATTGTCCAGAAGTTTTGAGCGCTTTGAACAATCTTGACGATAACCTCGGAATCATGGTACACATTCTTGCAGAACTCTTGGCGTAAAATGTGATATGAAATCAGATGTGTTTTGCTTTGAGTCAATAGAGATTCAAAATGTCTGCATCAAACGACGAATCATAAGCAAAATCAGCGCTGTGTTTGATCTTTTGGGCTTGTTGGCACCGTTTGTTGTCAGAGCCAAATTGATTATGAAGAGTCTCTGGGAAAAGGGTTACAATTGGGATGACGCTGTAAATGACGCAGACTCCAGTGACTGGACTCGATGGTGTGGAGAACTGAGTGAACTCTCGAAGCTTCTTATCCCACGGTGTTACTGGCCACGTGTCTTCGTCCCAGAAACGTTCGTAATGCATACCTTCTGCGATGCGTCTGAATCTGCGTTTGCTGCGTGCTCGTACTTGTTTGTATCATCAGTCAGTGGTGAAGTATTCGGATCTCTTGTCATGTCAAAAACTAAGGAGGTTGCTCCTCTGAAAGATCGATGTATTACCTTGCCGCGTCTTGAGCTCTAAGGTGCTGTGTTGGCTGTACGGTTACATGAAACTGTGTTGAAAGAGCTGGATCTTGATATCAGAAGCTCGTTCCTTTGGACAGACTCATTGATTGTTCTCCAATACATCTTCAGTGAATCCAAAAGGCTCAAGACCTTCGTTGCAAACCGCGTGTCCGAGATAAGATCCAAGTCGGAGAAACACCAATGGCGGTTTGTACCGGGTGCCTTGAACCTAGCGGATGACTGTTCCAGAGGTCTTAAGTTGTCCCACTTGAGCGATGAGCACCGTTGGTTTCGTGGTCCAGAATTCCTTTGGTTAAATGAGTGGCCGGAACAGTTGTGTGTTCCCGAGTTGGAACTGAATGATAGTGAAACTGTTCTAAATGATAGTTTGTGATTGGTAGAACAGTATAATAAGGTTATATTGTATTGTTTTGAATAATTGACTGTCGGCTGTCGGAAAAGGTAATAGATGATAAACGTGTGTTGTATATAGCGCAATACCGGTACATAATGTATATAAGTTTAATTAATTCACTTAGCGTTTGGAGTTGTTCAGACACCGTTTGCAACGCTCTCAGAGGGGTGGCTGTGAAGGCTTTTCTATTGAAGTTATATTTTTTCTTGGAAATAAATGTTTACATCTTTTTCTTGGAATAGCCTGAACTTATTTAAGTTAACCTATAGCTGAAGTCATGAGACCCTTAAACCCTGTCACGAGACATTTGGTCCCTTTTTGTTGTAGTTATGGTTTAGAGTTTTCTGGAATCTTTGGCATTTCTGAACCTTTCTATATAATAGAATTAAATAATATAGTTTATATAATTGACTTGGTTGTGGGATATAAGTACTCCCATGACTGACCCTCTTTAAGATTAGTCTTCGCTGCCACGGCCCTGGAGCGGTGCAATTTTTAGCTGAACTAGCCACGAATTGGTGAGTTTAACTTGTATTCTGTAGCTACGGGGTATAGGTAGGCCTACACGGTCATGACGTGGACGGGGGACGCCGGTGCAATTTTTTTCAGCAATGACACCGCGCCGGTTTTACAGCTCAAACTCGTTAACGAAAATGAGTTACAACACCAAATTTCTCAGAGAGCTGCAGTAGACCACCGAGATCCGACTGTACGCCTTACTTACTCAGATTCGATGACATTTCTATCGCAAAACAACTCTCGGAAGTGTCTCAGACTATGTGTTGCCCCATTCAAAACTACCTGTAATAGTTTGCCCAGCCGAGAAAACGCGTTACAGATTGAGATATCATACATCTATACAATAAAAGAGAAAGTGCGATTCTTTGTCCGCTATGCACTGAAAACCGTTGGTATTTAGTGAACAACGGTCATGTTCAACGGATAGGGTATCACTCATAGATGGTTTTGCACAAAAAATAAGTAAAACTTTTGGCCTGCAAAGTGTGGTTTTAAGGCATTTTTCTTTATGGGAACTTCCCAAGTTTATTTAAAGCTGAAGGGGAATTCCAGTGACCTACTTATTATAAACAGCGGCTGATAAGCAGATACACGGTACATAGGACTCATGTGGGCCTACTGGAGTATACCATGAACATGATGAATCCGGGTCATCTTCGCTTCAACAAATAGTATCGTATTTAGTCATTCATTATCAGTGTGTAGCTCGACGGAGGGGTGCGCACCCATTTGACAATATCTGATGCATTTCCCTGGCATCTCAGAGCAAAATACTCAGTGTCACATGGGGACGGTATCAGGAGGACACTTTCACTTCGGACATTTGCCCCTGGATTTTGCCCCCCCCCCACGAAATTTAGCACTGTCTGACCTCTACATGTATGTCGTTTTCACTCCGAAGTTTTCCTCCTGAAACACCGCTTAGCTATTCTTCACTATTCGGGATTTCTACGGCAGTAGTCTGCGTAATGGATTAGGCCTACTCCCTGCCTGGATGGCATCACCAGTATCCGGACACTCACCCCGCAGGCCCCCTCCCGACATAGGACTTCTACCCCTAGGACATCTACCCCTGGACATTTACCCCCGTAGGACTTTTGCCCCACTAGGACATCTATCCCCAGACAGAAGTCCTATGGGGGATGTGCAGGGGGATGTCCTGTGGGAGTAAATGTCCGGGGGCACAAATCTAGGGGAAAATGTCCTAGAATCGGCACCACCCCTACCCGTCCTGGGGAACGTTCACTGGTCATTTGCGTGATTCAGTCCATTATTGGAAGGTTTTCCGCTGAAAAATTACTAAAAGCCATAATATTCAAGGACTTCCACCCCTAGGATGTCTGCCCCCCCCCCCCGCATCTACCGCCCCCCCCCGGACATTTACCCCATAGGACTTCGGCCCCACTAGGACATCTAGCCCCAGACAGAAAGACTATGGGGAATGTCCGGGTGGCAGAATGATGTTCGGGGGGGGGCAATACATGTACATGTATATGGGGATAAATGTCCGGGGGGGGGGGGCAAACTCTAGGGGCAAATATCTGGGGGAAAATGTCCTATAATCGGCACCACCCCTACCCGTCCGGGGGCCCTTCACCGGTCATTTGTGTGGTCCATACCGTGATTGTTTTCCGCTGAAAAACTACATGTATACTAAAAGCCACATGTAATAGTCATAAAATTTCTACAGTATGTCTTTGGCATCTACTTCATGGCGGCATCCTTACTCCCTATGGTGACACCTCTGCCCGTCCGTAGGACGGGTACTTTGCTAGTATTCAATATCGCAGCTTATAGAATCTCGTGCAGAATTGGATCGCATCCAAGAGTGTGACGATCTTCCGAAACTGCGGCTGTCACGCGAGGATTTTTCTAACATGCCGGAGAAAAGTCCCTCCCCCGGGTTGCAGAGGCGAAGTTTCGTACTTTTTGATATATAAAGAAACTGGCTATCGTGACGCTAAGAAAACTTGAATACACGTGAACCCTACACCACGTGTCAACCAAGCTCCGAAATACCATGCGTGCCTTACTTTCTACAGGAAATGCATACTAGTACTTGCTTAGGCGAAAAAGTCAGTGCATTACCACAAATTTGGAATATGCATACCCGTTTCAGGTCAAGTTAAGTCGAGCAAGTGTATACATTGCCCGTAGCACACAGGATGCACCATGGTCCCGATTTCCAGCCAAATTGATAATTATGGTCCCTACATTGTGAATGTAGGGACCATCTTGATATCACTGGGTAGGTAGGAACTTTTTATTTCGTTCTTCTTCCACACTCAACTGGCACACGATTCCAAGAAAACTACTCAGTGACCTCAAAATCAACAGTACCATCGTATAGTCAATACGGTATATTTGTATCCATGTCTGAAAGGTTAGAGAGTTTTTTTTTTTTTTTAAATGACTTTATTAGGTAATTTGAAGCGATTTTTATTCTGAACTGATGAATTTCGATATTTCCCTTGGTTGGTTGTTTTTCGTTTGGTTCAGGAAGGAAAATGATCGATCCGTCTCTGTCTCCACCACTTTGCCCTTCCTCTGGTCTCTGAAGGCAGTCCTTATCTTCTGTTGATAAAGAATTAATTTCTGTAGACGACGAATTAAATTCTGCTGACAAAGAAAATGTCTGCTGACAAAGAATTTCTTGTGAACTAGAATTGCAGGAATTTTGGTTGATCCAGAGGAATCGGAACCAGTGTTGGTTTAGGTTTGGGGGGGGGGGCTTAGAGGAGTAGGCCTAGGCCTGTGTATGGATCAAATTGCAGGGTCGCGGGTCGGCATATGAGGTGAATTCTGCTCAAGTTCTCGAATGCACACACGCCCGAACCATGGAGAGATGGTTCGGGTGTGTGTGATACACGCTCCGACTCGCGGTTAATACGTTCGAGCCTACCCGGATCAGCACTTGGGGAACATGTGCAGAAATCGTAAAACAGGTGAGAAAGGAATAAACACGAACGCAAGTCCGCCAAACAAAGACCGCTGTTTTCAGATTACATTCGAATGGTTATGATCTCTATGGCCACATATTGTAATCATTCGCTTAACAATCGGATTGAATAGACTTCGATTTCCGTGTGCGTTGATCCCTGTCACATTTCACGAGACAATACTGGTCAATTTTGTCAATGGTGCTGGTCGAAATCACGTGATTAATCCCGCAGGCGTCTAAAAAGCCAAATTCCCCATATACAGAAAAAATCCAACGACGTGGCGTTCCGCTCAAGACATTTGAATGCTCCGCAAGGTGGCAGCATAGCTGCTTTCCGGGAACAATGCTTCTAGAATCATTTTTTAACAAGAATTAGTTTTTGTTCAACAAACAATTCGTTTTCTTGAACAGAACACCGGCTATGGATACACAGAGATTGAAGACAGTGTTGATAATAAAACCATGTGCAGTGTATTTCATCCAAAAGTGTACAACTGCCCTAAACATTGGCCTCACATTACATCAGTCACAATGTAGACTGGTCTCCGTCTTTGCCGCTCCACTCCCACAGCGCCACTGTCCATTCCACGACAATTTCCACAACCATTCGGAACGACCTGAGGCGAACTGCTTATCTGTCCACTGGGGGCGCATTTCACCTCGGACACAAGTCCAAGGCAGCCATATTGTTTATCAACAAACCAACGTGACCGACCGTGGGACTATTTTGGCCGAATTTTGGCCTGTTAAGATGCTCAACCTTATTTGCTGGAATTTGAGTGTCATATAATATTATAAATAAACTTACCGTTATCTCACCCAATCTGCCAATTATTGATCAATAACGCAACGTTTTTGTGTGCCCTATTTTGTTCATGAGCAGGTGATGAGGCGAACCGCATCCAAACCACCAGGAACGCATTGAAATCGTTGCGCGTTCAAGATGGCTGCCTTGGAATTGTGTCCGAGGGGGAATGCGAGTGTCTACGGAAATTACCGAGCAGTTGCCCTCAGGGAAGTTCCAAATGTTTCCACAACATGAATCTTGCAAATCTCAAGTTTGAGATTTACGGCGAGGGTGCTAACTGACGAACGACAAGCGTCCAGATTCAGTCAATACGTTTGTTTCCAGGACCTGGTCTTGAGACAATGACAGGACATTCGCCGTAGCAGAAAAGACATTGTAAACAATGTGTTTTGAAAAGTAGTTTACCATTTCATAATGTACCAAAAAGAATTATGAAGGACCAAGAAAATAAAGGTGTTTGTGCGCGTATGAGTTGGAAATAAAGGTGTTATGTGTGGTGTGTTACCTGCTTTAGTCCTTCACAATTCTGTAGCTTTTTATGAAATAAAAAGTCTTCCAAAACACATTGGACACAGTGTCTTTTCAGCCTCAACCGAATCTCCCGTCTCTGTTCCATGAAAGAGGCCCTGGGCCAAAACCTTTGGACTAAATGAGGACGCTGGGTTTAACCTATCCTAGTTTACAGTTCACTATACCACCTACAGTTAGTTCTTACGGGTACCAGTATATCGCCAATAAAAACGTTACAAAATAAGAAAAGGACATCGGAGCGATGTCAATGGTTTCCGATGAGAAGTTTACTACTGTAGAGCTAAGTAACTGTGACCTTGACCTGTGACCTTGAGAAGTAGGCCTATTGCGTAACTGGAAGGGATCTGATTGAACCAACAGGGGATGGTTAATGCTGGCTTCTAATTAGTTTTCCCCTGAAATTCTGATTAGACTTGCATTTTAGAACTGTTTGATTGTGACCTTGGCCTCTGACCTTAAAGGTCATTGCGTAATTCGAAAGGTCATCCTTGATAACCATGGTGTAGGTGAAGGTTGCTTCCACCATAACCAGGTTCTGAGATACATGTATATCATGTTATCTGTGACAGTTGGCTGTGACCTTGACCTCTGACCTTGAGAAGTATTGCGTAACTGGAACAGGCATCATTGATTAACTGATAGGAGATGGTTAATTCAGGTTTCTTATTAGTTTTCACTTGAAATTCTGAGCAGATTTGCACTTTAGAACTGTTTGACCTTGACCTTGACCTCTGACCTTCAACGTCATGGCGTAATCTGAAAGCTCATCCAATCCATAATTAAATCCTGAAGTAGGCCTAATTAAGGCCTATAATGAATTTAACTCCTCAACAAGAATGTTTAAAAATCTACTGAAAAAACACAATCAAGGCCCGAGTAGGCCTGCAGGTGGGTTAGTCCATTTTCAAAAAGGTAAAATCTGGATAATCCCAAATAAGGCGAATTGGGAAATGGCAGAATGGGAAAAGGTGAAATGGGAATAAGGTGAAATGGGAAACGGCGATATGGGAATACGACGAAACAGGAAAAGGCGATCTGGGAATAAGGCGATATGGGAATAAGGCAAAATGGGAAAAAGAAGGCGAATTGGGAAAAGGCAAAATGGGAAAAGGCGATACCGGTATGGGAAGACACCTTGTTATTAGGAAGCACCGAACTTACTCGAGTGGAGTAGGTAGTGATGCATTTCCATGTCCTTGACCACTCGACTCGAACGGGTTCCAGTTACCCGGGCCAGATCAGAACAAAAGAACAGTCAATTCTTCCGACGATCGCAATGCGCTGGATGGGTGCAGAAAAACCATTGACTCTGCAAAGCCCGCATCACTTTCTGGCCTAAAAGTATGTTAAGAACACTCCCCACGTGATAAGTAGGCCTAAACACTCCCAAACGCTGTTGATTCCCGTCAATTCACAGTTCAGGAGAGATGCGCTACAAAGCCCATGTTTCCTTGTTGACCCAACACCTGTACACAGAGCTACACTATACAACCTGTATAGCATGTGATCAACTCCAGTTGGTACGGACGTAATTCAAAATGGAGTCCGTCCATTATAATAAGAGATACATAGTTTTTAGTTTATGAGTTTTTCGGTCACACTTGTCATCATTTGACAGTAACTCAGGAAAATTGACATTTTTCCAAATCATCCATTTTATATTTCTATCAAGAGGCAATCATGAAAAAGAATAATGATGTGGTTGTTTGGTATTTTTTTCAAGAATAGAGTGGGATACGTATGCCTCGACATCCATCCGCTAAAATACTGGGACGAGACTGGAGCCTGATGATTATGATACCATCCCTGTAACCAATAATCATAACAATCGCCCTAATGTTCCGACCCTAAATGGACTCGCCCGGCCTGACTTTAATATAAACTCGCGCATTTACGACCCGACATCTACTCGTCTTTTCCCTGTTCAGCAGATCAAGAGGAGAGCAGCATGTTTTCGTCGTTTGCAATTTTGGTAAGTAAAGCCCTATTTACACGAGGTTATAACGATTTAGAGGAATCAGACGAATCGGAGGAATCAGAGGAAAATACAGTCTGCAGCCCATCAGACACTAACGATCACACGACTATCCTGTACTAAATATACAGTGGAACCTCTCTATAATTGACACCTCTGGGACTGACAAATGCTGTCCTTAATTCAGAGGTGTCCTGATTACAGACTAGGTCAACATGAATAGAAATGGTCAGTTTGTGACTGAATTTCGGTGTCCTTAATAGAGAGGTGTCCTCCTGGCAGAGGTGTCTGCAAAGGGAGGTTCCACTGTATAAATACAGCCACGTGATCGAGTTAATATCATAGTAGGTTTAGTGGGACTTGCAATTCGGCCCTTTTTCTACTGAAGTGTTTGCATTCGGCCCTGAAGTCATTAGACTCTCTTATCACCAACCTCGATCATGATGAGTTTATTATAACAATTCAATAGCACAGGAAATGTTTTAAATCGGCTCGTGTAAGTACAGCTTAAAAATGACGTATTTCATGAAGTACAGTCGATATTTCCCGCTTTCTGTACGTTTCAGATCGCGAAGGGCGTTGTCGGCGACGTCTTTGGTAGTCACACTGGTCCCCTGTCCACGTACCTACCCCTGTAGGTGTAGTCCCGCGCAGCCAGCCGTTTAGTTCCGCAGTACTGCTACACAAACGTCTGGCACAGAACGCCGTTATTGCTGTCATACAATGCATTGTGGGTAATGCTGTAGAAGGTCACGTGATATAAGATGGCTGCTTCCATTATGGGATTATATTTCACCTCACAACCTTCGAAAATGTCTTAATCTGGCAATGAATCGATTGGTGAATTGATCTGAGACAGCGTATTGGACAGCATCAACTTACTGTAGTTGAATTTCAGGGTTAAAAGTGAGCAGGAAATGTGTGTCCGTGGTCGAGAAATCCCAACTGACATTATATAGTCGTCGCCATAATGAGATCACATGATCACTTCTCTTGCCCAATCAGCAGTCGGATTGTGATTTTCAAATGGGAGGAATCGGCGGATGAGAATGAATGAATAGCTCTGTCCCTGATTAGCCAATCAACATCCAGACCAGGATCTTGGTCCGCTCGTAACAGAAAATGTGGCATTATGACCCAGACGCTTGTTCGATCCCCAGATTCGAAACAGCGGCTGGGTGACCGAGACTACTGTAGATGCGTCGCATGAGCTCACTGGTACGTGGACAGAGGACGAGTCTACGTCTGTGGTCAAAATGCGGCGATGAGAATCAGCATTGGATGATTTGTTCTTATTCCAGTTTTTAGTCGCCATCACTGGGCAAGTTCTTTCCTTCCCCTCAACGCAAGATGAAGATTTTGAAGTGGACGAAAGAGGGGGTGAGCCGTTTCTATTCTTTTCTTAACGATTTTGTACGGTGGCTAGAAAATATCATTGATTATTTTTTTAAATATAATTAATTTTCTGTTCGAATTTTCTCCCCGCGGAGGAAACTTTTTCTCCCGAGGAGTAAATTTTTTCTCCCAGCTGAGAAAACATTTTCTCCCCGAGGAGGAAACTTTTTCTCCCGAGGAGTAAATATTTTTTCACCGAGGAGGAAACACTTGCTCTCCGAGGAGGAAACATTTCTCCCGAGGAGTAAATATTTTCTCCCCGGGGAGAACACGCTTCTCCTATTGGCTGCATATTTCAAGGTCAAGGACATAAGTCGGCCATGATGCATTAGCTGATGATGTACCGATATGCTTTTCTTTGGCGGGACTGAATGTTTCTTGCCCATGTATATTAAGGTTGTCACGGCCTTATCTCCCATCGGACGGTGACCATTACGATAGAGGTGAGTTAGTCTCTCAATACTTGGCACTTGGTTTTATATACAAGGAAATCCTTGCATTTTTCATTATTTTTTTGATTATACGCTGAGTCTCATACAACTCAAACGTATTTTAAAGACAGATAATTTAGGGAGACGTGGACGTCATAAACACAGTATTCAAGAGGTTATCATTTCTGCTATTATTTCTGTTATTATTTCTGCTACACTATTTCTGCCGAACTACGAGGGACTGGGAAGAATCTTGGCTTATCAATGCATGAAAAGATAGCGAAGGTATGTATGGCACGCCGTTTGCGTCAAAATGTCGAAAAAAGGTTTAAATATGTTTGTTATATAGTCGTGCAACGGATTTCCTTCCATACGTTACAGTTCATCAAGTGGCGACTGACTGAGAAACTGTACTTTTGATTCTGAACCATCTGGATCCCGATGGTGTACAGTTCAGGAGACGAAGATGGCTGCGCAGGAGGCGGTAATCTGTCGAACGGCAGAATCAAAATATCCACACACAGCAAATGAATCACTGTTGCTTGATGCCGCCTCCAACCACATTATTCGTCGCGAATAGCCGTCCATGCATCCATGAATGCAAAACCCGAAGTTTTTTTTTTAATTTGTCCCAACCATCAATATGCCAGGCATCAGTCGGGCCTCTTGTGCGATATCGCCTCCTCCGCAGCCTTCATCGTCTCCTGAACTGTAGGCCTACACCATCGGGATCCAGATGGTTAAAAATCAAACGTACAGTTTCTCGGTCAGTCACCACTTGATGAACCTATAAAGTATGGAAGGAAATCAGTTGTATGACTATAATAGACATATCTAAATATTTCGTCGACATTTTGACGCAAACGGCGCGCCATACATACCTTTGCTATCTTTTCATGCATTGGTCTGTAGCCAAGATTCTTCCCAGTCCCTCGTAGTTCGGCAGAAATAGTGTTGATAACCTCTTGAATACTGTGTTTATATCTACGTCTCCCTAAATTACGTCTCTTTAAAGGGACTCTAGAGGGAACCGGCTATTAGGCTACTATGAGTACCATTTACCTTCAACCAGCCGGCGCCACTGGTCAAGAGGTCCAGGGCAGAATCGCGGGAAATTCTATAAATAGCTCTGGGGAACCCATGATGATGTCACGTCAGCCATGGAATTCCGAGCGTTAAAAATAGATACACCTCATGGAAAAGCTTCACGGTCTGGCGGAACAAACTACCATTATGCAATTAGATTTAGAGTAATTATCCTATTACATGTACCTCAGAATACTCAGACGTTTATTGTACGCAGTGGTTTGCACAGTTGGGGCATTATGTTGGGGTGGGACTTGAGCCAAAGGAAAGCTGAAGTTGACTTTTCTCAGTGCGCTTCGAGCATAGGGAAAGTCAACGAATATGAAATTCTAGTGGGTCAGCTAGGGATAGTAGCCCACTACAGGCCAATTTAGTTGTCAACTAGGCTTAGAAGCGTTTTATGAATATGGCTCCTGAGTGCCAAATAGATTATACAGGAATGTAGTCAGGGGTTTGAGGAGAAATGGACTAATTGGAAATATAAAGCTCGGTCAGATTTGTGCATTTGAAGATGTGTAGCGCCCGTCGAATCAGAAAGCACTGCACTTTACACTTCATTAACCGAGTTCTCGGGGAAAACTTGACGATAACGCTTTGTTTTTT
>NMRB01000553.1:14560-28895 GCA_002633025.1 Notospermus geniculatus
CCCCCTAATCACTTTAGCAAACAGCGGAACGATGATTGTACTGTTTGATGTGGGGTCCGTGTTCGCTCCTTCTCAATAATACCTCCATGCACTCTATTAGGTGAGGAGTTGGAACAACCTGGCCTCATGCAGCATGTGCATGGGTCCCACTCCTTATCCCGGGATGTTGACTTTTCATTGCTGTAAAAATACATGTTTACAATGGAGGGAAACAACTGAATGCAGACGGTTCTATGGCACTAAATTTTGGTGCGAGGGTAAATGAGGGCCGGTAATAAGGGTGTATTCGACTCCCTGTTCTTATGTGTTCCGGTGCAGAGAACGGTGTTCTTGAAGTGTCGAACAGCCGAGAACGCGTTTGGGAACGTGGTCCTGTTCCCGAATCTCACACCACCTCGGCTGGTGGTGCAGACGGGAACAGTCGAGAACAAAGATGGCGGACACTGGCGGCAACTTTATAATTTTTTTTGTCAGATCATAGTGTAGTTATTCGAGGTTTAGGATCAAGCAGAAATGACATGAATGACATATCCTTATTCTAAACTGAATATTTTGGAAGTATTCTTGAAAAACTTCGAGGTTTTTAGGCCGCCGTATTGACGCCGGAAATGAAACCATAGTAACCTGCACTTTCCTATTCGAGACTCGAGAACACTTTACCCATACTCCACGACAGCGTTGAAATTTTTTGATAATTGGACGAAAATTTTAACACTGCCATCGATACTAAATCGCCATCTTGAAATCCTGACGTCATCGTCGGCGGGCTAGTCTATCACGTGATGAGAACTTCCTTTTCAAAATGGTATTATTTGCAGAAAACAGTATTTACCTTGTCGAAAATGAAACAGAATAACTTTATTACTACTTTACATCTACTCAACCGTTGCTTGTATCACTCTATACCTTTATACACCTGTCTTCAACGATCTATATTGTAAGCGTAGAAAACGAGTGATGGGGTGACCGCTTCACAAACAGAAGAATTTCTTCTGTTCCTTCCGCGCGCGCACTACTTTTCAAGATGGAAACCTACCACCGTCACTAGTGGCGATATGATTGACGTCATTGCACATATCGCCACCTAGCGTCAAGTTTGNTATCAGTCCAGCCTCGGTGTTATCACTGGCTATATACGGCTGGACAGGGGACCAGTCATATCGAGGTGTGGAGGGAGAAAGAGTCACCGAACGCATATAGTCGTGCTTTAAGCCTAATCAGATTCACCTCTGATCGCCTTTGCAATGGAACATGTGGTGCAGGTCAGAATTCCAAGTAGAAATGTACGCAGTGTGTCTCTGGCTGTGGTATTTGTTGAAAAAGGAGGTCTAAGATCAAGTAAACATGTTATTGCTAACGGAATAGGCTAAACAGCATTGAGGCCCCTGATCTTTTCATTGTCTGCTGTCTGTTCGGCAAATCGAAAACGCCGAATGCGCCAAACTGCCGAACTTGGTATGCCGAACTGGCCCCCAATTTCGAAAAGCCAGAACCGTACCCACTTTTTTCAAAATTGCCTAATTTGCACATTATTTATGCTAGATAGCCTACCATGGCCCATATTTTCAAAGCTATTTTATCCGAAACATGTTTTAACAAAAATATGTTCTGACATTTTAAATTCATATTTCCAAAAGTGCTTTAAGATAAAATGCTGTTCTTACTGAAATGTTGTTTCAGCCAGTGTTATAGCCATACAATCCTTGTAGCCAGCAGTTGATCTACGACCTATTTCAGTCCAAAATAGAAAACATTGTCCGTTTGAAATTTCAATCAAACATTATAGCAAATCAATGTATATATTATTATATGCAGGATTTAGTTGCCAAAGTGGGAAAAAAATGCAACCAACAACTATAAAATTGGATAATATGAAAGTAAAAATGTGTTTTCGTCGGAGCGTTCTAAAAGTAAAACAACTTCGAAAATACAATTTTTCCTAAAAACACTGTTTTATCTTTTTAAAATGCATTTTAGCGTAAAAACAGCTTTGAAATGGGCCATAGAATTCATGCAATCTGCGGTAATAGTAGGCCCTATGGCCCGTATGCACCAAAGTGGTTTAGAATTTGGCTTAAACCTCGATTTACTAATCATGGATTAAGCGTGGATTAAATCATCCGAACTTGAACCTGCACCAACCTAGTTAAACCACAGATTAAGTTATCCATGGTTCATCCATGGTTGAACCAATTTCATAACATAAACGGCTATTACCAATGGATTAGGTCACACTCTGTGGACACGATCTCATTGTAATATGCTCTGGAAAAATGACTTAATCCAAGTTTTAACATACCCCTCTGCCGAGCTGTAGTTCGGTGAACACCCTGCAAGATCACAATCTGTCATCTGGAAATGACCTGTGGCGTAAAATCATAGNTAGCACCTCAGAAAGTTAGTGTTGGTTTCTGTCTCCTATCACACACATCTGGAAAGGAAAACGAGAAAAGTTGGCGAGTTCAGAAATGTATCCTTGAGTAGGGACTGTTGACTCGACACTTATCTACACATATCATCCATTATATCCCTCACCCTAATTTTCGGCACCACATCAAATTCAGTCCACTGTTTCATAATACTAGCATTTGGAGACCAATTTAATTTGTCCACCTTGGTAGAGCTCCATGTCAACTATCCCTAATATTCAGGGACCATTTTAACTTGGCCACCATGAAGTACAGCTCCAAAAAGTGACACACACGTCAATTATCATTCAATTATTATAATGATAAGGTACCAGTCCAACTAGGCCAGCATGATGTACAGCTCCAAGTAGTGACAGACATGTCAATTTTTGGTCATTTTCACAATGTTCCTTCATGCAGGGTATGGACATCACATGCATTCTACACAGTCATGCCATGTGTTCACACCCTATATACAACTGCAAAGGTATTAAACAACATTCTTTCTAGAGAAGGAGAACTGCGTCACTGACAACTTCAGGATATCATAAGCAAGCTCGCCTTCAGCAAGAGTTATCACAGCATTTAGCAGACTTGATGGTAGGGTTAGAAAGCTCAAGGGGTTGGTTTACAGGGCCGGATCCAGGGGGGCCGGATCCATTTTTGGCAGAGCAATGATTTTTTAGTAAGAAAAAATTTAATCAGAAAAAAATTAAGAGTATCATGCTCTCAGATACCAGGAAAATGCCTCTAAATGCACTTAAATTGTCAAAATTTATCCCCAGACCCCCCTTTGGGCTTTGCGCCGTTGCACTTGCCGCCTCTGTCAAGCTACACCCCCTTCTCTGCCAATCCTGGATTCGGCCCTGGTTTACTCTGTATTCGGAGTTGATGAGGGGTAATTTAGACCCTCATAATATATACATCACAAATCACGTCACTGAAGTTTCTGGAGGGGGTGGAGGGTGGAGGGAGGAGACAGATAGAGAAGAGGACTATCTAAAATTAAGATTTTTTTACAGGTAGGTCATCTGAATGGTCTGTTAAGGTTAACTGCGATAGGACACAGTCTCAAACAGCACAACGGCCTAAATCACCTTTTGTGTGGCGGGTTTTCACCCACTTGTCAACCGTATCTGAAAATGCCGAGAAAAAATGCCAACATTAAATTCCGAATCTGGATGCTGCAAAACGGTCATGTGACGCAGTCTGGCCAATCATGTTGCTTGTTTCACCAAAAAATAAGAAGTCTTGCTATCATCGGGGATGGCAAATTGCNNCCCCCCCCCCCCCCAATTTTTACTATCGTTCTTCGGACAGTCCTGAAATACAACGAACAAACATGCCAGGAATAAATGGCGGAACACGCACATCGTTTCAACAACACAAACCTAACTAACAATAGGTCATAAGACTAGTAAATGCTTTTACTTGAATTTTGCAATACAAATGCACTAGGCTAAGCTGTACAAGTATGAAGTAAAAGCATTTGCTAGTCTTATATGTGGAGGAATTTTTTTTGTTCCTATAAGATTCATATGACCCAATATCTGTGTGAAAACGAAGGATCAGAACCACCATTGGTTGATTATACATCAGGGTCCATACTCATAAACATCTAACCTTTTGTGTTGAACAATGGATAAGTGTCACACTTAGACTTAAGGGCCCGTATGCACCAAAGTGGTTTAGAATTTGGCTTAAACCTCGATTTACTAATCATGGATTAAGCGTGGATTAAATCATCTGAACTTGAACCTGCACCAACCTAGTTAAACCACAGATTAAGTTATCCATGGTTCATCCATGGTTGAACCAATTTCATAACATAAACGGCTATTACCAATGGATTAGGTCACACTCTGTGGACACGATCTCATTGTAATATGCTCTGGAAAAATGACTTAATCCAAGTTTTAACATACCCCTCTGCCGAGCTGTAGTTCGGTGAACACCCTGCAAGATCACAATCTGTCATCTGGAAATGACCTGTGGCGTAAAATCATAGCGTGAGTAAAAGCCTGTTAATTGGTGAAACAGCAGCGTTCCTGTTGGAGTCGGGTGTAATCTCTTTTCTATCCAATCCAAAATTACCAAAACATTCTCCATGATGAAGCGGCATCTTTTGTGGAAAATCACCATCTCAAAACTCCTCCATCGGATTGCTCCTATCTCGAATCAGCCGTTCTGGCCGTTGAAAATTGTCAACTTGTTCAAAAGCGTTGCTCCAGTCCATCTTGTAACTTCAGTCACGTCTTCAAAAATGACTTAATCCAAGTTTAAACCTACCCCTTGGCTGGTTTAGAATAATCTGTGGTTTAAACACCGGATAAAAGTTCATCCTTGTTGGTGCAGGCGGATTAAATTTTTAAACCATACTTAAACCTAGTTTAAGCCTAATCTAAGGTTTATCCACGTTGGTGCATACGGGCCAAGTAGTTTTATGAATATGGGCCCAGGCTTTTATCACATGGGCATGTACACAATAAACCTGGTGTTGACACAAACATTGAATGCTAGCAAATGAAACAAAAATATTCATTTACATTTGTACATGTACAAATGACAGTAACAAAGGTGTACAAAACCAAGAAATACTGTAGCTCCTCGCTTAAGAGAGGAGACAAAAGGTTCCATCCATTCCCACTTACACGCACAGTGAGTGTGAGGCAATCATTTAATCAGTTCTGTGGCCGAGATTCGATCATGAAATCAAAATCCACATAAGTGTATCACGCATCGCAGTACTTAGATATTGGCAGTCAAACCTGCAGTTTCAAAAGCACGTGTCTCTTTGGAGCGAGGAACAACAGTATATTACACAAGTTGTTAGGTTTACACACTCTAGGTGGTGCTGAGATCAAAAGGTTAAAATGGCTTCCTGTTTATCCTCCAAGATGTCTGAAAGAAAATGATTGAAGCATAAAACATGATCCAAAATAACAGAAGGGGATAATCCAAGTTGATGCAAGACGGTGATAGCCTTTGACCTGAACCAAACCAGGGCCTAGGTCTGCCTTTAACAGAACCCCTACACTTCATTCCACATCTGACTGGCGAGAGGTTTTCAGCCGATATCTCCGCAACAGCTGGGTCAAATTTGACATACCATACATCAATTGACTTGTCTTTTTTGTCAGTATCTTTCTGCTATCTTCATTTTTTGTGTAAGGCCGACATAACGGTTCCCTTTCTCAAAAGCCATTTCATTTCAACATGGTGTTCAGTGCAGTTTACACATACGCGATGCATTGCGTCATTTCAAAATGGCTGCCATTTCGGCCGTAAACATGAACTTTGATTGGTGAAAGAAGTTTTTTCTGTCACGTTTTTAGGGAAAATGACAGTGATGATGCCTGTAGCAGCAAAAAAGACAAATCGATTGATGTGTGGTATGTCAAATTTGACCCAACCGTTGCGGAGATATCGGCTGAAAACGACAGGCCAATCGGATGTGGAATGAAGAGTAGGCAAAGCATAGAAGAGGAGATGGCGAAAGGAGTAGAAAGGAAAACGAGGCAGGACCTTGTTTTGATCACTCATGAAACCTTACCAGCAATAATCCGATGCCAGGGGAGCGTAACGTACGTCAGATATGAATTCAGCGGCTGACAACTCGCTCGTTTACGTTCCTTGAACCAGTGCCACGCTTGGCCGAATGTTGAGCCGAGAAATCCATCGTAGTTTTCCGTGGTTTGTAATTCTGTAATAAAAGGATGGGTTACTCAGACTGGGTGCCCCGTTAAACGTAAGAAAATGAGGATATTTTCAGCTCTTGCCATCTGTAGCCCCACTGTCTTCAACACACCAATGGTTTTGTCCCCCTCCAAGATAATAGATTCTGTCAAGGATAGTATTCAGTTCAGTTGTAAGCCTACTTTGGTGTCATTTGGGGGGGGGGTCAAGCCAAACTAGCACCACAAGGCGTCGCTGCGAGCGTTGTGACTTAAATTTCTCTTTTTTCTAACGTTATTTCAATTTACTTCTGGCATGAAAATAACCCGTTTGTTTTGGTCACCCGACATGCCTGACAGTATAGCAGATGAAAATTTCTCTCATTTCATTGCTTTTTTCCTTAAAACGACAAAATGTGATACCAATAAATGCATACGTTTTATTTTGCCTCATTATTCCTGTAGAAAAATGTGCAGGTCACTTTTTCATGACGCAATATCAACACCTATTACGTCAATGACGTTGCTAGGGTCACTTTGCTTGCAGCGCTGACCTGTCGGGATAAACAAAACATCACCCTCCTCATCGATAGATGACAGGCAATCCCATTTCAAGGGCATCGTTCAGTGTCGACAGATGACATGATGTCGAATGTCAAGGACAAGACACGGTGCTGACGAACAGTTTCTAAGGTTTGTGCAAGACTAGGTCATGCAGCAACGAGACACGGGCAACAAGACAACTTCACAGCAGGCCCAAAGTTGTTACATCAGTTCTGCACACTACATGTATAGTCTCTGAAATCGGCCATTACGTGTTCCAGTGTTTCAAATATGCAAGGTGAAGGTCGTGAAGTCAAGGTCAAGGTCATGAAGGTAAGTTCAAGGTCACAAGGAAAGATAAGTGTTTTCCAACGGTCAGATACCATCAGGTCATGAGGTCAAGGTCAAGGTCATGAAGGTAAGTTCAAGGTCATGAAGGACAGATTAGTGATTTCCAATGGTCAGATACAGTCAGGTCAAGGTCATGAAGGAATGTATTTACCAACATTTTATTCTGGAGGTCAAGGTTGCCTAAAAAGTAAATGTTTCATTGCTGCACAGTCTATTATTTGCAGCCCTGTCTTCACCTGTGCCGGTACCACTTACTTGAATTTTAGAAATGAAAAATCTCGAAAAACACAATAGTTATCAACTGGTTTGAATGTGTTCATACAAATAAGAGTTTGAAAAACTTCTAAGTTCAGTTTGTAAAAAATCACACAACGTTTTACACACTGAATGAAAAAATTTGTCCATTTAAATCCAAAATGTCAACTTACATATGTCCCAAGCTAGCAACTGAAAAATACTGTTACTCACACTAAGAAGCAGTTTTGGTTTATTTTGAGGAAAAAATTGTGAAAAAAGCCCATGAATGTGTGACAGGCAAATAAGGGAGAAAATACAGGTGTTTTGGAATAGAGATTATTGCAGAGGTACTGTGCACTGTGGTCACACTGAATACACTGGTTCTGGGCCATAACAACTGTTTTTGATTGTTGCGGACGCTCTCTGGTTGGAACCTTTCTGGAGGAAGATTTCTTGATTCCTCATTTCACCAAACAAAAGATTGCATCAAGTCTTTTTCAGCCCACATGTACCGGGTATATTCAATGAAAAGAGACGACATTAGCCCTTTTTACAGGGAGTCGGGTCAATCCGGTTTGAGGCCAGTTCACCAGTTCACTTGCTTTTTGTACATGTACCATGAAAGGCGAAGGATAGGACAGGTTGCATGGCTTTTTCACGGTACAAAAAGCAAGTCAACTGGCCTCGAACTGGATCGAACCAACTTCGTGTGAAAAGGGCTTATGAGAAGCTAGTTTTGTGATGTGGCTTTAAACAACACTCAGACATGTCAGACCTCTTGTAATCAGTCATTTTTCAGGGAACTTAGACGATGAGTTCCTAACTTCACACATCCAAGAGGCATCATAAAAAAAAGACAAATATGACAGAAAATATCAGAAGAATTTGGAGAGAGCATCATAACGTTAATATAGTGTGATGAGTGACGACATGCATAAAAGTTTTTTATTCTGTATCATCAACAAATATTGGCTATATACATGTATTTACAACAAACTGCCAGGTCTATTAATCCATTCAGTAAAGGTATAAGTCAACCTGACTTCAACATGGGCAAAATGCCAAGCTTGAAAGTGTACACAAGTCAGTGGTAAATAATCCATGTTGCAGTTACCTAATGATGTTAGGGTAACTTGGTTTACTTTCCAGTCTATAGCAAATCCAAGGTTTGCTCAGTCAACTGATAAATACTGTGGTTTGTGGTTTAATCATTGTGTTCACTTTATGGTGTCTGTTGCACAGGCCTGGCACTTTGCCCATGTTGAAGTTAGGTTGACTTATAATATATCAAAATATATCAGGTGAAAAATAATCAAAAATATTTGAAGAATATCTGAAGATGTACTCTTCTGCTGACATAAATTACAAGTCTTTTTGGATTTAATATTTCTCATGATTTGGTGGAAATGAATAAGAATTATCACCTACCAACACGGCGTACTGAATGAATTACGACGGCACTTGAAAACAAACATCAAGAAGTGCTTCTGTGCGAAAAACATAAAGAGAAATGTACACCAATCATGAGATGTCAAAGGTCAAAGACGAGGACAGACAAGGTGAGAAGCCCAATGGAATTGTGGGGAGATAATTTGAAAAATACGAGACGATGGATTAGTTGCATTGAACAACGTTAAAAAAATTAACTCCTAAGTGTTAATGGAATATTTCTAAGTATAACCTCCGCAGTTTCAACAAGGGGGCATAGCACATGGCACAGAGACCGGTCCCACTGTCTAGCGAGAGCTGGACTTTAAAACGATCTCCAATTTGGAGACTAAAAGTCTCAAGTTGCCCAGTTGCTTGCGATACAGAAGTGAAACTGATTCCAGCTCCAACTTTCTCGTTTGAGATCAAAGCGATGAGGAAGACTTTATAGAATCATATCACATTTCTATTAGTAATCGGAGAACATTGACAAAGTGCCACGCAGTATTAGTCTTTTATTAGATTGTTTCTTTTAGATGACTAACAACATGCAGACAGTCAGAAAATTAATACTCCTTCCAATAATACCACAGGAACAAAAAGATAAATTTTCATTATAAAGGCTTCTGGTATCAATTCAATGGGAAGAAAATTACTTTCTCAAAATTGCTGATGGGGTATTCCTTTGAAAATTTTGATGGAACCAGATATTTATTCTGTCATCCCAATGTAAGCTGGTCATGTGGGGCCTGGCTGAAAGTTGTTGGATTCTTTTCGCAGGAATCACATATGTGAGGCGGTCTAGGAAACCCGTCGGATGTCACATTTGAGGAAAGTGTTAAGGCGCTCCTCCACTTGACAGTTTTCTCGCAGAAGTTGGCTCACAATGGGCAACTCGACTGCGAGCAGTTGTTTGTGTCATTGGTCTGAGCATAAGCCGTAACGAAACAAACATTGGTGAATTGCCCATTGTGAGCCAACTTCTGCGAAAAAACAAGTCAAGTGGAGGAGCGCCTTTAATGGCCTTGATGAACCCGCACATCCCAATAGCCGAAATGTACTACGTAACAGTAGCAGATCAATGCACAGGCAATCTGACAGCCCTTGTTGATCATTCAGCGACATCCGACGGGTTTTCCTAGACCGCCACACACATTTGTTCTTCAATCAAACCTTCATCTTAACACTGGCAAATAATTAGCCTACGGAATGGTTCTTAATCTAATCATGCGTTATTTATTTCATTGAGCTTCTAAAAGATGGAGCCTCTACCAGGAAAACCAAAAATCTACATAAAAAGATAGCTTGCCTGATCCCCTACCGTCTTCTGGATGCGCCGCCTCCACCTCGGTACAGCCATCGTAACCAAGGTTCCCCTCCACGCTCTCCGTCTCCGATCGTGATTTCCGCATCCCTTTTTTAAAGCTGCCTTTCATCCATGAGCCGAGCATCGAGCTGGGATCGCTCATCCGTCGCTGAGTGTATTGATTCTGGAAAAGGCGGCGAGAAGAAATGAGATCTGCATCAGTGATCAAAAGTTTTACAAATCATGCTGAAATCAAATTTATGGAGGGATCTGTCATGTCCATAAAACGAATAAATAGCCAGTGCAGCGGCATTTGCAGACTTCCTTCATAACCCCAGTGTACTTTACTAGAGTAGTGTTGGCCATTTTGAGGAGCAGTTTTTCATCTGCATGTTGATGCAAAAGGAGGCCGGTGGTGTAGTGGTTTCGGGTCTCCGACTAGCGGTCAGAGGGTCCCGGGTTCGAATCCCACTGGACGTGAGACTTTGGGCAAGTCTCTTTGCCTCACTGGCCTCTCTCCACCCAGATGTATAAATGGGTACTGGTCGGAAATGCTCGATTGTAGCGCTGAATGAGCAGCTCATCTGAGTTCTACTGAAAGGTTTCAGGACAGACTGGGGTTAAAGTGTAAAGTCAGATGAGAACCTCTACCGTAGTTGATATCAGACTATAAACCCAAACTTTAACTTAACTTTAACCATCTCAAAAAACATTTTAAGTCAAGAAGGGAGTGACTAACGATTAGTCGACATCATTAGGACTTGCAGCGGACACAACACATGTATTATGATAAGGAGGTGTGTTCAGTTCGATCTGCGCAGTAGAGATGGCACGACAATTTAGGCCAAGGAATCCACATCGTCGGACTGCATAATCGTGTATGCTGATCGCAGTTTTGCGATAAAGACTTGATTCAGCTTTCGCAAATTGGAGATTTTTCATCGCCAACTGCGATGCGAAACCGCTTATTTCGAGCCTTGCACTTACCTGTTCCTGGTCATCCTCAAAGTCGTTAATCGGGAAGTTCTCGGAGTCAGGGGTTTCAGGAGCACCTTTTAACTTACTAACAGCCATTTCGGCGTGACCTTTGCCCCCTGGACCACGCATCCGTACGAACTCCACCCTTCGGTGACCTTGGAACCAACCCATGGACATTCTCTGGACAAACCGTGACGATAAACTCATCTGGAAAAATCAACAAAGGAATTTCACCCTCCGACTGCCGAGTACCTAAATGTGCCCACTGTAGTGTCCTTGAAAGTTGTCAAAAAGTCTTCACTCTCCAAATCTAGCCCATTTTCTTACACAGGGGTGAGGATCCACGATTTCAGAAAAGAGGGGGCGCACTGTGCTAGAAACATTGAAATCTGCGGTGAATTTCAATGATTTGCTCCAAATTTCAGAATTTCACGGTCAATTTTACAGATTTGTTGGCCAAAAGGGGGAGTGCGCTGGGTGCAGATCCAAGGGGGGCGTGCGCCCCCCCTTGGATCCGCGCCTGTTACAATCTCACCACCCTCATTAAATCTGACCCTTCCACCTCGACTTACCCTGGCGTCATAGACCCTCTTTAATGCATCGTATCGTATTGAACCGAGAAATAGCACCCCTTGGAATTCTCCATATTTGTCAGTGGCGATGAGTTCTACACAGACCATCTCACTGTCGCGTACTATACAATCAGCAAAGATCTGAAAGAGGAGAAATCCGGCTTCAAACGAGCAGCTGTAACATTCAGAAGGTGCTGTCATCAGTCACATGATGGCACTGGCACTACACGAATGGGTAGGTAACAGTCTACAGCTCACTGGTTTGCCTCAAGTGAGCAAAGCAAAAATCAAGATGGCTGCCATGAACGCCATATTGGATTTGTGGAATGCCACTTTTTGGGGGCAAGCATCAGCTCATGGTACATGTACGTTGCCTATCTGCGAGGAAAATGCAATAACTTAGACCTCCTGTCTGCTACGGAATAAGTGGAAATGACCGTTTATGGAGAGAGTTCCAGAATCATATCCTACCTCTTCGAAATTATCTACAGTGAAAAATATATTAGGATATGTAATCTCTTCCTCCGTGCCTTTGGAATCCATCTGTCGTCTGCTCGGCGATGCGTACACCCGCTGAGAAAACTTTTTAAGTATTTGGAGTTCTTTTTCACCCGTTCTCGAACATATTGCACACGTGACGGTATATTCAAACTGGAAACATACAGAAGGTGCATTACACTTTGGGAATAGGTTTGTGGATTTATTTTGAATGTTAATCGGGAGAATTTTCATGATATGAAAGATTATTTCTTGCATTCTGTGACGGTGCTGAAAATGGAGGGAATCAGATGGCTGTCAGAGTGGCATAGTGCAAACATCAGCACCTGTCACAGCTGAGGTCTGGGGTTTGATCCCCACTTGGAGCCCTTCTTCATGTGATACGGAGGCAATTCTTTCGACTCAGCAGGTTTCATTTGGACATTCCGGTTTCCTCCTGCTCTACATTAACTTGCCCAATATTGTTGAGAGGTAATATTTCCATATTTGGCATTCAACTAAAGTTAAAAAGTTAAAGTTTGGGTTTATAGTCTGATATCAACTACGGTAAAGGTTCTCATCCGACTTTACACTTTAACCCCAGTCTGTCCTGAAACCTTTCAGTAGAACTCAGATGAGCTGCTCATTCAGTGCTACAATCTGAGCATCTCCGACCGGTACCCATTTACCGGTATACACCTGGGTGGAGAGAGGCCAGTGAGGCAAAGAGACTTGCCCAAAGTCTCACGCCCAGTGGGATTCGAACCCGGGACCCTCTGACCGCTAGTCAGCGACCGGAACCACTACATGACAGGGCTCCTACAGGGCAACCCTATAACTTACACCAACGTTTTTTAAAACATCGTATGTGGGTCTTCCAATAAATCACTCTCAGCAATCACAATGCTGCATACGGTTTGCCTACATGATAAGCATTCTGTTACTAAGGTAATTTGTATTCATTCTGGCGTCTTTCTACCGACATGTTTCTATAGAGGAAGACGGCAGAATTGATTACAAAATGTCAGAGGTCAGTGCGACAGTGTTGAGGACGTTAGTGGATAGCCATAGCTTTTTCTACCAGTCAACAATACTCCTATTAACTGTCAGTGTTGTGGGAAGCTACAGTGCTAGAGGAATGTGCTCCAAAAGAGCTTTCCAACCATTTTGGCAGCCCAGGTTGTTTTTGAAGCCACACATAATGAAGTCCCATGCCTCACCTGTTGTAATATAAGATTTAAGTACACTGTTTCTTCCCAGTCAATATATTTTTCTTCAAGCTTTGGTAAATTTTTGGATTCTCTTCTATATACCTCTATGTCTGTCTGAAAATGAAACAAATCATGTTGAAGACCAACGCCACACAATGTTGAGGACCACCGCCACACAATGTTGAGGACCATCGCAACACAATAACGCAATGTTGTGGACCACCGCCACACAATGTTGAGGACCATTGCCACACAATGTTGAGGACCACCTCCATACAATGTTGAGGACCACTGCCACACAATGTTGAGAACCACTGCAACACAATGTTGCAGACCACCACAACACAATGCTTAAGACCACCGCCACACAAAGTTCCTCACTGCAATGCTGAGGACCAACACAGTGTTGAGGATCACTCCCAAACAATGCTGAGGACCACCACCACACAATGTTGAGGACCACTGCCACACAATGTTGAGGACCACTGCCACGCAATGTTGAGGACCACCGCAACAGCACGTTGAGTCTGATGATCGATTTATTGACCATGAGATTATGACACTAATTAACGTTGGGCTGAGTAACCTCATTATTATCTTAACAAACGAGGCCCTAAGGTACAATCGACTATCGTGTTGTAGTAATGTACGAGGCAGGCAGCCAGCAATAACGTTTATCCCAGCTAGGATGATCTATGGCAAGTATCTAAATCCTGAATGGTCTCCTGCACTAAAAAACGTCCATCAGTCCCGTTCAAGAAAGAAAGTGACAATAGCCTGTTGTTTATTGATGGGAATCTCAGCTGAATCTAGTCTGAGGGATGAATTTCTTGACAAACAGTGTCAGGCCATCACACCACGCGGCTCTTTCAATCCCCAAACCTACCTTGACTTGTCTTATTTTTGAATTTGTCGGAGTTTTCCGCACAAAAAACAACAGATCGTCTCGTAACTCATCCGCCCCTCGGTCGTTTAACTCGACGAAATGTTTCCTAAAGAGTTCTGGCCAGAAATGATTTGGTGAGATCACGATGAAGTCGTCTGAAAAGATAATGGTTGGAATGATTGATGAGACTATTGCAGCAGAGAAACCGACAAAGTCTGAAGCTGGTGGCACAGAAAAATGCATGTCTGTGTGACTGAGCTGTGC
>NMRB01000553.1:29235-39945 GCA_002633025.1 Notospermus geniculatus
GGGGGGGGCAGGCTCACATCACAGTAGACGAGGTAGTAGAGATCCAGGTTTTAGCTCACAGACATGACTTGCAGACATGGTTCAGTATCGAATGACTGCAATGCAAGCCATGGCCGTGTGTGAACACCAGGACTGTTGTCATGTCAGACGCACAGGCTCCAAATACCCAAGACTGCTGGGTACAATAAAATCTTACCACTTGTGCAGAAGCAATTGATTTCTGATCGGCGCGGTCCCGGAATGACAGATATCCAATATCAGCCATTTATCGCTTTGAGAACTGCAAGGTCGTGATCGTGAAGACTCCCAAGGGTACACAAGAGATGCGGGACATGCAAGGGGCTTCAAGGTGGACCAGGAATTCAATTAACACAGTATAAGGGGATCCCTGGGGGTAAAGGGCAGATGGAATGTCAATATCGGTCATCGGCACTTGGAATACTCTCTGTTATTATTGCAGTATTATTATTATTATTATTATTATTATTATTATTATCTGTTATTATTACACTCACGTGGTTGGCATGGTTGGGAGTCGGTCACATTGTAACCAGGGGCGTACAATAAATGTAGTTAGCTTGCTTTTATGGCCTGGGGGCAAAATTGATTGACTGTGCGGGGCAAAGCCGGAGGAGGGTCTAGAGCTCCCCAGAAAAAAATTGAAAATCTACACCCTCTCAGAAGCATTTTCCCAACATCTGACACTAACTTGGCTTGAAGAGGGGAAATGACATTTTACAGCAAAAATTTGTTTTGTCCCTTTTTGCTCTGGGGGCATATTTGCCCCCTTGCCCGCCCGCCCGCCAGCTACGCCCCTGCCCACTATACTCCACTTGAGCCAAGACCTTTTGGTTCAGAGATTCTGAATCCAATCTCACATTTACCCAAATAAATGGGGAGGGTATTACCAAATATTTTATCTGTTGTTTTCATAATGTAGGACTCCCCTTTCAAGTTCTGAATGTAATTGAAAACAGAGTTTACATAAGCCTTGAATAATGAAAATAATATAATTGAATGTCTGATGGATTACCACATGATGAATGAATGTTTGAACGAAAGTTGAAACATCAAAGATCACCTTTGTGATAAAGTTAAAATATCGATTATTTCTCAAGTTTACATCGTGTACTGCAGTCTCGATGCAAGGAGAGGTTGGTTTGATGGAATCAATAGAGTCGAAGTGACCATAATCCACAGAACATACACCAATCCAAAGAGTATTTCATTTTTCCGTCAGGGCCGAAGCTATAGAGCTTGTGCAGTGGCTCATTTAATATGATGTCACTTTTGACCGGCGGTCCACCATGCTGACGTCGACGACAAAGTGCGCCACGCGTAGATCATGTCACGGGTTGCATTCACGCACACTCACCACTTGCACCGACGACAAAGTGTGCCACGTGGGATGAGGCGTCATTTGACGTCAATTTGACCGTCAAGATGGCGGATTTTTCTGTGATGATGTCATCTGCACAAGCTCTATAGCATTATTGGCTCTGGTAAGTACGGAGGAGGCCATCACAAGCTACTCATGTTCCTCACTTGGATGGGGTCTTTTACTTGCCCTTGCAAAGACACAAGGTACAAGGCGCCACGGCTTACTGCCCCATGTGATGGACTAAAGAGCCGGGAATGAAATCCCATATGGCCCGGGCTGGATTCGAACCCGGGACCTGCTGCTTGCTAAGCGGACGTGATAACCACAAGGCTATCAGGCTCCTCAAATGAGTTACCGGTATCTAAAACCTAGCGTCCACTAGGGCGCGGACAAGACGCGGAACGCAAATTTAGCAATTCCGCATTCATTCCGCAACCTCTCCGCATATTCTTGAAAGATTCCGTTCACTGTCTTTATCATTCCTAAGCAGTTCCCGGCATTTCCGCACGTTCGGGAGAGGGCGAAATTTCCGCATCCAAATTTTGATCGAGACCAAAATTTCGACGCGGAAATGAACTTCCCGACACCTTCGGCAACTTGTCTGCATTGTCGTGCGGACATCGTCAGGACATCCCGCCTTNCACCACCCATCAAAACGGAGTACGAGATCTCTAGATCATCCCCATGTAAACAACACGGCGTGTATCTCCTCAATACGTGTGTACAGATCGATTGAAGTTGAAATTTTGGTTCTTATGTTTGCACAACACATGTTTTGCCTTGGGAAAGCTGTGGATTTCTGTTGCGTCGTGACGTCAATGACGTAACGTCACGCCCGCCGCACACACGAATTTTGACCATTTTTCTGATGATTGCCTCAATAAAATCACTCTTTTCTAAATCTTCGATCATTTGGGTCCCAAAATTTTTGGATTGCCAATATCCAGAAGTAATCCTCTTTCCAATGGCCAAAAAGAATAAAATTATTGGCACGCTAAATCTGATTTCTGCTTACATCTTTAGGAGATGGTCGAAAACTGGACCGGGTGTCCCGTTAATTCTGGGCCATGTCTATAGTGAAGAGATTGGGAACCAACCATACCTAATCCACTCCATTAGACGATGTTTAATCTTTTTAAAAAGCCACCACAGACTTGAAAATAGATGATCTACATGTAAAGGCCTAAAAGGTCATCTTTTCTGCAGGACTTGATTCTGTCCCACACCATTCCTAAAATCTCCTCTACAATCAAAGACTAATCATCCAGTTGCCATGGTAACAAACTAATGCATTACCACGCTGTTGAAATCCTACACGCGACATATGCCTATTGAAGGATACATGATCGCCTTAGATACACGATAGCCTACAATTGGTTGACAAGATTCATGCTTGGAACATGAAGCGTTTCATCTTTATTAAAGGATGGCATGACTGGCAGGATATAGACGACATCACAGATCATTATCATCAGACACAAATCATGACAAGGAGATAATTAATTTCCAGATGGCTGCAATTACTTTTTTTGTAGCCTGACTCAGCCAGATTTGATTGAAGAACAACAATTCTGTCTTGGCAGTCAGTCTGTCACTGATTGACTCATATAATTCATCGATTTGAACAATGAACAGTGTTTGGGCTCATCTGACATAAAAAAAACAGAGTGCCGTACTTAAATGACAATCTGCAACGTAGCTATTAGGCCCACCCAGGTGTGAAGGTGTCATGTTGTCATTAAGTGACCTGTCACTGCAGTCTAGCAGCAGCAGCAGCAGCAGCAGCGTGGTAGCATTTGCCTGGTGGGCTGGTAGGCTCTGACAGCCTGCCTCTCGACTGAGAGACAAACAAGAATGACACATTATTTTAGGTTGTTAGTTGTGACAATAATCTACCGTTAAGCCGGATTACACGATCAATATTATTGCACAATATGGGGCCTAAAATAGCGGCATGTGCTTCTGGCATGATGGTTGGAAGAAAGATTGGCAATAATATCGCCCATTTTGGTCCTCATATTGTGCAATAATATTGAACATGTATGGGCGGCTTTAGATAGACCCTACTAACAGTGAAACAGTGTGCCATAGGTGTCTGAAATTAACAAGAATGCCAATGTCTAGACTATGTTGTTGTCATAGGCCCTCATGGACTCGCATGGTGTGTGGCTTTCTGATATGACGTCGATTATGATGGACATGATGATGTCATGCGACATAATAAATGTCGATGAGTCATTAATTCCAGGCAATGCCATTCAAACTCACCGACAATGCTGGCCTGCTTCGGCTGAGATGGTGACTCAATAATATTGACAACAACATGACAACTCAGCATGTGAGAAGTGCAGTGGAGTTGACTGGAAACACAACAAAGCATGACAAGTCTGGAGAGAGAGTGAGTGATCACTACTGACAGTACTGGTGATGAATGGTGTGAGCATGTAGAGACGGAAAAAGCCACAAATCCCACCAGACTTACCCGATAACCGTAGTCTAAGCATGTCCCTTTCTCTTTCCTCGGCTATAGAATCCAGCATTTTCTGAAAAGAACTACTGTGCTTCATTTCTGAGCCTTCTTCCTCCCCTTTTTCATGTTTTTGGGGTTCCTCAACTCCTGCGTCCTCCATCTTGGATTTTAAATGACGAGTCCATCTGGAGGGGTGAGAGCTACAAATGTCAAGTGCGATATTGACCCATTTACGCACATAAACCCGTTGGCATCATCCACAGACCTTATTACTGTGTGATTTACTGATTTTAGCATTATTTTATCAATCAAGGAAGATTTCATACACAAACAAATCAATATTAAATATTACGTATAAACACCCCTATCCCTGATAAGAATGGTCTCGCCCACCAGGTCACATGACGGCGTAAAACTGGTGGTATCAACCTCGCCCCAGGTCAAGGTCACAATATCACCGGCGCGGGGAATTTAAAACTTTCGCGCGATCTTCCAAAAGTTTCATTGTGGCCATAATAAAGTAAAAATATAGTACAATAAATTAATTTGACAGTTTGGGGAAAATACTGAAAAACAGAAATAATTAACGAATTTCTCAGCGCGCGCGCGAGAGTATAATTGTGGCAACCGGAACACCGGGACCAAATCCCGCGAGATATTGCGAGACTTGGGTTTGGGATTTAGTCCCGGAGGAAAAATCACCGCAGCCATCTTGAATATCTTATTGCGCCCCCACCTATAGGTGGGATAGTGATGCGGCGACCGAACAACCTGGATCTACTTTCGGACTACTTTGACTCATCCACTAGAAGATATAGTTCGGTGAAACTCATCACTTTTGTGTCGAAAAAGAACCTAACGATTAGAAAAAATCATGAGAAGGACAGTTTCTCAAAAGCTGTCACAAGTTGGAACTTTTTCCATTGAGCTGGCATTAGCTGGAAATAGCTGTCAATGCAGAATTCCAAGGCTGGAAATTTGTGGAACTTTTTAAAGTGATTTGGCAAAAGGTGGAACAAGTTGGAAACAGCATTTCTGGTCAACTGGAATAAGCTGGAAAAAGTTGGAAATCTGTTTTACAATCCAAGTTCCAACTTTTTCCAAAGGTGGAACTTTCTGGTTCACGGGAATAAGCTGGAAAAAGTTGGAACTTTAAACTCCTTGGGGGGAAAATCTGCTCAAAACCTAATTTCCAGCTTTTTCCAAAGTTGGAACTTATATTCCGTGAGTGCATTACCTCTTGAAATAGAAGTTCCTACTTTTTCCAAAGTTGGAACTTTAAAATCCTCTATGAAAAATCGTAAGTTCAAGTTATTTCCAACATTTATTCAGAGAGCCAGTAATGTGTTTTTCTCATCCATTCTAGATGAATTCAGGCTCATACTTGTTTTCATTTCCTTGTTTACATTATTAATTCACGACTAGGCCTACATCCACTGGTTAAACGTGGTAAAACAAAGTCACTGTTCATTTCTTGTACTGAAAAGAAGACTTGAAAGAAGATGGAAATTTCAACACATGAGGAAAACACAGTATCCACTTGACATTTTGGATGAAAGCACGTAAATTCTTTCTGGGAATGAACAAATATCCAAGACGTTGTTCCATATATATTCAAATTCTGTTTATTTATCACAAATATATAATGCGTAGAAAAGAAACTCCTTGAACAAAGGAGTACTGTACATATGAACATTGGTGCCCTTCACTCAGTATTATAAATTACATTGCCTGTACCTTTTTTACGGTTTGCCAAGAAATTTGTAGGGTCAATTCATGAGAGCCCCAGCCCATAAAAGGTATGAATTAAACAATATTACAAAAATAATTGTATCAGGCCAAATCTCATATCATATACCGGTACAGAGTATACAGAGTGTTGTGTACCACAAAAATAATACTCTCGAAAAAAATCATCATAAAATAATACAAGACCTTTGCAACCCAGAAGGTGTGATTCTGTAGCAGGTATGATTTTATGAATTAAATGATATTACAAATTGTCTTAGGTCAAATTTCATATACAGCCAGTTTTTTAAAACTATTATTTTATGATGATTTTTTTCGAGTCTAATTTATTCTGACACACCCTGTAGATACAAACGCTTTTCAGCCAGTGTAAAACTGCCTTTGTAAGAAAATACCCCAAAAATAATGTAATTTCGCTTTAAAAAGCAAGAATATTTGGCATTGTGGTAGAGCTTTCTTAGCAGTGAAGAATTTTTGAATAATACAGGAGATGTTGGTGTTTTGCACTCAAACATTCAATCGTTTATGACGACACTACGAATGCATAACGCTGGGTATGCTTTGTGAATGAGGTCACTGAAACAGTTATACTGGATCATGAATGGTAATATTGCCTTCAAATAAAAGACACACACACAAGAAAGGTGAGAGAGAGCCCAACTTTTTATGACTACAATAGACTATCACTCCAAAAAAGCGCAGCACCTTAGGGGGGTAGCGTCATGATGTCCCGCACGTCATTTCTGAACGCATGACATGACTCGAAAAAAAACCCGGTTGTTTCAGCGATCATGACGTCGTGACACAATCTGATTTTTTTTCGTCTCGCCTCAAAACATCATGAATGACGTGCGGGACGTCATGACGCTGACCCCCGTAAGGTGCTGCGCTCTTTTGGAGGAATATCGTCTATTAAAATGTATTGAAGTACAGCGTGAATCAGAAAAAAACACTCTCAAAAAATCATCATGAAATAAGTATAGAGATGTTTTGAAGAACTGTCTATATCCCTTTGTAGAGGTTGTGATTCTGCATCGAATGATACCAGTGTCATTGTTTACACTTAACATTTCAATGAGCAGGGACAGCTTGAATTTTGAAAAATTGAAGTCTATGCGCATGGGAATGCGAGGGTTAAAATTGAATCTGTCAAAGTGAATGAAAAGTTTAGACTGAGTTTTACTCACATTCGAAACATTTTGGAAAAAATTAATCCTTTCACCCTCCAACCCCGATTTTTCAAAATTCAAACTGTCCATGCTCATTGAAATGTTAAGTGTAAACAATGACACTGGTATCATTCGATGCAGAATCACATCCTCTACAAAGGGATATAGACAGTTTTTCAAAACATCTCTATACTTACATGTATTTCATGATGATTTTTAGAGAGTCTGTTTTTTTCTGATACACCCTGTATATTCAACAGAATACCACCAGATGAACCCAACAAAAAATGTCATTTACCGTAGCTTTAAATAGTAAGCCCAAGAAGATTGGGCATCCTGCATATGCAAATACAGTTCGAGCATGTAAGGTACAGAAGTTTCTCTCTAATCAGAGACACAGGGGAAACCTTTGGTACTGTGCCATCTGCTTTCACTCGAATCAAATGTGCCACTCCTCCCACTAAGAGTGGTTCAGGGTCTACTTGCAGTTCAATATATACAGCATAGCAAGTTCTCGTTTCTTTATGAAGTAGAAAGTACTCGACTGATGCTATTGATGGCGGATTGGTTTTCAGGAGAACGACATTGCACTTCTTCTCCTTCATACGCATATAGCTTGCCCCATAAAAAACATCACCATCTTTGAAGATCCTGTTGACTTGTAACAAATCAGAAGGATGAAGACACTTGTCAATATGATGCTGAATCTGCAGTAAAATGACACCAGAAAATGAAGGCTCAGTCCAGCGGTGAAGACCACCCACAACAGAACAATCACAAACTTGTTTCATTCGTGATGGTAACCTAGAGGTTTGCACTACCTCCATCACAAAATCTCTTAATGCAATGTCTGAAATGCCATATGCCTTCAGGGAAATAATTTTCTGTACATGCAATATTCGTAATGCTTGTACACAAACATTACCAGTGCCATGGACCCGTGATAGAATGTTGCCATTCATGTCCTCGTAAGGAAAGCAGCTCCACGACCACAGTGGTCCACACTGGCGAACATACCATACAAGGTGTGCACCAACATTGTGTACATTTAAACCACAAATCTTTAAACCGTAGAGTTCAGGGATTGCTTTGTAAAAGGCTGACAATTTGGCCTCTGCTGCTGCAAGAGCTGCCTCTGTTATGCAGTCGGAGAGAAGAACGTAAGTGCTGTCTACCAGCAGAGCAAAATGATCAAGATATTCAGGCGGGAGGAAACCTTTCAAACATGGAAGGGAAAAGTACAACAGCCATACTTGATACTCTGACGCCTTCATATTAGACATTCTCCCTTTCAACTTCTTGGGCTTTCTGGTAATGTAATCATTTGTAGACAAATTCTGTAACCTAGCTTCTACACTATTTAAATCCTTGGCAATTGAGTATTTTTCGTTCTTGAATTTCTTTGAGAACCACAATTCCATGAGTTTTTTGGTCACACCTAAGAGAATGCCATGCATATAATCAGGAACTGTACCTCTAATCAAATCAAAAGATTCCAGTTTAACGAGAGGAGACTCTGACTGTATACCATGCTCACTTACACCAGTAGCAGAAACCTTCCCAGCAGTTTCAACAAATGATTTTGATGTTCTCAGGGGAGGTTGAAATTCACGGGGAGGATAGCTCTGCACACTCCCCTTCCCAGATTTCACACGCTGTCCTTCCTCAAGGCAAGTAATACAACCGTATTTCCCATTGTGATATGAAATGCCAAGAAGAGGAGCCTTAGCTTGCAAGTCAAACACACCCAGAATGGGGAGAACTGTGCATGTGTATTTGGAACTGCCAATCTCTAGTTGCAAACCAGTATCTCTTAAATGAGCAAATTCTTCAACAAGGGGTGCAAAAAGGGAATTGAAATTAGGTTTTGATTCACTCTGCCACAGTGCCCAAGTAATCATGTTGACCCGTGAAAATCTCAGTTTCGGTGGTAGTTCATTTATCACCAGAAATACAGGCCACAGATCAACATGACTAGAGGAGTATAACTGTGCCCCATCAGTGTTAAAACACATTGTGAAAACATGTTCCGAGTTGATTTGACGCACCATATCTTTGTACAGTTGCCCATCTTTCAAATCGGTAATAACCCCTTCAACCTGTTCAGATTTCCTGTATCTTTCAACAGCTTCCCAAATATTGGGCCTTTCTAAAATTTCTTTCATCTGGTATTCGATGGGCAAACAGGCAAAAAATGACTTCCTCTTCTTCTTAGACTGATCACTTTCTGCTCCTTCATACCTAAGGTTAGAGCATCTTCTACACCTAAATTGTAACTCATCTGATGGGAACAACTCCCCACACTGTTGATTGCTACAAACATCATAAATTTTAATGGGCACATCATGTGCTAAACTTTCAACATTTTTTAGTGAAGGCATGTTTGCAGATGATTTACAGCCACACAACAAAGGACTTACTTTTAAAATGTCTTTCACAGCAAGTGATGTTAAGCGAAGTTTAATTTGCAAAGCACAGGCAACAAGTGATTTCTGATCTGTGTGAGACAAAACAGGTACCTGGAATTCATGATCATTTGGAAAATCATGTTGTGGCGATGCTTGAGAATCAGAAGAAACATGCACTTGATCGTTTTCAAAGATTTCATCCCCACTGTCATTGTCAACATCACGCTCATCCTCTAAGAACTCAGGTTCAAAATCAGAGGAGCAGCTATCACCAAAAAAGTTGCTGTCTGTTTCACTTCCTTCCACTTCAGACTCATCCATGTCATCTGCCATGCCATTTTCGGAATTTGAAACACTGCTGTCAGTTGAAATCGAAGAACAGTTGTTTGCATTTGCGGCAATGTTCCCTAAATTTGAATCTCCATTATCATAACCACAGTTTCCATAATCACCCCACTGCTCCACTGCAGCTGTGGTGAGAATCTGCTGGGTAGTTTCTCCTGCATGTTTCAGAGTCTCACCCACATTACAGGGTAAACCTGAGACAGAGTTGCTACATTCAAAGTGACCTGATGGCATATGTTCAGGATTTTCAGTATTAATTGAAAGATGGTCTCCATCACTGCTATTGAATCCCACTGCCACATGATCTGTCTGGATTTCCATCTCAGCTTCACTATGGTCCATCGAATTATTTTGACGCCATCTTCTCAGTGTTGTATATGGAATTGGTATGTCAGCATCTGCATTATACAGCTTGTAATGTCTGTGGCTGTCAGCTCCTGCAAAAAATAAGAAACAGTATTCATGCAAGGGTGTTGTGTAAATGTCATCCTGAACCTGACAGATGAAGTATGGACCTGAAATAATTTAAGAATATCGAATTCATGAATATCTTGATAATCTATGCCATTAGGCTACTTAAAAAGCCCCAGCGGTTATGAAACGTGCCCTGCTGACAGGCGACGATGAAGGACGACAGACACCGCATGACGAAAAAGTCCTGTAGCTCACAGGTGAGCTAAAATTTAAATGAAATGGTCCATGGACCATGTGCTCACTGGGTTGGACATAACAGTCTAATGACAGAGGGAGGTACATATCAGTTATGACTATGAGCAATCTGGGTCAAGTCGTTCCCAGGTAGGACTTTGATGATTTTGGGTTACGCCACCTGGCGGCCATATTGGATGTCCGATCGGGCTGGAACTTCACATGCACATAAAGGTCACCTGCAGGGGGACACATAGCACATTGGAGCGCTTTGGGTCAAGTCGTTCCTGAGTTAAAGCACTTTGATTATTTTCGGGTTACGCCATATTGGATGTCCTATTGGGCCGAAACTTCACAGGGACATAAAGGTCATCTGCAGGGGGCCACATAGCACATTGGAGCACTTTGGGTTAAGGCGTTCCTGAGTTACAGCACTTTGATGATTTTTGGGTTACGCCACCTGGTGGCCATGTTTGAAGTCAAATCAGGCCGAAATTTGACATGCATGTAAAGGTCATCTAGATGGAGGTAAATATCAAA
>NMRB01000553.1:40708-52105 GCA_002633025.1 Notospermus geniculatus
CAATGGCAATGCAAAAAGTAGGCCAAGTGAAAGGTTGTTTTCTCAACGCTGATACATTGCGTTTTAGGAATCCACAAAATCGTCAATCCGTCTGGCAGTGACCACTGTCTTACCTTCACATCTTGCTACATTTTCAGCAACAAAATGTGGTCTTAATTCGTCTTTTTGTTGCCTTTCTGTCACCCCAGGCATGCCAGGACATGAGTTGGCATCCATGATTTTTACAGCAATGCATGATGGGAAAATGTAGCCTAAACTAGTCTCGGTCACCCATCCGCTGTTTCGAATCTGGGGATCTGTAAGAATTCCATTTTGTTTTAGACAGATCTAGGGCCTAACACATTCCTGAATGCAAACTTTCCTGAAAATTTATTTGTTAAATATTTTTTGGTTTGATCGGTTCAATAAAGCAGTAATTTCACAGGGTTCTTGATGAAAATAGGCAATCGAAATGATCGGCAAACTTCGGCACCTTGCTTCGGCACTTTCCGCGCCACTGTTCAAAACGCGAGGCACAACCGCCCCCAATTTCAGTGTTGACACAAAATTCGATTTAAAACGAGGATTTAGAATACAAAAGGCATCATTGAGAGAATACAATGGCAACTCATGCTGTGCTTCTGTGGGAGGTTGACAATGAGCCAACGCCGAAGGCTTTGAGTGGAATAATAAACCCTCGGAAACCTTACAATGAGTATTACGTCGGGGAACGTGTCCAGTCAAAATGGCCCAACATGGGCCTATTATGGTGCCGAATTTTGGCTCTTGGAGGTAGGTTTTGCATTGTTCAGGGTATATTTTTATACTTGACTCCATAGCCACGTCATTGTTATGCAACTGGCAACACCCCTTCGCTTTGTTTTGCCCTTCATGCCCTGCTGTGCTTGACGAAAATAGGCCGAGGAGGCTGACATGGCCGATGCGTGATGTGATGTTTATTGTTTGCAATTGCATTGCCATTGCACTGTATGTGCATGCATGCATATGCACGGCCACGGTATGGCTAGCACAGGAGTTTGATAACAATAGACAAATCCCAAATTTTTTTCTGTTCGGAGTGACACCACCACCCCGTTACTATGCGCTAAATAGCATCAAATATGCAGCGGCTTACAGTCCGTTCGGGCTATCATAGTCGAAACAATTGATGATGATGATGATGATGAAATTACCACATCTGCGCACTTCCGCTGAAATGGCAAACACCTGAAACCAGCTGACGTGACGCAATCCATGACCATGATTCAGCAATAGGCCTAGGCCTAATGACGCAATAGGCCTATACCGGTAGGCCTAATCATTACAATGTCATCGAACGCACTGTCGTCACATGGACGGATGGTCGTGGGGGTTTCTCGGGGGGTTTCTGTGTCACGTCATTCAGTGTCAGATGACAGATGGTTTCAGAGTCAGACCGAGGTTCTGTTTGCCATTTCGGCGTAAGTGCGCAGATCTTTCTCGTTTTGGTCAATTTGGGATTTGTCCACATTCGCGTAGCCTACATGTAGGCCTAAAAGGTCCTCCATGCATGTAGTTAGGGTAGGGCCTTACCTAGGCCTGAACTCAAACAAGGACTGTAGGCCTAGGGGCCTACCGGTACCGATTTCTGGGCCGCTATTGGTTCGATCCGAAAAAATCATTCACCATGTTGTTCACTGGCAAAAACTGTAGGCCTAAAATGTTTACCTAATGTACGGAACGTCAGCGTCACACATGCCGTGACGTTGTGGTTTCATGCTCGTTCCTCGTATTGCCACGGAGATGACGTCCTGAAAACAATGAAAAGGCCTGATATGGTCGCAGCAACATCTTTCCGTGGAGAAGTGGCGATGTCCTCATTATATTCTAGGCCTACCGGTACCGCATCAATTAGTAATAAAGACACCAGGGGATTTAAAAACATTCAATTCATTGCCTCTAATCTAAGAATATCCACAGAATTCCGATGTCTAATCAGAAAACTTAGCATTGGCAGAACAACACCGGCCAGTCATTCGAAACAGCAAATTGATTTAGCATGTTTAGTGCTACATGTACCGGTACCTAGGCCTTATAGACAAAGATTATTTATCTGTTTTTTATCTCAATTTTTCCAGATCATGCTGCTATGAAAGCAGAATGTGTGAAAATAAAAAAGGAGAGAGCTGGCAATTCACAGTCAGTGTCAGGACCATCAGGTAAGACAGCAGTATGTTGGGTTCTCTGATATGTACATTTTTGTAAAGATTAACAGTTTGTGTTAATGGGGGGGGGGGGGGGGGNCTTACACGTACAGTGGAACTGAAAAAGTGTGTTTTTTACTTAATGGAATCAAATTCAGCCAATTTTGTGAACCATGATGACATTTAATTAAAACCAGCTTAGCCAGTTTCATCTTTGGAGTGGTGTAGCCTATTTTTTTCTTACAGAATTGAATGACAACGGTGATGATCGGACTCAGATGCCGAAAGAAACAGAATGTGAGGTTACCAAGAAAAAAAAGGCGAACAGTGACTCTCAAGGTGAGCTAAATGTATTTACCCCACCTACCTCGCATTGACAATGGGGACAATATCTGAATTTTGTGTCACTTAAGTGGTTAAAACTATTGAAATGAAACTGACATCCCGGTCCTGATTAATTTCACACACAAAAGGTGTCCATTGAATTCGGACCGGGTTTCGGTGTGCTGCCCTCTGTTGAGCTGGTATCCCCAGGGTAAATCACAGTGCTTGTAAATTTCCGTCATTGCCCCATCGAGATCCATAAGGCTAAATTTAAACAGAAGTTGAACAGGGTTTTTCTGCCATTGTGTCTGCTACATGTAGGTGGAAGCGGAATAGAGGCAATCGCTTCGGAGACCTGGCGACAGGTGGCGGTGTAGATTTCCCAAAAGGCTGTCAGAGAGAGGGTGGAAAACCCCAGGGTTTTGGAGCCGTATGGGGTCGTTCAAATATTACTACAAAATTTTGGAAATATTTGACACGTCCCCCTCCCCCTGTACGCATGACATCGCCATACACATCTACATGTATGAAGACTTCCTCCCCTCCTATATGGTGTAAAAATGTGAATTGACAGTGTGTATACAGGGCTCCAGCCATGCCAGAGAGCATTGGGGTTTGCAGCAGTTTGCTATCTTTTTTCTAAACTGGCTCCTGAATGCCATTGCAACAATTTTCTTAAAAATCAAAATGCTTTTTGAGAATTCACTTTGTAGTGTTGATCAAGATGTCATTTTTTGGCTCCCATCAATTTTACATGTAGAAGGTGCATACATGTATGCAAAATGCATACACAGAACAGGTGACTACCCCTGTACACGCTCCATACGCATGGCTGACAACCCCCTGCCCCTAGCTGCATAATGATCCAATGAAATGAAATCAATGGATGTGACATTTGACCTTCTGTTGCCATCCTTTTTTGCTGTGTCAAGATTCGAACAACAACACCAGCAAGCGTCAGAAGACTAAGGCGGCAGACAAGGCACAGGGGGAGGTTACCACCAAGAAGAAGAGAGTGACCAAGAAGCGAATAACGGACAGTTGCGGTGTGTTTTGATGCTTCCCTTTCATTTCTCTCATGCCCTGAGGCATGTTAGGGGGTTATTTCATTTGGGCAATTTGCCTGTTATTGTCCTCCGGAGCCCTCGGAGGGGGACTTGAAAATACCGGCCGTCCGTGCGCCTCTGCCGCTCGGCTGAACGACTGAAGATTTTGGATTCATATTTGGTGGAGGGATGTACATGTATCACGGGCCAAAGGTGTGTCGCGTGAAAGAATCGGCCAAATCCGATTCTCCACTTTGCCACCAGGGGGCCGAAAGCCAAACCACAAAAACTGTGATTACGCCTTTAATACCAGGGTTCCTGCAAGGTCTTAAAAAGTCTTAAATTTGGCACTTCCATTTTCAAGGCCTTAAAAAGTCTTAAATTTGATAATTTCTGTGGAAAGGTCTTAAAAAGGTCTTAAATTTCATATCAAGGCAGTTGTAAAAAATTGGCAAGAGATGTCAGGAAATCGCATCTCCGGGCTTCTTAAAATCAAAATTTTCCAGACCCCCCTCCCGCCCAAGTAGGAGACCCCCACGCCCAAGTACCGGTAGCCTACCCACTTTCTTGGCCGTGTCGATCCCTGTCATGTTGGGGGGCTTCATTTAGAAGAAAATAGGTCTTAAATTTTCCCGATACTTGGTCTTAAAAAGGTCTTAAATTTGGTGCTCCACAGGCTGCAGGAACCCTGTAATACTGAATGGAATTTCACGAAATTTTTATGGTAGGCTCATCTAGCAAGGGTATCGTACGGGTTTTCAATTTAATTGATTTTTCAGCCCTGTAGGGGGGCGATTTGTAAAAATCACACTGTAAGTTCCCTTCCTCTCTGTAACTTCTGAACAACTGAAAATTTTGGGTTGATATTTGGTGGGGGATGTACCATGGGTCAAAGGTGTGTCGCGTGAAAGAATCGGCCAAATCTGATTATCTACTTTGCCACCAGGGGGCGAAAAGCCGAAACACAAAAACTGATTTTGCCTTAAGCGAATCAAAATGACACATCCCCAGGGCTCTCAATGACCCGAGGTCTCGTGTCAAATACGCACTAAGTGGTTAGTCTGAAGCACAATAAAAACCAGCAGGAGTCAGTGTGACGCGCGAAGATTCACCCAATGTTGTGAGTTGACCCCTGACTTCTGAGGGCTGACCCCAGAAAAAAAATACACAGAAGTCTCTGACCCTTCTACTGAAAACTCCAGTGAGAGCCCTGCATCCCATTGTTCCAGACATGCCAGAGTGTCTTAAAATTAAAAAAATTTGAACATGGGTTGAATATTGAATTCGGTTTATGGTGCTATAATGTTCATTAATTTCAATTTTTCCTCAATCCTTCGACCTTGTTCCATTTTCAGAACCATCAACACTGCCATTGCCAGTAATACCGGCAGATTTTCAACATGCCTTGCCTGAAGTATTAGGTGAGTATTATTTGGTATTATCAATATCAGCTGTGTAAGAGTCTCTTTTTCTGTGTACGTCAGTCACACTTTAATAGTTTGTTTAGTTATCAATGGTTATGGGGCACAACTACATGTACTTGCTTCCTCTAGAATGTTTACACTGCTTATTTTGCTCACATCTCTTCTTCATATCATGCAGTAGAAAATGCACAAGTCGGATCACTGAAGTGCACCAGAACGTCATCAGGCGTCATGCGTCATTCTGACGTCACAAAAACTGCATCATTCACAACCCATGACGTCCATCATTGGCCTATTGTTTACGCTAAAAAGGTTCCCACAGTCATTTGAGATGGGCGATTTTCCAACTTACATGTACATGTATGTATACTCTGACTTGAGCATTTTCTACTGTAGCTTTCGACCATTTTATTTCCTCTCTTTATTATGTTGCTGCACCTGTCTGATGTTTGCTTTTTTGCTTTGTATATCCACTTCAGCTGATCTTACCAGGGATAGGGGATGTGCACCAAAGGCACCACCGACAAACAAGCCTTCTAGTATAACACCAGTCACTAGCGCACATACTCTACCCATAACAACGTCAGAAACGGCCGCAGTAGCAGCACCACTCAACAAGCCCACATGTCCGTTACCACCCATGACTAGTCAGAGCCATGCACTCACATCAGAAACAACTGCAAAAAGCCCACCACCAGTAATTGTGCCGACTCCTTTCTTGCAACCTGTCGCAACTACACCATGTACACAGAGCTCTAGCACACCTGTAGCAATGTCACCCCCCATACATGCCATACCAGCAGCCACCTCAACCTTCCATACTGCATGTACTACCACACCAGCTTCCATACCATCAGTGACAAGGCCACCTGTACCGACAACACAGTCTCAGTCAGAAAACACCCCATCTCCCTTGTCACCCACAAATCCACACAGCTGTACACCACCCACACCAGTAAACACTACAATTACACCATCAGCCACCACACCCACCTACACAGCACTGACGACAGTAACAGGAACACATTCCCCCACACCACCTATCAGACCCAACCCTGAATACAGTGCATTTACCACAACCTCCATGAACACCAGTCGCCCTGCTTATTTGCCACCATCCACAACATCAGCTTTTAGCTATTACCAAAACATGTTGAACAATGACAATCACTCACATTCACAGTCCCTATCATACAAACCAAACGTCTTTCCACTTCATTCCACATACACTATGCTCTACAACACACATGACACAGACATGAACACGACATACACCGACATGACTGACAGTGACACAATGACAACTGGACATGACGCTTCAGCACCCATCCCACCATCCCCATCACCCCAACTCTTGCAAGATATTCTGAAACGGGTTGCCACTCTCGAGGCCGAGGTGGCTGAATTGAAGGCAAGAGTAAGTTTAGCTAAGTTTCAGGAATGTTTAATCTTATATTTTGGTTTATCCATGTTTTCAAAGCACTTTTGCCAGCTGATGTCTCTGAAGAAGACATCCCTTGCAGTGGTGGCGTAGTGAGAATACAGTCAACGTCGCATCGGCCTTGCATAAACCGGACAATCGCCTATAACGTACTGAATTTGGAAGTCCCAGTCCCGTTTTACAATGCATCAGCTCCGGAGACCTTATTCATTAACCCCCCTTAACTCTGGATAAAATAGAGTGAATTTAAAGATCCCAGTGCCTGGTATATAATTGAAATGTATCACTTGAATATTGTGGTGTGTGATACATTTTCAACCGTACAGAGATCACCTTTAAAATGCATGCATTGCAATGCCTGCACTGCGAGTGCAGTCGGAACTGTGGGTCAGAGTGTGTCAAGAAATAAAGAGTCTGATATTACGCAATGTAGGAAACTAGTAGTATGGCCCGTAAGATTTCTGCTTGAGATTTAATTTTAAATTTTGATATAAACTTCATTCATCTGTTCTGTTCATTTTTCCAGGGTAATACATGTAATTGTGAAGGGGTTAGTGGTGCCCATAGTGGAAGTGACAACCAACCACATGTCTTCAATGGAAAACATAAATCCCACACAAAAGTACGTTTAATTCCCTGTGCATGTGAATCCTTTCTTTTCACAATTAATTAAAGCGGGGATGGTGCCTTTTTTACCAGTGCCTTTTTTACCGTACACCGGTGCCACCAAATACACTGGAGTTTCTTTCCTACACTTCGCTAATTCAAAGAAAAATTATGTCAACAAGTTCATTTATTTTTATTTCAGCAAGACCTTCTCCATCTTGTGGAAAACCTGGCGAGGCCACTCGATGCCATTAAGAGGCTCGCGGAAGATTTGTTCACTGAGGAAGAAGTTCTCAATTCATCTCTAAAAGGTGTTGACACGAAAAAGAAGGGTACAGGTGGCTTGCCGAGAGATAAGCTTGATGTTATTGATGGTGAGTACTGAGCTTTTTTATGCCTCAGGAGAGAGTTACAAAATGTCAAAAAGTGAGTTAAAAATGTCCTTTCGGCCATTATTGATAAATTATGCTTATTTGATAAAGTATTTTATATTAAATTTTAAAATCATTACTGGTATTGATAAATTATGCTAATTCAAGGACATACATTAAACTCCATGATATTGTTCCGTCATTGCTCTTCTGAATAACTGCCTTGTGCTGTGAGATGGTACATGCCTATTTGTTTTTTTCTTTCAGCTATTATGTCCGAAAAATATGGCCTCTCGACAGGGGAAATCGACAAAAAAATGAGGAGCCGTCTGAAGATTTTGAAGAAAACCTACAAAGGTAAATGGAGTTTCAATAAGCTCAGTGAAAGTTTTCTTCACTGGCATGCATGTACTCTTATCTTGTCTTCACCTGATCTCGTTCCTGTTCTTAAAATGACCTTGAAGGATGTTTTGGCCATGGTCTTGCTGCCTTCAAGGTGTCTGTTTCACAGGGTCAATCGGATTCGGGCAAATGGCAATGCAACATTTATTCTTGTATGCCTTAAAGGGCCTCTAGAGGCAGCCAGCATGGCAGGGGAAAACCCCGGGGAAAACCCAGGTTGAATACCTCGTACCAGTGATTATTACGTTAAAGTGGCGCCGCCTGGCCGAAGAACCGGTACTAATAGTAGCCTAATGGCGAGCTGCCTCTAGAGGCCCTTTAAAGCCACACAGTATGCACCGCTACTCACTCCCAGTTCGGCCGAAATCTTATGCAACCTCATAGGCGTGCGTAATGTAGAACGTCGATAGAACAACACATCATTATCCTGTATTGAGGTTCGGGGAATCCCCAATGCTGTGTGTAGTCTTACGCAGCCAGCCGTTTCGTTAATACGGATTCGTCGCAGATTCGAAACAGAGCGGCTGGGTGACCGAGACTATGCTCGCCGATTATGACCCATCTGTCTTTTCTGTGCAGCTTTAACAGGCCTTTCCTTTTGAGGTGTGCAAAAATGTGCATGTACCTCGCAAATAATAATATTTCTATTGTTTGCCGTGAGGCACATGCACTAGCGCGCCTCAAAAGGAAAGGCCTGCCTTAAGTAAATCAATGTCCCGAGGGGGAACGAGCCAAATGAGTACGAAGTGAAAATTAGTATAATGGGACTTGACTTTAATCATATTAATATTAATTTCAGGGTTGGCATCCCAGTGAAACCAGGGACAACATGTTTCAGTGAAACCGGGTTTGACTTTATGCAAGATTTCCTGAAGTTGTTTGATGTCTTTGTAAACATGGTAAAAGCAAACTAAGAAGAAAATCAAATAAAAGATGCCATCATGTGAATAATGCCTTGAGTTCTTGTGAAAATGTATTGTCTTGAGTCTACTCTTGATTGCTTCAAGGAAATACCTGAGCAGGCTGTCTACACCCATTGAAACTTCTGAAAAAATTTGGGGTTTTTTTGTTGCATTTACAATACATCATAAAATTTCTCTATTTTCTCTGTTCCTGCGATAGTGTGCTGAATGTTGACATGTCATTTATGAAGTTGATGTCCACCTTCCACAGTTGAACTGGCCATGTACAAGTGCCATTACCCTGGATATGAATGGTATCGGCAATCCTGAAGATACTTTAAAACTCTTCCAAGTAGGTGAGTACATGTATTTCTTTATTCCAAAGCTGTCCAATAAAATCAATAGCAGCAGGGGCCATCAATGGCAGTGCAACGACTTTAAAAACTGCTAGAAAGTACTTAAAGGTTGTGATTTCATTTTATCTATTGTGTGAGAGTACTTTTGATCTCTGTACTGGCTCTGAGATTGACTTTGAACATCTCACAGTATTTTATCGATGAATCATTTTTGTGAAGCATGAGTGTTTCGTCTTTTGATTTTAGGAAAATGGTACCGGTACTGAAATCCACCACTGTATTGGCAAAGTATTCATGGTCAGTTTGACAACTGGTTTGGTGCATGTTAAATTCATACATGTATGTGGCTGTCACACAGTAAGTACATCCTCGCCTGTTCCAGAATAATTTTTGGTAAGTAGATGCTTCAGTTTCATTAATATTTATTGGTTGAAGATTCACAGAAAACTTTGTGAATTATAATGGACCCTAGTAGACAATGCCTGCTGAAGGATTTCTGTACGTAGAAGTATACAAAATACAAAAATGCCGGTTACCACTATTGAAGGATTCCTCACCCTGAAGCCATTGTTAACCGGCATTTTTGTATACCGTATAATTCTATGTAAGGGAAGCCTTAAGGCCATTCCTGATTTGGTGTTGGGTACCAAAAACCCAGAAATCTGTGCCTCAGCAAGATGCAACTGTCTCTGAGAAAAGTCTTCACACTGAAAATAAGCAAGATCTGATAGCACAAGAAAGAGCCATTAATGCAGCCAAAATCGCAGTCTTGAGGAGATCACCAGCACAAGATGGAGGAGTTCAAATCACACATTGTGAGAGGAACACACTTGATGGGATGCGTCCAAAAAATGAGTTGATTGCAGGTGTAGACGAAAACAGCACTTTTTGATCAAAAAGATTTATCCTGCCTGCAAGTCACTGATTTGTTCGAAAATGACCCTTAAAAGTCATAAATTTGAAAAATCCACAGCATGACAGGTATAATTCCAACTATTTCCAGCTTTGGAATTCATCATTTTGTGATATATCCAGCAATTGCCAGCTTGTGCCAACTATTTCCAGCTAGTGCCAGATATTTCCAGTTAATGCCAACTAATGCCAGCATTTGATGCCAACTATTTCCAGCTGTGGAAATCCTCATGAAAGATTGAGACAACAGTGGACGTCTTCCAGCTATTTCCAGAGCTGGCATCAAATGCCAACTAATACCAACTATTCTCAGCTTTTGCCAGCAAGCTGGAATTTCTGGAATCACCAATACCGTAATACTCTCAGTTGCCAACTCTGGAATAAGTTGGAATTTCCAACTAATTCCAACTGTTTCAGGAGGAAAAATGGAGTGGAAAAAGTTGGAAAATGTCGACATTTGTCGACAATTTCCAGTTTAATTTCACAGGGGTTAGCCATAAGAAGAGTCAGAAGTTGATCACACAACATTGCAACAAGAGAGGAACATCCTATTTGAAAGCTAACCAGAGGTAAACCACGGTTAAAGTTTTCGTTGTGGGTTGACCGTGATAATTTCAGGGTTTGGGGGTACTGAAAATATGAGGGGTAATTTCGCACGATATTTGAATGCAGCCACTCCATATCGGCGTAGTAATACACTTAGCCCACTAGAAAACAGGCTTATGATACCATCACTATCAAACTTTCCCAAAAGTTGAAAATTATTTTTCTCTTAATTATTTCTGTGTCAAACAGAATATTTAAGTGCCATTTACTCGATATTATCTATGATAAATGGAGAAAACTGGGTTTTTAAAGATCTACTTTTACCATGTAACCCCGCGCTGATTGGTCAATTCCTGGCACGTGACCTAATAGAAACGCGTTTCGCAAGTGGTTACAACGAATCGCACTTTTTTAGAAAAAGCACTCAACCGACAACATAACCGCACCAAAAGATTTCGGTTTCGATCATCTGGAGTCGAAATATATCAAATTTAGAATTGTATGCGACCGGGGCAAAATCACCGGTTTTGACCAAAAATTCACTTTTCGAGATCGGTGGTGCCATGATGATAGTTTGACTCAATAATAACCCCGCGCTGATTGGTCAATTACTGGCACGTGACCTAATAGAAACGCGTTTCGCAAGTGGTTACAACGAATCGCACATTTTTAGAAAAAACACTCAACCGACAACACAACCGCACCAAAAGATTTCGGTTTCGATCATCCGGAGTGGAAATATATCAAATTTAGAATTGTATGCGACCGGGGCAAAATCACCGGTTTTGGCCAAAAATTCACTAATTCGAGATCGGTCGTGCCATGATGATAGTTTGACTCAAAATCCATAGCAGAAATAGCTTATTAAGGCATCAAACTTGACAAATATAAATAAAATGTCACCT
>NMRB01000553.1:52196-64657 GCA_002633025.1 Notospermus geniculatus
CGGTCAGCCACAGTAGACCTAGCCATAAGAAGAGTCAGAAGTTGATCACACAACATTGCAACAAGAGAGGAACATCCTATTTGCAAGCTAACCAGAGGTAAACCACGGTTTTAACCGGTTTGAACCGGTTTAACACGGTTATTTTGGTGAAGAACAGTGAAGAGATACTTATTCCATAATTTAACTAAGTATGGTCAATATCAGGACACATGTTCCTGCTTGAAATACGGTTGAATCATGAATGGAGTGGAATTCCTGGTCTGGCTAATAGGTCACGTACCTGTAACATCTTCCTGCTTTAAGTACGGTTGAATCATGGATGGAGCGGAATTCCTGGTCTGGCTAATAGGTCACGTACCTGTAATGCGTGGCCAATGCGCTGATTGGTCAATTCCTGGCACGTGACCGGAGCACGTGGTCAGATGCACTGCGTCAGCATGTCACAGCGTTCCATCCAACATGGCGTCACCTCGCTGATGACGTCACGTGCATAGCCTCTATACCCCGCGAAACACTGTAGCCCTGTTTACACTACATAAAAACCCGCGTCTCACCCGGGCTTTTTCTGTTCACACCTGTTAAAAGTGCGGGTCTAATAGACCCGGGGATGAAAAGTCCGGGCTTTTTGAACCCTCCGATTTCGAAGGGTTTTTGGTGGGCTTAATTTAGACCCGCGTCTCCTGCGGGTTTTTTAAGTAGTATAGACGCAATAGACCCGGGCTTTGTCTAGTTCTTGAACACCGCGACAGGCGGCATGTCTTGTGGGCATGCGCGGTAAAAAGCCAGCACTCCAATTTAGCGCCTCCTCTTCGTGAAGAGTACGCTGCAGCAGCGACCCTATCGCCGGATTATCTATGATAAATGGAGAAAACTGGGTTTTTTAAGATCTACTTTTACCATGTAACCCCGTGCTGATTGGTCAATTCCTGTCACGTGACCTCAAGTGGTTTTTTAGGGGTTTGTTCGGTATCGTCTTCACGACGATACCGAGCCACGGGCGACAGACAAACTTTGGTCACCCTCTCATCAGTGTCGACTGGGAAAGAGATAAAGGGTTTTGTCATTCCTGTCATCTTCATTGTGATGGACCAATAGGGCAGTAATTGCTTTGTCGTGTTTGTTTTCTTTCCTCAAGGCGAAAGGTCATTAGTCGCCAGTCATTAGTATCAAGGTAATCGCCGGTCAACATTTTCCTTCTCCTCTCGATGTTGCAGTTGGTAATTGCTTCGTTGCCTTCCAATTGTTTTTCACATGTTTGGCTAAGTTACACGTACCTCGGCCTAGAAGCCCCTCTGCATTGAATTTTGTGGTATTTTCAAAGTGTCAAAGGTCTGATGCGTTGGGCGAATCGCGTGTAGTGTATACCCACCCTTAGTGTTGTCTTCACCTGGCATAAGGATAGCATACCTGTTTACATTCTTATTCCGTACCACCCCACACGAGGTAGCTGAAGAAACAAGTCCTGTTACTGTTGTACTGCTTCATTCATTTCGCTACGTGTTCACAAGTCCTCTCCACTTCAATACGTCACTCTGTGTATTAGCTTTCTGTCATGTCTGTTGGCGACAGTGACAACCTAATAAAGCTACCTTCCGAGGTAAAAAAGATTGCCGATATGCACTAAGGTATCGGATCTGTCGTGGGACAGCATCTTGCCCAACCAAGGCTTCCTGTCACTCCTACTATCGCTCCATCCACCCTTGCCGACCACCGTAGCATTTATCGCTCGCATTTGCCGCATTGAGTGCTTATGTCGACACAGATTTCTTTTGATTTTAAGTAAAACGTGCTGAAGTTGAACACGTGCGATTTTCAGGATCTGGATATTTGTATTTTGCAACTAGTTACTCGCCGACGCCCGAAAGCTTATGTCACCTAGTAGTTGTGACTGATTAGTTCCAACTACGCGCCGATTATCAGTTGCCAACTAGTTCTGACTGTACGTAAGGACGACATAAGCGAGGCTTTACAGGCACACGCAAGACGTACGCTTCAGTACCGGCTGACACGGCGAATTCGATTAATTCCTCCAATAAAAATGAAGAAACGGAAAATGATGGTTCGCCTTCACAGAACTTCCCCCGTCATCACAATGATTTATGAAGAATACCCAGTCGCCTTAAATCGGATTATTCGTTATTTGAAGGGTCCGAAGTCATATCGTTTAATCTACAATTATACATACTATTTAAACCCGTATTTCAAAATGTCGAAGTCGAGAGTACGTGTAGCATTTAAATACATCCACTTTTATCAAATGACCCAACAATCAGGCAGAAACGTGTTGAAATCAGTGTTACTGTTTGATATTACCACGGGCAGGTTTGTGGGGAAGGTACGCGCGCCGAAGGAACAATGCAAAATTGATGACCCCAACCACAATACCCTACGCACACGCGATATGTACCGTTTCGTTTTTGCCTGTGCAATTTTGGAACGAAATTATATCTCTGCTACTATTTACCTCTCCCGCAGGAAATATTACAATGACCAGTTTGAAATTTCACTGATACACAATGACACTGCACATGTGACTTTCAAATCAAGGTATTCGTCCCTATTCCACGCTTTCATCGGCGACTTCAAGTACATCGTCCTCGTACAAACCGAAACGTTTACGCACTTGACGATTTTTGCCGATATCCGCATTGGGTTGCGCAATAGGCTAAAGTATATCTTGACATCAAGTAACGAATTTACGTTCAAGACAGTAAATTACCATTTTGGGTTGTTTTTTGGCCAGTACATTCATACCCTCCGATGGTTCCTGTGGACAATACTTTGCAGTCCGAAACACGGACAAGAGTTGGAAATCAAACGTCTTGGAATCAGGCGAGATTTTTTAGAACTGCGAGGGTCAAAAATAAAGAGTAGACACTTCGGTATGTTTTACATTGACGATTACAAGAAAATCCTGCACGTACACCCAAACAATAAACCGATGTACTGCAGAGTGTGCGAGTATTCATCGTTTCCACGACGTAACTCTGACAGTGTCCGCCATTGCTGACGTCGCCGTATTAATGACGCAAAGGTGGTAGGCAAAATTCATTGCTGGTCACGTACCTGTAATGCGTGGCCAATGCATTTACCATTAGAAATGGCGAGATGCCCGTGCTCATAGATTGGTCCCAGAGTTTCGTTGGAAGGAACCATTTGGACACAACATACCCCTAGCCTAATGCTTCAAACCATAAAGTTTTCGTTGTGGGTTGACCGTGATAATTTCAGGGTTTGGGGGTACTGAAAATATGAGGGGTAATTTCGCACGATATTTCAATGCAGGCACTCCATATCGGCGTAGTAATACACTTAGCCCACTGGAAGACAGGCTTATGATACCATCACTATCAAACTTTCCCAAAAGTTGAAAATTATTTTTCTCTTAATTATTTCTGTGTCAAACAGAATATTTAAGTGCCTTTTACTCGATATTATCTATGATAAATGGAGAAAACTGGGTTTTTTAAGATTTACTTTTGTAACCCCGCGCTCATTGGTCAATTACTGGCACGTGACCTAATAGAAACGCGTTTCGCAAGTGGTTACAACGAATCGCACTTTTTTAGAAAAAGCACTCAACCGACAACATAACCGCACCAAAAGATTTCGGTTTTGATCATCCGGAGTCGAAATATATCAAATTTAGAATTGTATGCGACCGGGCAAAATCACCGGTTTTGGCCAAAAATTCACTTTTCGAGATCGGTCGTGCCATGATGATAGTTTGACTCAATATCCATAGCAGAAATAGCTTATTAAGGCATCAAACTTGACAAATATAAATAAAATGTCACCTGAGTGCCTCCTTCAGCACCTACAGTGCCGGTCAATCACAGTAGACCTAGCCATAAGAAGAGTCAGAAGTTGATCACACAACATTGCAACAAGAGAGGAACATCCTATTTGAAAGCTAACCAGAGGTAAACCACGGTTTTAACCGGGTTGAACCGGGTTAACACGGTTATTTCGGTGAAGAACAGTGAAGAGATACTTATTCCATAATTTAACTAAGTATGATCAATATCAGGACACATGTTCCTGCTTCAAATACGGTTGAATCTTGAATGGAGTGGAATTCCTGGTCTGGCTAATAGGTCACGTACATGTACCTGTAATGCGTGGCCAATGCATTTACCATTAGAAATGGCGAGATGCCCGTGCTCATAGATTGGTCCCAGAGTTTCGTTGGAAGGAACCGTTTGGACACAACATACCCCTAGCCTGATGCTTCAAACCATAAAGTTTTCGTTGTGGGTTGACCGTGATAATTTCAGGGTTTGGGGGTACTGAAAATATGAGGGGTAATTTCGCACGATATTTCAATGCAGCCACTCCATATCGGCGTAGTAATACACTTAGCCCACTGGAAGACAGGCTTATGATACCATCACTATCAAACTTTCCCAAAAGTTGAAAATTATTTTTCTCTTAATTATTTCTGTGTCAAACAGAATATTGAAGTGCCTTTTACTCGATATTATTGTGGACATAAAATTAGCCCAGCTGCGGACGTACCTCAGTGACGTGATGACGTCATCACGTCATGCAGATTTCAGACGGCAACGGTGAAGACATGCATGACGTCACACAACGTTTGTGACGTCATTGCTTTTGAATTTGATGCAATTTCACTGGAAAACGCTTCTTAAAGCATAGTTTGGCTGATTTTAAAATTTTTACCTTGAAAAGATCACTCCTTGCATCAAGAGCAATCGAATAAGTTATTGTTCAGCTCCATCCATGCCGCGGTTGCAGAGAACATTCGTGACAAAGACCGGGCGAATTTGCTTTATATGTATTAGATAATATCGAGTAAAAGGCACTTAAATATTCTGTTTGACACAAAATAATTAAGAGAAAAATATTTTTCAACTTTTGGGAAAGTTTGATAGTGATGGTATCATAAGCCTGTCTTCCAGTGGGCTAAGTGTATTACTACGCCGATATGGAGTGGCTGCATTGAAATATCGTGCGAAATTACCCCTCATATTTTCAGTACCCCAAACCCTGAAATTATCACGGTCAACCCACAACGAAAACTTTATGGTTTGAAGCATTAGGCTAGGGGTATGTTGTGTACCGCGCATCTTACACAAACCCGGTTTACCGGGTACTAAAGCTAGCTGGGCTAAATTCCCACAAAGTACCGTGTCTTATAATAACACATACCCGGTTTACCGGGTACTAAAGCTAGTCTATGATAAATGGAGAAAACTGGGTTTTTTAAGATCTACTTTTACCATGTAACCCCGCGCTCATTGGTCAATTACTGGCACGTGACCTGCTTTGCTGAAGAAAGCTGGTGGGCAAAACGCGCAACGTCACAGAACGATGTAGGCCTGGGCCTACGTCATGGATAAGATGAATAGTCACCGAAAATTCCTAAAGTAAGTACGGCGACATCAATCCAAGAGACATAGGCTGATATGAATAAAGACTAGCAAATGCTTTACCTTCAGATTTGTACAGCATCGCCTGGTGCATTTGTATTGCAAAATTCAAGTAAAAGCATTTACTAGTCTTTATTCATATGACCCATACTCTCTGTTCAACATTGCTGCACAATCATGAGGTTTTGACATCTTTCTAAGTTATTACGCTTCGAATTTTGTCTTTTTTTTCGAAATTCACACTACCCTACTATCCTACTAAAAAATCTCTCTTGGGTGCCCTAGATTGTTCGTGGGTGTTCTAGGGTATTCTTGGGTGTTCTTGGGTAGACTGTTCCAAAATACCCATTGACAGAAGGATGTTCTAGGATATCTTTAGGATCTCTAGGGTGTCCGGGTACCTCACAGGAACCCCAATACACCTCAGAACACCCTTTAGTCAATGGGTATTTTGGAACAGTGTACCCAAGAATACCTTAGAACACCCTAAAGCACCCAAGAGAGATTTCCATGCGATGCAAGGAAGATCGCCCTTCTAAAATAACTGCGGTTGTTGAATTCTAGGTGCGAAGGTTCATTCGATACAAACAGAAAAGCGTTCCACTGAAGGTGATCCCACCTTTGGTGTTCGATAAATACGACGATTGGTTCTTTGACAGTTCGGAAGGGAAAATAGTGTTTCGACGTGCACCTCCGACTGGTGTGAGAAAAATGCCAATAATTACTGTACTTGTCTATAGCTTACATGATGGCACTTTTAATCTCACGTACAACACGTCGATGGCAGAAAGAATGGATGTCGTATACATTAATCGCGAATCTCTGTACAAGTTATGCATTTTGTATCAGTTGAAAAATCCCCGAAGGCATGTGCTTTATAATGTCACCAAGGGTGGTGGTTTCAGCGGCCAGTTTGTTGTCCCACCCACTGATCGCTGCTTTCGAGAAAATCAGTTAACGTTTGACCACAATTGCGACGTAGTTATTGTATTGTGCAAGAGAAAATGGTTCTGGGAAGCCTCTTTATATGCAATCACTGAACACATAGTAGGTGGTAGCATTCATGTCAGGCTGGAAAATGGTACACGACTTCATATTGAAAGTCGCCTGGACGTTATTTATCATAGCGAAGAGTTGTACTATCTGCAAAATGTCAAGCACCCATTCAGCATCGGTATTTTAAGACGAAGACACCGATACCTACCGTCTAAACACGTGATCAGAAGACTAAATTATCTCAAACGTTATACATGTACTAACACGTACACACTATTATGTAATGCATATTTCAAGGCAGTTTTTCTTTTGGGTTTAAATTCTCAACTCCGGGCGATTAGTTTCCAAAAAAACACCCATGTGTTCGTTGATGTTTCTGAGAATGAATCCTCTAAAATGACGTTTTTGGAAAGTCTAGTTGACTTCACGCCGCACGTTAGGGTGAACGATGGGTTGCCTTTTAGTTTTAACCCGTTCGATGGGTCTCTCCTGTACTTCCTTCCTCATCGATTACGCCAGAAGAAATGTATTGCAGACGTTCAATTATACACCACTAACGATATGCGACACTGAAGGGTATTCGAAAACCCTGGATACTGGAGACTGGAGAGTGGACAATGGAGAGCGTCATCGTTCTCCGCCACCTGGATTCACATACTGGCGACGAGCCTACGACGTTAACGTCAAGGTTTTCGAATAGCCTCAATCAGGACGCAATGTTCCCTCTCAATTTGACATCCCATCCCCCTATGGCACAACTAGAAGCCCTATGCCTGTTTCTGATGGATCCCACATTAATCATTTCTTCATGGCTCATCCAACTTCTGGTCTGCCCAGCCCGGTCTGCAAAGTGTGCCAGAAAGCCGAGGTTTTCCCCATTGAAGCCCAATTAAAATCTCCACAAGGTGGCCTAGATTTTCCTCTTGACTGGGAACGGTACTGTACGAACTGCATTTTAGTCTATGCAATGCTGTTTCCATACAGTTTGATGTGAAAAAGTCTGGGCCACACTGTAGTCACCCTATTTCAATTTCAATTTATTTTTTTTCCAACAAGTAGAACATGAGGAGAAATTTTTTAGAAACAATCAACACCAGGGCCAAAAAAGACTATGATGAGCACAGTACTGCGTTCTGTATTCTGGAGTTATACATGTTACTGAAATATCCTTGATGCAATGTTGATCCAGGTGGCAGAGAACAATGACGCTCTTCATTGTCCACTCTCCAGTCTCCAGTATCCAGGGCACTGAAGCCTGTTTTCTCCTCTGCTCACGAGAGTATTTTAGCATTTTGGGGGGCGCGGTGGCATTTTGGGGGACTCGTGTGCGCTATATTGTGGCTGCCCTTTGGTTTCTACAGAAGGTTTCTGAATCATAGGCTGGGGTAATAATGTGTGAAGCGCTTAGAGAGCGTAATACGCTATGAAGCGCTATCAGGAGTTCCTCCTGGCGCTATATAAGAACTCACCATTATTTAGCTTGTCATACTTTTGCACCGACGTCTTGCAGTCAGTCGGCCACGCCCCCCGATTCGAGCGTTATTCTCCTACCACTGTGACGTTCTGTTTACCTCATTAACATACGATTCGCGGCGTTTCGAGCGAGAGCATTCTGCACAATGCATCGTGTAGAAATCGGCTAACCTCTTCCTACACTCTGAAGCAAGCAGCCAGATTCCGTGTTCAACGCTTTAGGATTTTCTCGTACGCCCAATCAGAAGCCTCGTTTTTTCGTCGTTCACGGAAGAAAATATATCAATGATGTCATTTCATCAAATTTTGATTGGTCACCGTCAATGTACCAGGAGCACGTCATGCACGTGGGTCGGTGCAAGCCTTTGCCGTGATTGGTTGTTATTTTTGGGACCGGGGAAATCCGTTGAACACGGAATGTGGTTTGCTTGCGTGAAGGTCAAGGGCAAACTAGTTCCTACCGAGCATGCGCGGCCTACTTCTGGACTGGCCGCTTATACCGCTAGCACCAGCTGGCTGGAATATACATGTAGTGCGCGTACATTTGACACATCAAATCTCGAATAAAAGTCAATAAAATCGAATCATATGAAACAATATAAATATCAAACGTGGAAATGTTAAGATTTGAGGCGAATAAATGCTGTAAATGATCAGAATAAGTAGCTTGTTCGCGGAACTTTACAGGCATGGGATGTGATTAGGCTCTCACTTCCTCACACTTTTAACCAATCAGAGGGCGTCCTTTGTTCACGTGCTTCAGTTGACCAATCAGANGCAGTGTCACTAGGTCGGAAGAATGGAGACAGGTGGCGCTGTGAGCAGTTTGGGTCAAGGGGGGAAGCCGAGTCTTTTCCTGAACTCAGTGAAGATGAGCGAGACCAAACACGACTTCTGAGCGGGCAATATTTTGATATTCACCAACAATATATTTGATGTGATACAGCAAAAGCTGAATAGTTGGATAGTTTTTCCTTGTGTTCGTTAGAAATGTCTGCCAAGACTTTGTAGTCTAGGAGCTAACAAAGATTTAATGCACATCTCAAGTACAAAAACTTGTTTGGGTTTGTGGGTTAGTTTCTATCGCACTGACCACAAAAACCCAATTCTTAAGTTCCGCAAATGGCGCGTTTAGAAGATACAGCCGTTTGAAATTTGGGTACTGGCTTTGTCATTGGACCAAAATCAGAGCATTGTACAGGGGCTTGGATACTGATGTACAGCTAACTTTAAACGGATGGCTTGAGACCCTATAAATGTATTGCCAATAGATAGAAACAATGGCTCACTGAATCAGATTAGCATATTGTTATATGTTTTTATTTGCTATATGATGAGAAATACAACAATAGTGTGTATTCAATTACAAATGCGTGCAATGGGTCGAAATTCGGAAAAAGACGTAAAACTGTCATTTCCAATATAATAAAATACGTAAGAATGTGTTGTCCAGTCTCATTGGGCCCATGTTTCTATCTGAGAGAATTCGCTCGAATCCGTGGAGTATCAAAGCCATTCCACACGTCTGTTTGAAGGCGAATTTATTCTCAATTTTAATGAGCTGTGAGGTCCCATGCGCTGCTGACACCAAGCGGTAACAACTGGAAATATCGAGTAGGTCTACACAATAAAATACAATACAACGTGTCTCCCATTGACACAAACTAACCACAACGTTTGCCATATATGGTCATCGCACTACACGAGAAAGACATGCACACAAAGCACTACGTTCAAACGGTCGTGTCCAGCAAATGTTCATCCCCACCATCTCATCCCAAGTAGGCCGGTGATTGATACACATGAACTACGCAGGTTTGAACAAAGCTGACCCAGCAGGTCAACATGAAATAACTCCAGCGGCGTACCGGTATCTGTTTGGCGACGTGTGGCCTAAGAATGATATACATTCTGTGCGATGAATGTAGGATAGGCTGAACTCAACTTAGGTTGAATCCAGCGGTGTAGGTAGGTTTATCGTCGGCATAACCAATGTCAGCTGCTGCTTGGCTGTGAATATTACAAAATCATTATACATGTATACGTGTAACTGATCTCTAGTTAGGTTGAGGTGGGGAAGCTGAGGTACTTCACCACTGTGTTGTGCGTGACACTATGATACAATCTACGTGTAATGCCTGTCATCTTAAGGTGACTCAGAAATGGCGTTCGCTGATTGGGCGCATTTTCTCAGGCGCCAAATACCCCAGCAAATCAGGCGAATTCTCTCAGGGGTTTGCCTCCGTTGACGAAGGAAGCGAGCAGTAAGAACGCCTGATATTCTCAGGATGCGTTAACTGATCTTCATCAAAGTAGTTCCCGGAGCAATATGGCGCTGTCCTACATGTATAATACGTCAGAGTTACGATGCTGGTACAAATCGTTCTCTGACGTTCAGATTGAAAAACGATGGTGTCCATTGTTTTTTCTGAATAAGAATTTCTTATGAATTGGTTTGTGTAATTAATAGGTTGGTAAATTCTCGACAAATTATTTTTAATTCTTTGTGCTTTATAAGCTTGTTATCAGATTTTATTTTCTTCCAAATGTTGGAATAAGCAACAGAACTTTCAGGATTAAAGCCAGGCGCACACTGCCCTTGTGGCCTGCGATTTTTGACCGGCGCCTGATTCACCGGCGTCGTTTACAAACGGCGCCGGCCTGGATATGGTTGCGTCTTGGTGTGCGGTTGAGCTCGCCAGGATATCGATCGATACAGCAAGATATTCCGGAACTTTCCGGAATTAGCCGACAATGACATCATTTTGCGCTCACGTATAGTTATTTTGAAATCATGTGACGCCAGGGAGGGACTATTTCATTGGTCAACTAGCCCAAGATACGGCGCGAAGCGCCGGGGAACACCGCACACTGCTTGCGGTGGAGGACGCCGGCGAATCCGACGCCGACAAATATCAAATCAGTTTGATTCCTGCGATCATGGCTGCGCCACGGACCGCCGGCAAAAAATCGTTGCGATATGGTTACGGTGCTCTCCGCACACCAACACTTGCGGCACTGCGATTCGTGACGCCGGTCAAAAATCGCATGCCGTAAGGGCAGTGTGCGCCTGGCTTAAAACATAAATATCTGAGAAAATATATCTCTAACGAAATATATGACGTAATATATTTCAGGAGATGGTTGATACCACAAAATATATCACCTGCTGCTAGAGCGTCTTTTAGCATATGACGTTAGATCGATAGAGTTACGGTGAATATTAAACTTTGAAATTTATCTTTCGTTTCCACTTCGTATCTACGAAGTGCAAATTTAAAAATTCAAGCTGCACCATAACTCTCTCGGTCTTACATGATGTACTAAAAGACGCACTGGCAGCAGGGACGTTTGTGGTACCAACCATCTCCAGAAATACATCAGATCCTGGAAATGAAGTTGAACTTCGTATTTCATACTTCCTGTTTCGTCAGATTTGCGAAACCTCACTATTAGCAAAAATAGATAAGCTTAGGCGTACGAAACCAGTATTAGGTGTTTTCATGCCCAATGTCACGACGGCCATGTTGGAAGTATATAACAAAAGAACAGACTTTCAAAACAATAGACTGAAGTTACTGGTCCATGGAGAACTTCTATTGTTTTGAGAGTCTGTTCTCACCGTTCTTACCATTCAATCACCCCCCCCCCCCCCCCAGCGAAGCTCCCAGGCCGTCAGGCCGTGATGCCTCTCATAAAATTCTCTAGCATTCACTGTAGGCAAAGTCATGTATGATGCTGACATTGGCTGGTATTCATAGAAGTTAGTAAATGCTTTTACTTAAGATTTCCACAGCAATGATGTCCAATATACTTTAGTAAATGTACTACAAAACTAAGTAAAAGCATTTGCTAGCTTTTATAAATATCGGCCATTATGAATGACCTACAATAGCATTATCAATACGGAGAGCAGTAAAAACCCGTAACAAAAGAAAGTAAACCAATCGATATATCAAGTCAAGTGTAGTGAGTAGCCAAAAGCATAAAACAAAGTATTTGTGTGTGACATGAAAACAATCAGTAAACATGACTGGAACACCCCACTCCCCAAGTTAGAAATAGCTGGCACTTACCTGTCCCATTCCTGAATTCGGAAAAAAGTTACCAGTGATATTCGCACGCTGTTTTCGTACCCTGTCTTTGCCAGGCTCGGGAGTGGGACTAGTAAGTGGACAGGACATTACTGCTTCTGACCATACCCCCACCCCATTTATCTTCAACTTAGGATTTAGTCATTTTTTCCGAGTTCAGTAATGGGACAGGTAAGTGGGAGTTTAGAGTACATATGTATTCCTCTGTCGGCCTACTTATCATTCATTCAATGAATAGAAAAATAAATTTTAATCCAGATTGATGGGACAGGTGGTGCATTGGTGTTGGTTCGGGGGATCATGTTGGAAGTGGTCAATGTGGACCTTTCCTCACACCCGACAGCTTACTTGCTGTCGACTGTGAGAAGAGATGTACGCCTTTAGCCATAAACGCGACAGGGTTCACAAACTGACATTTGGTGGTGCCAGATCATGCAGTGAGAGTGGAGTTGCTGCGGCGTGTAGGCCCCTAGTTGTTTTGGGCAGGGGAAAGGAAAATACTAGA
>NMRB01000553.1:77860-89451 GCA_002633025.1 Notospermus geniculatus
TGCCATTGTGCATCCTTCCATAGCAGGGCTTTGGAATGTTTGGTCTCGCTCGTCTTCATGCACTCGCACACAAAGTTTGACACATGACACCCATTTTGTGCCCCATATTGTGCAATAATATTGTACGTGGACATGGTGGATGGACCGCTTTATAGAGCTATTAGCCGTGGTTACACTACATAAAAATACACGTGTTTTTCCAGACCCGTGTCAAACCCGTGTGTACTAAAATCCCGGCGAGACGTCACACTACTACACTGTAAGTATCCCGGCGACAGTTGCGCTGCAAACATTGACTCTTCGGTCATTTCTGAATTGGCACACATTGTCGGAGGCGCGAAAACGACGTCACTTAATGGCTGCGCCATCTGTCGCCGTGCGAAGAACTAACGAACACACGGGGATTTCGAAAAGCATGGCGAGATTGCCGTGTCTGAAAAACCCGCGTTTTTCAGACACGGGTTTCTTGAAGCCCGGCAGTTCATAGGTGTGACCAAAAATTTATAGCAAAACACCCGGGGATTTTATGTAGTGTAACCACGGCTAATGGTACTGCATGACAAAGGGCGGTCAGCTGTCGGTTTCATATTCTAATGTTTGCCAATTACAGCCAGCAAAATGTGCTAATGGGCTTGATTAATACAGATTTCTAATGTCGATTGCTTCATGCATTGTGAATCAGAATATTTTTCATCCTTTGCTGCATAATGTCTACTCAAGTGAAAAAAATCACCATTCTGAGAAACCTCTGTAATAAGAACACCCTTTGACCAATTGGCAATTACTGTTATGTGTCTCTCAACCCAGGATGTCTAACACCCGCTTTTAAGGACACCCTTTGTACTGACCAATGGCATGTTCATCAACCCGATGTCTAAAACCTCTCTAGCAAGGACAATCTTTGTAAATCGACCAACTGGTAGTGCTGTCTTGTGTCTGGTAACCTATGATGTGAGGACACCCTTCAGACTATCAGAGGTGGATTTAGGGGGTCTGTCTGCAAAAGTATGCTTTTTCCATGATTTTCAGACCTCTTTATAATGCTTTAGTTGTAGTTGCCCCCCCCCCCCAAAAATCCTGAATCTGCCCATGCCCTCTGTGTCAATCAATAGCAATGCTGAATGTTTGAAAACCTCTCTACTGGGACACTCTCTATGCTTTTGCTAACAAATACTTTACTATACAAGTATACGTAAAGTCGTCTCCGAATTTTGCAAGTTTTCAACCCCAACCGGCGTCTTCCTCAAGCACTTTCTAGTAGAGATCCCAGAAGTGAATGAGTGAGTGAATGAGCTCATTCACTTCTAGGATCTCTACTAGAAAGTGCCTGAGGAAGACCCCGGTTACCAAACTCAGAGATGGATTTACTTAGTCAGGGTTTCCGCCAGAAAAAAAAATGAGGGTACGGACCAAAAAAAATTTTTTTTTGAAAATTTTTTTTTTTTTTGAAAAATTTTTATTTTTATTTTTATTTGTTTATTTTGGTTTTAAACGATGTTTAGTGCCATTTTAGGCGTATTTTGAAGCATAAAATCACTTTCCATCGTGAAATATGATGATAAATGGTGAAAAACAATGAATACTGCTGATAATATGTGAATTTATCAAATTTTTGAGGGTACGGATCCGTACCCTGGAAAAATTTTAGGGTACGGAATTTTACCCATTTTACCCTCTGGCGGAAACCCTGTTAGTTGTCTTCAGTTGAGAGGTATCCTGATAACAGCTGAAATGAATGACCACTTCGACACTGAAGTTTTGTGTCCTTTTTAGAGGGGTGTCCTGGCCGAGGTGCCCACTTCAGGAGGTCCTGTTAGTATTTCCGTTGCATTTCATCAGTCAGGCACCGACAGGGTATTTGATGAATATATTCCGATCTTATTCTGGTTTATGGCGATGCTACCGTATTCAAAATGGTCCGCGAATTAAGAATTAGGATGTATGCCTGGTCAGAAACTTGAGCAGCGCTCGACTGGGCATTCACAAACATCGTTGTGATACGAACAACGTCAGGTAGATACTTCATCGATCACTGGTATTTCCTACACATGCAATCAATCACACTTATTGAATATATCACACGCATACCCAGCTCCAAGAGTTTCTTTCTACCGGTTCTGCTTGTTTATCCTTTTTGCTATTGTCAGTATCACTTCGGATGCCAATGGACCGGGAATGTTGAAGAAAATGATAAAAATTCCAGTCATGCCCGTGGTTAGATTGACTTTTTTAGCAGCCACTGCTAAATTGAGGGTAGCCATTTACGGCTTTTAGAAATACCAGGCATGCCAGGGGTCTTGAGTTATTCACAAGGCCTCAGTGTGTAGAATTGCCGTTGATTTGTCTGGTTCCATACCCTGGGATTATTGTGACTTCCTAGAATTGTCGTTCGGTTGATTAACTGGTCCCCTACCCTGTGACTGTGAGTGCCCGAGGGCTTTCAGATCTGTAAATTGACTGGCCCCCGATCCTGCAACAGACTGTGCAGTTAGGAGGCTCCGGGAGTTTGAAGGGCATTCCTGGTGGTTCGGAGCCTTCATACCAGCACCTGGCAATAAATATAAGACAGGTATAGGGCATAACTCAAGAGATGAAGCCCAGGGATCACCTCCCCTCCCCCTCCCCACTGCACTTCATCTATTGTATTGTCACGACCACACCAGGATTCAAACCCGGATCTCCTGAGTACAAGGCAGGTGTTGTTCCATTGAGACAAAGTCCGAACGTAAGGCCGTGTATGAGAGGCTGTTCCCTGGTGACGTGTTTCCTTGGTGACGTGTTTCCTTGTTCCTGTTCGCTTTTGACCTTGTGACGCAGAAACCCTGTGCACTTGCAGGGTTCTGCCGCTGCTGGTCGGCGCCGGACGGCACCGGGTCCCGTCCAGGACGCAGAAATGCTGTCCAGCACTCAGCCTAAAAAGAGTACATGTGTATTTTCCGACCATCAGAACTGACGAAGTGTGCCACGAGAGATGCCCACCACGCACAATTCCAAATTTCCTTTCTGTTCCCATTCACCAAATGTGCTTCCCGGCGGGGCTTCCTGCCACAGTTCTGACCAACAACAATGGCGGGCTGCCTAAGTTGCAATAGAGTGGATCAGAGTCATTTTGATGCCAAATGAGCTCATTATTTCGACTCTCAGGTGCCAGGAAATGGCATTTCAGCAAGTCTAGATTTCAACTTTTTCTGGGGAGGGCCCCCAAACCCTCGTTCTGACCAGCACTCTTTCAGTCCTGGGCAGAACCCTGAACTTGTTTTTCAACAAAAATAACCTTGGCAATGATAGGGTTAAAGGAGCTGGACGTCCAAGTTGTAAACACTCACTCACTGGTTCTCTATCCATGCGACACCTGCGGTGCTGCCACCTATAGTCTGTGATATGTACTGACGTGAATATCGTGAGTGAGTTGCATCGGACCGGGAACCAGTCTAACGATCGCGGGGCGCTACTGGTGCTGCCACCTGCATGAAGGAATAAAACTAGTTTGCCGACCATGTTTGTAAACAAACCAGCTTGTTTACAACTTCGGCGTCTAACTCCTTTAAGAGATGATCCACCAATGTGAGAAGGCCATCCCATCCTCTTAGAATAGAAACTCCAAACCAAACATTGTATGTGTACCATCAGAATCGACATTCTACCAATTTCTTTTTCTCGACACAAATCCACGGATCAAGAAATATTATCATTCGTAACGTCTTTACCCATATCACGGTACAATTCTGTTTCATCCAAGTACAAATTCGTGAGCATTCTGTACAGACTCTTACACAGGTTTTCGCTCCTGCTTAGGGTGAAGTATATTGAAGCTAATGGCTCATGGCAATCAGAGTTTGACACCTATCAGATGAAAGCGACAGAAAGAGACAAATCTTGAGATGTGATTTATCAAGTCGCGGAAGCATATTGGCGGGTATACTAGTCTGATCATGTATGATGTGCTTCGCTTGAGATTTTAGCGGCTGAGCCACGAGCACTTCAGCGGCATTGCTCTGGGTGGTTGCAGAGGAACATAACAGATATGTTTACCAGACCCCTGGAGGGATCTGTCAATAAAGGCAGTAGCGGGATTACATGTAGATGGACAGGGGACCAGAATACAGGCAGAGTCCCAGGGATGTGGCAAGCCTACACTCAATTATTCAGTGGTATTAGCTTCAATCCAAAGTTCTCAACGGAATGGAGTTTGAGGTTGCTGAGTCCGAGTAGAGCAATTTATGTTAGACAAATGATTTTCACAATCCTTGTTGCATTTTAAATTAAACCATGTTAAAACATTGGATTTTTCCGTCAGGGCTGAAGCCATGACATTATTAGTCTTGGTACATGTATGTAAGTGCGGAAGAAGCCATCTCAAGTTACTCCATTCCTCACTAAAGCCTTACTGCAGGCATGGTGTGATGCAAAATTTTTCGCGCCTGATTTGTTTCCACCGTCCAAGTTGTAAACAAACTGGTTTGTTTACAAACAGTGGCCGGCAAACTAATTTTATTCCTTCGTGAAGGTGGCAGCACCAGTAGCGCCCCGTGATCGTTAGACTGGTGCCCGGTCCAATGCAACTCATTCACGATATTCACGTCAGTACAAATCACCGACAATAGGTGGCAGCACCGCAGGCGTCGCGTGGATAGAGAACCAGTGAGTGAGTGTTTACAACTTGGACTTCCAGCTCCTTAAAGCGTATAGCTGTTCACACTTGCAGTGTGACACGAAGAATCCTTTATTCAGATTGCACCATGTCGCACGCGCCTGCAGTGTGAACAAGGCTTAACTTGGATGGGGAGTCTTTTTCTTGCCCTTGCGAAGGCACAAGGTACAAGGCACCACGGCTTACTGTCCCATGTGACGGACTTGAAGAGCCAGGGATGATTGATCCCATATGGCTCGGGATTCGAACCCGGGACCTGCCCCTTGCTAAGCGGACGTGATAACCACTAGGCTATCAAGGCTCCTCAAACAGTCTTTGTCTCATAGGAGAAGGAATAGCCAGTGGCTATTTAGCACGTTGGTCACGCCGTCCATTTGTTGGTGATGTTGCTCAGTATTGGCATTGGATGAAGTGATTAAATTCATATCATGGCTCCCCCTCCATCAATCGATCACAATAATGGACCAATTAATGTCACATCTCTTTTGATTTCATCAATGCCTTTAAAGCAGTCACTCTATATTGTGGTATGCAGTCGTAGGCAGTGTGCAAGACCATACAGTACGCGTTGCTACATGTAGCGTACACTCAGCCCCAGTGTGTATCTGACGTCCCGGTCTTCCACACACTGGCACTTTTGGGGCTCAAAAGCCGTTAACACCACCAGATGGCACTCCACTAGGCTCCAGCCAATTCACCACGCTTTCTCACTCATAATTGCCGGGGAAATTCCGCAAAACTAAGCATCCATGGAAACATGCGGCTGTAACAACTTTGTAAGCGTGATTCTCATTGGCTGACATGCAATGTACTTCCAGAAAAAACGCAAGGACCCGTGCTGCCACCACGCGGTCTTCACGACTGTTAATCTCTAAAAGAGCCAGACATGCCAGACGCGGAGTGTGACTTACCAAAGGGGTGAGCCCATAGGGTCTGGCCAAGCGAGACTACATGTAGCGATGCTAGAATTTGCCAGTTTCCTTTGTTACCAGTACATGTAGATAGATATGAGTGGGGCTTGGCCTGAATATTGCTGAATGACATTTTAGATGTGAGAGTAAGCTTACTGTATGTTCAACTTCTGTTGTTGGTGATGCCTCCTCATTTACCCAGTTCTCTGATTATGGTCACTCCTACGGACTTGATGGAACTACCCCTGTATATGTACTTGTACACCAAATGAGCTACAATACCACATAGGACTCATTCCAATATTTGTGTATGTATTTCGGCAAAGTTTGTGTGAAAAAAGATGATGGACGAGCATGACGCATAACCATCACCACAATTACTGTTGACAACTTCGGCATATAGCTGTTAATAAATTGGAATTATGAAGTGCAAATTGCTGAATTTTTTTACCTAATGTGTGGTTTTGCCTAATTGTCGGCTATCCTCCTGTCGAAGTTGCACCTTAACCCACTGATTTCCAAATGTAAGCAGTTGAAAATGATTGGCATTTGGTTGTTCAACACCATGACATCAACTGGTAGGAAAACGGTGTTGCAGGTTGATGGTACAGTATAAGAAATAGGCAAAACAAACCAAGAGGGCAAAGTGTTGCAGATTGTTTAGGCAAAGGTAAACCAAGGGCAACAGTGTTGCAGTGGTTTAAGTAAACCAACAGGCAGAAGTAAACCAAGGACAACAGCATTGCATGGTTTAAAGCAAAAGTAAACCAAGGGCATCAGTGTTGCTGATGGTTTTTAGGCAAAAGTAAATGAAGGGTAATTTAGTGTTCCAGATGGTTAAGGCAAAAGTAAACCAACGGCAACAATATTGCAGATGGTTCGAGGTAAAAGCAAACCAAGGGCATCAGCGTTGCAGATGGTTTAAGGCAAAGGTAAACCAAGGTCTCGAGTGTTGCAGATGGTTTATGGCAAAAGTAAACCAAGGGCATCAGTGTTGCAGATGGTTTAGGCAAAAGTAAACCAAGGTCTTCAGTGTTGCAGATGGTTTGAGGCAAAAGTAAACTAAAGGCAACAGTGTTGCAGATGGTTTAAGGCAAAAGTAAACCAAGGGCATCAGTATTGCAGATAACCAATATGCCGAATTTCCAGGTTCCAGAGCAAAAAATCTGATGGTGAAAAAAGAGAAATGAGAATCTTTTGAGATCTGATTCTGACAATCCTATGTGCAGACGATGTGTTAACTGCCAGTCGAACTGCTGTCAGAATAATGCAACATTCATCTGTTGACAAATTCAGTGTCGTTACTCCATCGTATGACACAATGCCAGCTAAAGTGCATCGTCTATTTGTACATTTCTTAGCTGCTGACGCGGTACAGAGTTTCAGAGTGTGAAGTGTGCAGCAAAAGTCCACTGTCTATTAGTTCCTACTATCGTCATGACTTGGTGGAGATTTTTTCAAAGTGGGGAGTGCATTAGTGCGATGGTGCTAATGTCAGACTTCTGACCGAAAGGCCGCAGGTCAGGCCACCACTTTTTACTCGCAAGTGGTCTGAAAGGATAAATCATGCGCTGTATGAGCTGCTCCAAAAGTTCTGTTGAGACTGGGGTAAGGTGGAGTGCTTTTGACACCGTGCGGCGTTGGACTTGTGGCGGAGCGGCCATGGGTCAAGTCGCCAATGTATACTGGCACATGGTCTGAAAGGATCAAGTGATGCGCTGAATGAGCTGCTCCTTGAGTTCCCCAGAAAGGTTTCTGGAAAGACTGGTGTACATGTATGGGAAGTGCCTCTGACACTGTGTGGCACTGGACTTCTGACCGAACCGCTACAGGTCAGTTTGCCACTTTATACTTCCAAATGGTCTGAAAGAATCGAGTGAGCCCCAAGAGCGCTGCTCCTTGAGTTCCCCTGACAGCCCTGTTTGTTCCACATACACACCCAATTCTAATTCAGTGAAGCTGAAACTATCGCTTTAAGCAAATATATTCTGCTTTATTCAACCCGGCGGTATCAGACAAGGCATATTTTACGACATATCGGCAGTTCTAACACAGGCTAATATATCGCCAAGAGACTCAGCAAAGCAGCCAATAAAAAGAATTTCATGGTTCAGTGCTGGCTTGTTATCATCATTGTACGCGAAGGAAACTGTAGGGAATTTGCTAGTCACCACGCTTAAGGTCAGAGGTCATGTTTATCATGATGCGTGTTTTGCCCGATTTTGTCATCATACGAGCAATAACCATGTAATAAGGGGAATGAACAGTGGCGTTTGCGATGTCAGAAGGAATATCATTTTGGCGTGGAAAGATGACTCCAAATCATGCATTTGAGGAAAAGTTGTATGCTCTCAATTAGATAAAGGGTCGTATTTTAGAACGTTCCTTAACGTTAGGCCGGACTTTTTTTATTGGTTCACAGACCCACCGCTGGGGAAAACAGAAGAAATAGGAAAAAAATAAAAGCACATTTTTTTTCGATTTCTCTGTGTCCGCCGCTCAGAAATCTAGCAAAAATTGAAAACAAATTTAAAATGTTATAACAAAGCTATATTCAGTACATAGTTGATAGTGTTCCATGTGCAAATGTACGTTCACCTATTCAAATGTATGACCCTGCGCTCTTATCGTTTGTGGGGTTCTCATTAATTCAGTCCTTTTGTATCATAATTAGATCAACTAGTCGGAATTCAACAAAATTTGCACAAAACATGCAGAAGGGTCTTGCCTATCATGCAGGAGTCAGAATGCAAATCTGTTGAGGTTTAAAGGGATATTGTCCACATTTATAAAATGCTAAATTTGTAAGTTGAACCTTTGTTTGATTCCTTTATGATGTTATGCATTGTACCATATCAAGAAATCTTGGGCACCCGTCAGTTATGTGGATATCCATGTCAAAGAGGTTTGGCACTTGTCTCAGAGACTCTACTCATGTCGGAGAATATGCAAATCTGTGGCGATTACTCGCCCCTGGATACCCTTATATCGCTCCTTATATCACCGACGCCTCCTTGCCTTCATCTCCTTCATAATGCTAAGGAGACAAAAGATACAGGCTGGCAACATGCTAGCCACCAGCTGTTGAGGATCGGATATTTGCCTACCCTGCATTTTTAGCTCACCGGGGTGAGCACTTACAATTGTGCAGCATCCGTCGTCGTCGTCCGTTAGCAGGGCACGTTTCGTAACCGCTGGAGCTATTGATCAACTTGGAACATATATGCGATATACCCCTAGGTCAGATGACCGATGACACCAAGTTTCAGTCCGATTCCACTGTTACCTTGGCCACCAGGTGGCAGAAACCAAAAACACAAAACATTCAATAACTCCTGAACTAATGACTGGATCATCTCCAAATTTTTATCATAGGTGTATCTAATGAGGACACATGACGTATGTAACAGGTTTGTGAATTGACCTACTTTTCAAGGTCACATAGGTCAAAGTTCGAAATTTTGCTATTTGGTGGCATGCTTCGTAACTGCTACAGGCTATTGACCTGAAACTTGGTACATATACAGGCTAGCCCTACATGTATGTCGGTTGACCAACGAAACCAAGTTTCGGTCCGATTCGATTCTTAGCTTGGCCACCAGGTGGCAAAAACAAGAACTCAAATTCCAATATTTCCTAAGCTAACGTCTGGATCGTCTCCAAATTTCCGTCATCAGTGCATCTAATGAGGATACATGACATGTAACGGGTTTTTTATTTGACCTACTTTTCAAGGCCACAGAGGTCAAAGTTAAAAAATTTGTCATTTGGTGGCACATTTCGGGGCTAGTTGACCTAATATCTTCTAAGGCTGCGTTTAGCTGACACGCGGAATGCGGTATAGGGACGCAGAAACCCTGGCAGAAAGATATGTTGTATACAGGCAAAATGTTGGATGAAAATTGGATATGAATCTGATGAAAAATGGATATACAAACCAAGTGAAAAATGATATAGAAAATGCTATCTATAAGATTTTCATCATGCAATTTATATCAGATTAGTTTCCTACTAAAAACCATTATGCAGCAGAGCAAAAGTAAAGCCATGAAAATGCAAGAAGGACTCAACTTGCAACATTATACCACTATCATCCATACCAATATGCAAATTTCATAAATATGGGATGAAAATATTATGTAACCTGTTGGATGAAAAATGGATATAGATCTGATATAATATGGAAATACATTTCTGATGAAAATTGGATATCCAGGCATTTTCTATATCCAATTTTCATCCGGTTGATGAAAAATGGATATAGAAAATGCCTGGATATCCAATTTTCATCCAACATTTTTGCCTGTGATGCGAAAATGCATTGCATTTTCTGCTTCCGCGTTCCGCAATCCGCATTCCGCGTGTCAGCTAAACGCAGCTTAACTCGGTGTGATCAGGTGTCTGGGTACCCTCTGTACCTTGAACTCAAGGCTTGCCCGGGAACATTTTGATTTAACATTTGTCATTTCTTCTTCTGGTACATTCACCCAGGTGAGCACATGGTCCATGGACCATTTCATTACAGGGTTTTGGATAATCCTTCGATGGTTTAACAATACTAGTACATGGCCTGTTGATTATCCCAATGCCTGTGAAAACCGCCCCTCTCGCCGCAAGCCATGGCAGAATCCGCTATAGTGGAAACAGCCTTCAGATACTTGCGATAAAAGCAATGTAACAAAGTGTTTTCGTATCAGTAATGTGCGGATTTACATGTAAACGCCAATTTCCCTATCAGTTTGGCATACCAATACTTCCAACAGCTTAACATCGCAAATAATGAGTAACCGTGGAAACTTCCCAGGCTTTCACGATATCAGCTTTTACCATTCCAAAGGCTTTGTAGAGCATATCAATGATAGCATGCACACCTACTCCCCATGCTGTTATGATCATTCACGTTGAAAGCTTTGATGGAACGTATTGATAACAATTGTTCAGCCATTTACCATAGGAATCTGTCTTTGCTAAAATGATGCTGTTACCGATCAGGTAACAATGCCTTTTGTTGTGCTGGTTCGTTGACTGTTTGTCTCATAACGGCCACATGATACCATGCTACTCTCCATTCCACTTTCGAGTGGCGCGAGGTTTATCAACAATAGCGCCGCAACGGCGGTCAAATTTGACATACCATACATCAATCGATTTGTCTTTTTTGCCGCTACAGCCAGCATCGCTGTCATTTTCCCTAAAAATGTGACAGAAAATAGTTGTTTCACAAATCACAGTTCATGTTTATGGCTGAAATGGCGGCCATTTTGGAATGACGCAATGCATCGCGCACGTGTAAACTGCACTGAACACCATGGCGAAACGAAATGGGTTTTGAGAAAGGGAGCCATTATGCCGGCCTTTAAGCGAAAAATGAAGATAGCAGAAAGATACAGACAAGAAAGACAAGTCAATTGATGTATGGTATGTTGAATTTGACCTAGCCATTGCGGAGATATCGGCTGAAAACCTCGCGCCACTCGGATGTGGAATGAAGAGTAGGTGATCATATGGTTCTTAGCGTTCGCTGTCTTTGTCAACACACACAAACGTTTGTATCTGATGATAGAGGAAATGCAGAGCACTGCCATGACTTCCTTAGGAAAAGATGCATAATACTACCATGAATAGATCAAAGTATCTGTTCTTGATGATACTACGTACATGTACTATAGTACCGCCTCTGTATTGGTGATGTCATGGTAATTTCAATGGGGAACCCGCCCGGCGGTTTATCCTGACAGGTCGGCGCTGCAAGTGGTTGTACCAAAACGACGTTATTTTAGGTGTTGATGCTGCATCAGGAAAAAAATTCCTGTACATTTTTCTACAGGAATAAGGCCATACCAAATCGATTGTTCATTTAACGGATTTCCCTCTACCCCAAATTGCCAAAATGAAGTAATTTTTTAAATTTCGCCCGCATCTCTAATTCAGTGTTTTTAGTAAAAAATCATCCTTAGTGAAAAAATAAAAATGAAAATACCGTTTTTTTGCTTAGAAAACATACGTAAGTGTCTCTCAAGTCGCGAACA
>NMRB01000553.1:89619-125221 GCA_002633025.1 Notospermus geniculatus
ACATGTCATATGTATCTAGCACCACCATCCTTGACACTGCGTAATGCAGACATCACCTTCAAACATTGTTTGCAACCTAAATCTTCTTTTACTGCACCAGCTTCCAGTTTGGTATTGCAATCACTAGTGTACTTGCAGTCAACATCAGTCATAATGGATACAGGAGCAGCAGGAGTTATGTCACAACATGTACATGTATGTTAGGTGATGTAACCACAGGTTGATTATGAACAAAATAAAACATGCCTATCTGGCTTTCAATAATAAAAATGTGCATCTTCTGTTGAACTTTCTAATTCTAATTCTTGATCCTGTCTATTACCTCGCCCATCAACCGAGCTTTCTACATTGCTGCTCGGTAATTCTCGATCAGTCGACTAGCTCCCAATTTCCAAGGGCGGTCTTCAAATTGACTGGTAAGTCAATTTCTAGTATTGTTATTCAAATCGCATTGATGTGCATGCAGTGAAGTTCATCAGCTCAACTCCTTCATTTTATTTTTTTCGCCAGCGGCATGCCACCTTTGGTGAGAGAAGATCCGTTAAACTAACAATCAAATTGGTATGGCCTAATGAGACAAAAACCCAGTATACAGCAACTGATGTAAATTTCACAAACTAAGTGATTGTACATTTCAAACCAAAATGCAACATTCTCCAGGGGAAATAAAATTGTAATGATTAGTTCGCATGCCAAAGAGAAAAACAAATTAACCGAATAACTACTAAATTATTTTGCATTTCCCTTGAGGATGCTACAGTACAGGGATTGCACCAGCCGCTCGCCACGTTCGCCAATGCAATCAAAATATCTGGGTGGCGATAATATTTTCAACAGACCTCGCAACTGTGGCGATGAGAGCCCATAATTTCAAAAGAGGAGTGATAGATACATCTCTTTGACATCCCTGAGCATGGTGATGATGCAAAAACTGCATGTAACAGGTTCCTGCAACCCCTACACTTGAAAGTGGAACAGTCCCGATTCAGACACAACAAAGCCACGTGGTCAGTCTCCAGTCAAAACAAAAGCACATGGTCAGCTCATGACACCCTCCTTAGGCCTACTTCACAGTGATTTTGGCTAAGGACCGTATGCACGGGTCACACTTTCATTAAAGTCTGACTTTTCTCAATGCTTCAAGCATAGAGAAAGTCTAACTTAAGCTATACTTTAGGCTGAAGTGCGACCCATGAATACGGCTCTCAGACTCAACAGATGTGGGTAACAATTTATTTAGCTTGGTTAACCACAGTGGCTAACACAACTAAAATGTGGCTAAAATAAAAGAGTGAGTCAGCACATTTTTCAGGCTGCCCAACCCCTGAACCAGGAATCCAGAGAAAGAAAAGGCACAACGAAAATGGACACAAAACGATAATACAGAAAGTCAACTTCCAGAATCTCGTGAATTTTCGACCCCCACCAGGGTCTTCTTCAGGCTGGCACTATACAATATGGAACTCCAGAAAAGACTCAAAAGACTCTGGAGTTCCATATTGTATAGTGCCAGCCTGAAGAAGACCTGGTTGGGGTCGAAAATTCACGAGATTCTGGAAGTTGACTTTCTGTATATTATGAGTATAACCAGGCCTATCAAATGTAATGATACGTTGCTCCTCCTATTCAATTTGTTCCTGCTTTGTAAAGAAATTGACATGGCAAATTGACCATTTTTAGCTCACCCGTGAGCTTTTGTCGTGGTGCAGCGTCCGTCGTCCGTCGTTGGCGTCCGTTAGCAGGGCACGTTTCGTAACCGCTGGAGCTATTGTTCTGAAACTTGGTACATATATACCCCTAGGTCAGATGACCTATGACACCAAGTTTCAGTCCGATTCGATTCTTGGCTTGGCCTCCAGGTGGCCAAAACCAAAAACACAAAAAGTGCAATAACTCCTGAACTAATGACTGGATCATCTCCAAATTTTTATCATAGGTGTATCTAATTAGGATACATAACATATGTAACGGGTTTTTGATTTGACCTACTTCTCAAGGTCACAGAGGTCAAAGTTCGACAAAAGTAACGAACCTGCCACAGTTCTTCATTATTTCACCGAGCGACTTCATATCTTGCATAAACGTGTATTAGAGGGCTACCTTCAAAAATACCGAGTTTCGGCCCGATCGGACATCCAATATGGCCGCCAGGTGGCGTAACCTGAAAATCATCCAAGTGCTATAACTCTGGCATGTCTGGAACGGCTTGACCCAGATGCTCAAACTTGATATTTACCTCCCTCTAGATGACCTTTACAAGCATGTCAAATTTCGGCCTGATTAAACTTCCAATAAGACCACTAGGTGGCGTAACCCGAAAATCATCAAATATGCTATAACTCAGGATCGACTTGACCCAGAGCACTCAAATGTGCTATGCAACTTGGGAATGACTTGACCCAGATTGCTCATAACTGGCATGTACCTCTCTCTGTATGTCCAAACGGGTGAGCACATGGTCCATGGACCATTTCATCTTGCTATGCGTTGCCATATTTGAGTAGTAATGCGAGTCTCCTGTAAGTAATCCTGGTCATGTCGTGAGGCATCGAGTACTGGCCTGGATGGAGATATACGTTGACTGTTTTGCATATCGACTGTTATGGAACAGTGTTTACCGTATACGCAAATATTCTCACGGCTAAAATATTTAGCGATTGGTGTCCCAAAGTACCTTTTCGCCTGGATAAATATTCGCGGTTGGGGTCCCGATGTAGGATTTCAAAAACACTGCATTTTCAATGGTGAGTGTGACAGTTATGGTACGAAATACACCGAAAAGAAAGAAATCCGAGTAGTCATAATTGACCTCACTGCTGGCGGGGCGCCATGATAGCTGAGTGATTGACAGGTCAGTGTCACGTGTCTGCAATTCAGTGCAAACCACGATGTATTACAGGATCGTCGGTGATTGGAAAATGGTTCACGTGTAATAGAATTCGCGGGGGTATTGACCAATTCACGATTTTCGCGGTAATTTTTATTCGCAAAAATATTTGCGTATACGGGGTACACTGAAACTGAAATGGTTCTTGGTCACCATGGTCACTCAACAGCCCGCTTGATTTATAACCATGAGCTTTTTGCGTCAAAAACCATGATACAATTTCATTTTCACTTTGATGCTGGCGTAGCAGATTCCGTCCATGATTTTACAGAAATGAAGCATGACGAGAGGAAGAGAGCTTTTTGTGGCAGTCCAATGTGACCCTGCAAAAAGGCTGAAAAAAATCCACACATGCATGTACTGGTCATCATGCATTATGTGATGTAGGCCTACAGAGTGCATGGATGTCATGGGTAGTTAATGTCTACAATCTATATAAAAACAAAATGTACCGGTAATCCCATACTACAGAAAATTGAGCAATCTTCCTCCATTTTGCCTTGAGAGGTATGTGTGACACGTATATCAACGTTACAAACACTCTGATAAAGGAGACCATGGGATATTGTTGATCATTACAATTCTTCATGTTCTTGGTCCAAAGTCCACCAGCAGAAGTTCCGACACCAGTCTTTGTGAGTACAAACTGATTCCCTTCAGGAGGACGATGTGCGTTTCTGTTTAAAAAGCATTTTGTTTTCGGGATACTCAGGAGGTGGACATGGACTTTGCTGCAAAAATGGATTTCAACACAACATTTGATGTAAGAAGTTCGACGGTTGATTTGACAACACCATTACTTGTTTTGAAGTGTTTGTTTCAATATCGGATGAAAAAATCGTTCACCCCCCCATATTTCTACATTCGGTTCATCCTTCCGGGACCATTTATGTTGACAATTGCACCAATAGGCTTAGTAGGAAATTGCCTGGCATTTATAGTCCTTGGAAAAGAGCGGCCATATACATCAACCTCCATCCTACTCAGAGCCTTGGCCGTTGCCGATAGTTTTGTTTTGATAACGGGTATTTTACAAGACACAACTCAACGAATTCATTATCGTATTGTCCTGTTGAACTCTTATATGGAATTCGTAAATGCGACATATGGGTATCTCCGGGCCTTGCTGTGGGCTTCAAAAACTTCATCGATCTATCTGACGGTCTGTGTTGCGACAGAGCGGTTTATAGCAGTCTGCAGGCCATTACGGGCGGCCATGATGTGTACAAAAAGAAAAGCCTATATCGCCGTTGTCTGTGTATTCTGCTGCGCATTTCTGTATCGAATACCACTTACATTGTTTTACACCTACGAGTACAAATACGATCCATGCGCTGGAAAAATGAGGCCCGTCTGGAAGAAAAGTCAGTTGTCAAAAACTCCGATATACATCGTTTACGCTAATGTGCTTCATGCATTGATCAATATATTCTTTCCATTAATGATTTTGGTAATGATCACAGCAGCCATTTTGACTGCTCTGAGAAACAGAAAAGTTTCAACGGCCCGAAAGAGCAAATCAGACTCTGCTTCTAAGAGAGTGTTAGCAGTTATCATTATTTTCATATTACTAGAAGTGCCAGGGGCTCTTCATCAGATAGTTGGAATAGTACAAGACTTCACCTACGTCGACACAAACATTTACTTCTCATTTTTTTATATTAGTCACTTTCTGACCAAAGTCAATTGTTTTGTGAACTTTTTTGTTTATTGTGCAACTGGAAGACGATTTAGGCAAATTTTGATTAAAATCATTTGCTTGCAGGGTGGAACAAGAAATATGGGAAACTTATAGTTCCCTTCAACAAGAAGTGACTATTGACAGAACTATAGCCCTTTTTACATGAGAACAGTTAAAGCCGGCTTTAAACCATTCTGGGACCTGTCTCGATGATTTTTATCGTGCTAAACGAAATCCAAACTGGATCCAACCGAACTGGCTCGAGCCGCATTCGCACTGTTGTCTCGGACTGGTTCGGGTAATTGGAGACGACGCTACTTTCCTCGTGTAGAATGAGCACATAACTGGTCTTGATCCAGTTCTGCACCCTGGGCATACTAATGGTCCCATTCGAGCCGTTTTGTGGAGACAGCACAAAATTACTTACAGATGACCTGGCTTCAGTTGGCCCAAGGAGAGACCGGTCTGAACCGTTCTTGTGTAAAACTAGCTATAGACATTGCCCATAGATAACAGAACACCCGGGCCAGTTTTCAGCCATCTCCCAAGGATCGAAGGAGAAATCAAATCTAGCGTGCCAATAGTTTTATTTGGGGGGGGGGGGCATTGAAAAGACAATTATTTCTGAATATTGCCAACCCCAAAATTTCTGGAATGAAATGATCGAAGATTCAGGAAACTGATTCTTTGAGTCTATCATAAAAAAATGGACAGAATTCGTGTGTACGACGGGCGTGACGTTACGTCGTTGACGTCACAACCCAACAGTTTCCAATGCTTTTCCATGGCAAAACGTGCGTTTTGGGAAACATAAGAACTAAAATTTCAACTTCAGTCAGTCTGCAATCCGGTACATCAGTAATGTTGAATAATTTACATATTTACCTCAAATTGCCAAATGACGTCACTGGCAGAATTCCTCCAAAAATGGCGGCCAATACTGTTCCTACCAGCACAGCCACGTCCGATTCAGTGGGCAGGTTGGTAGGATCAGGTATTTTAGTCTAAATTCATCAATGTAAACTTACAGTATAGTCAGTAAAGAGAGATCAATTTGGGCCATTGTCTTTGCTCCTGTATTTCGTATAGATTTTTCCGTCAGCGTTGAAGCCATAGCATTATCGGCACTGGTGAGTACAGTTCAGAGGCCACATGCATCTCAAGCTGCTCATGTTCCTAACTTGGATGGGCTTTAACTTGCCCTTGCAAAGACACAAGGTAGGCTACAAGGCACATGGCTAAAGCTGCATTTAGCTGACACGCGGAACGCGGAAGCGGAAAATGCAATGCATTTTTGCATACAACATATCATTCTGCCAGGCTTTCCACGTCCCTATACGGTACCGCATTCCGCGTGTCAGCTTAACGCAGCCTTACAGTCCATGCGACGGACTGAAGCACCAGGGATGATCAACGGATTCAATCCCATTTGGCCCGGGCTGGATTCGAACCCAGGATTTGCCACCTAAGCAGATGTGACAACCAGTACGTTATGAAAGCTCCCCAATTAGCTATTCCAAATTTCAACCAATAAACGAGGCTTTTCCACCATCTTTCCACATTGGCAACAACTCCACCATCATTCCCAATAAAGTCAATGACTCGGCCTATCATATACAAGGATTACTTTCCCTGAATACCAATAAGCAATCCCGCTTCCGTTAGCATCCTCTAACCTTTCCAAGTACCGTACTGCCGTTTGGCATCCTGGCTATAAATAGCACGGGTCTGTCGCTATAGTAGCGCACGAGCGCTATTTATAACTTCCAATCGATGTTGGTACAAAATCTTATCAATTATGGTAAGAGAGTGGTAAGATCGGCGAGGATGAACGGGGATGAAGATGTTTTAAGGCAGGTGGCTGTGGTGTGATTCACAGAAAGTGATGGGATCGCGGTTTGCAAAGGCTCGAGTTGGTGACATTATCGATTTATAGAATGCAGCGTCGAATTGGAGCAAGAGATGATGTTTACAGTGCTGGTGGTTTCGCAAGAAGTGGTGAGAACCAGTTTGCTGTGCAGTCATCCAGTTGTATAGACCGTTCTCAAATTCCCAGATCTGCGCACTTCCTCCGAACTTCCAACCATAACCTCGATCTGAAACCGGGTGACGTGACGCAATCCATTATTCAGCGATGGTCAAGTCTGACGCAACGTCGTCGAAGTCACTGTCGTGGGGTTATCTGCATCACGTCATTCAGCTTCAGACCGAGGTTATGGTTGAAATTTGGGCGGAAGTGCGCAGATCTTTCTTGTTTACGTCAATTTGAGAACGGTCTATTGCATCAGATTTTATCTCAGGGCTGAAGCCATAGCATTAGTGAGGTTTCGCAAATCTGACAAAACACGAAGTACGAAATACGAAATTGGACTTCATTTCCATGACGTAATGTATTTCAGGAAATGGTTTGTACCACAAGTATCGCCTGCTGCAAGAGCGTCTTTTAGCGTACGACGTTAGACCGATAGAGTTGGATTAAACTTTGAAATTTATTTTTCGTTTCCAGCACTTACATCACCAGCGACTGATCAGGTCAGTTACTTCCAGTCGCAAGTGCAATGTACGCCTGACTTTAGGAACTCAGCTCTCGGTTTGTTTGTTTTTTACCATGGGAAGGCTTGGTTGTACATCCATGTAAATCCTGCAGTAAGTTCTTAATCTCTTCCTTCTTAGCATTGTTGGAGACTGATTAACTTACTAAATGATGAAGAACATTCTTGTTTGCAATGAATGCCTGCAGCCGATGTTGACGAATTACTCATTCTCCTGTGGCAGACGTTAAAGAAATCCACGGTAATCTTCTGCCTGTTGCATCACGAATGCAAATCAATTCAATTGCGAGTAGTTTGGTGATTAATTTCTCTTGATTAATGACTTGAGATAAAATTGATGAAGAAAGGTTAGGAATGGATCCCGGTAATCTACTAAAACTCCCTGACTGACAAAGGACAGGGCACCAGTCATGATGAAATTTGACCTTGACCTGATGATGGATAAAAGCAACGAAATCGATTGGCTCCCACGATTTGGCATCTTGTGGAAGCGGAGGAATTCAACTTGCCAGAATCAGGGGCGGATCCATGATTTCGGGAAAGAGGGGGCGCAGTGTGTTAGAAACATTGAAATCTGCAGTGAATTTCAATGATTTGCTCCAAATTCCAGAATTCCAGAATTTTACGTTCAAGTAAAGCCACGGTGGTGTAGTGGTTCGGGCCTCCGACTAGCGGTCAGAGGATCCCGGGTTCGAATCCCGCTGCTGGCGTGAGACTTTGGGCAGGTCTCTTTGCCTTACTGGCCTCTCTCCACCCAGGTGTATTAAAATGGGTACCGGTCGGAAATGCTCTGATTGTAGCGCTGAATGAGCAGCTCATCTGAGTTCTACTGAAAGGTTTCAGGATAGACTGGGGTTAAAGTGTGAAGTCAGATGACACCTCTACCGTTGTTGATATCAGACTATAAACCCAAAACTTTAACTTTAACTTTAAGTTTATAGATTTGTTGGCCGAAAGGCGAGGCGTGCGCTGGGTGCCCCCCCCCCTTGGATCCATGCCTGAGAATGAAGAGTCTACCCAAAGTTGGCTGGAAAAATGACGTCTGACGGACATTTGCCCCTTTTGTCCTTTCCTGCGGGCGCTGCTCGCTAGGGCCCTACTTGTGGTTGGATTACGCAGGGGTGGATTGAGGATTTTTTGCGGAAGGATCTGAAGATGGCGGCCTGACAGGCAGTCTGTGAAGGCAAGTTTCAGCCATCCCTGCCAAGCGAAGTCAGGCCAACTAAATACAATTTCTGTCCAAACCTGACAAAATGTTGGCTGAGAGCAGGGGTCTGGACACCCTGGAATTCCCTGGTTCTGCTAGCGATTATGGGTTGGAAATAAATAACTTGACGCTCGTTCTACCAACCGTAACGTCTATCAAACCCGTTACTAATGCGCAAAACCACAATTCATTCCCATCGGCTTCGCAGCTAATTAATTAGATCACAAGTTCATCACGAATGCTAGATTTGCTTTATTTGATTTCCGTGGTAACTGATAAGCTTTATTTTGATTGGTCATCGGTGGTTTATTCCGCATGTCCAGTCTGTTGGTTCTGGTAATGGAGAGTTTGTTCGTCTGCTGGGGCTATTGACCTGTTGATTTTGTCTGTCGTGGAGCGCTACGTGACGTGAGAGTTTTCTCATGTAAGTTGGCTCTAAAAGCAGGCAATTCATCATTGTTGGTTTCTTTAACCCTTTCGGTCCTAACTAAAAGTCAAAAGTGTACATTTTGTAACATGAATTTCTGATGTTTCTACAAAAATGCGCCTAGCTTCCAAAATATGCAACCAAAACTGGTGACAAGACACGCATTCTGGAGGCAACTAAATGGGCCACGACCTCATGCAGGTCTGCTTCTTCCAAAACGTCTGTGAGAGAAATGGGCCAGAGCCGAAGATGCAAGTTGTGAGGAAATACTCGCATTCGGCCTACGTTTTCGTCAGGTTTCCAATCTTTAAACGTCTATATCTCGATAACCATTGCTCCAACGCATCTGAAAATTGGTCAAAATGAAGCTACTTTTCTCTCGTCTTTATTTTGGCACTAGTTGCGTCGTCGTAGCTGCTTCCGTTCTGGATATATAACCATTTTGTCACAACAAGTCAGATTTGCACTTTGGAGTATGTCAATCTGGACCCCAGGACAAACGTTAAAATAGCCAGGTTTCTTCAAACGGAGCAAAAGCGTGTATTGAGAGGGGGGTAGTATCGCATTAAAAAATAGGCAAAGCAGACAGCAATCGGTCTACTGGTTACGATTCTAGGTCAATTTGAATGTGCAAGGGTGTGTGGTACAGGCCACGCTCGATCAAAGTCGAGATTCGGCGCGAAAGGGTTAAGCCTAGCGTACATCACACTTGCGACTGGAGACAACTGGTCGACACTGAGCTAATGGCGACTGGGGAGGATCTACACAGAGAGGACTGAGATTGACAGTGGACATAGATCCTGGGAACGAGGTTACAAAGATGACTCTTGCAGCACAGCGCCCTACTGCAGTATTTGGTGCCTGGACATCATTCCACCTATCACGTCAGTCCTCGAAGCGTGCCGTGACAAAATCCACCAAAATCTGCCTCTGCGTCTGTCTTCCCTGTCACACGATCGAAGATCTAGATGGTCGTTCCTCGAAAGAGTCGACTAATGTGTTCAATTGAATCAGCAACTGGCTCGTAAATCAAATGATCTACTGAGGGATAAACCAACCGGAAAGAAAATCAATGCTTCGGTGGAGTAGTTCTGGGTTTCATGGATAGATGGAACTAGTGGTTGCATTGGCTTGAAGATTGAAGATGATCAGAACGCAGCCCTTGGAGATAGGTGATGAATCAGTCTCTAATAAGATACATGAGGAGCCCGATGGTCAGGGTTCTGCCAGAAAAAAAAAAGGNTTTTGTTGAAAAAAAATGTTTGAAAAAAATTTTTTTTTGTTGATTTTTAAAAGGTTTAAACGATGTTTGGTGCCATTTTAGGCGTATTTTGAAGCATAAAATCCCCGTGCCGGTCATGCCAATTGTTTGGTTTCATCCGGCATGTCATAGAAAAATGGTTACCCAACATTTTTGAGGGTACGGATCCGTACCCTGGAAAAATTTAAGGGTACGGAATTTTACCCATTTTACCCTCTGGCGGAAACCCTGATGGTATACTGGTTCGGGTTTCCGACTAGCGGTCAGAGAGTCCCGGGTTCGAATCCCACTAGGCGTGAGACTTTGGGCAAGACTCTTTGCCTTACTGGCCTCTCTCCAGCCAGGTGTATAAATGGGTATCGGTTGGAAATGCTCGATTGTAGCGCTGAATGAGCAGCTCATCTGGGTTCTACTGAAAGGTTTCAGGATAGACAGGGGTTAAAGTGTAAAGTTGGATGACAACCTCTACCGCTGTTGATATCAGACTATAAACCCAAACTTTAACTTCAACTAGGACGTCGTTGACATATCAAGAACTTTCCATTCAAATGTCCCATTTGGCGACACAGCTATAAATAGCGTTCTGGTGCTTTTTAAAGAACAGCGACGTCACACACACGACAGTGGCTAGTCCATTTCCACGCAGAGGAAACAGACCTCAGTAACCGCTGGCATTTTACATTGTTAGGAAAATTAATAGGAGAAAGTGCATGAATAGCGGTAACGCATTCCAATGTAACTGACACAGAATTCCCCTGTTGTGGAATTCCTCGGTGAGTTCGCGCATGCGCAAAGTCCTCAACATGATAAACATGTAAAAATGTTTAAACAAAGAAGGCAGCCGATTTGATTGACCGATCACAACAGGGATAAGCTCATTTGCTTTTTGAATATCACACCTTATGGATGGCGTTTTTACCGGTTACATTTCTATCAGAGGAAACATGTAGCAGGCTGATATTGTTGGGAAACCCCTGTCCTGAGGAGCGAATTGACCGCTATTTCCATTTATTTCTGTGGTGTTTTCGCAACAAATCTCTTAATTGGCAGGAAAACCTTTCAGAGCTCGGCGTTCTGTGACGGCCCACTGAATTCTAAAGACTCTTTGTGACAGATTGGGAATTTTACCCATCGTTTTCATGCAGCGAGTTTTCCTTCAAGGAGCATTTTATGCGCAAAATCGGGCGTAAAATTCAGTTAATGCATTGGAAGCAGCGCCGCCTGTCGTCGATTTGGCGCAAATGAGACAAATTTCTTGATATGTGGGCAGTAAGCTGTGGTGCCTTTGTGTTGTACCTTTGAGTGTGGGTGTGGGGCCTCCCCCAGAAAATTTTCAAAAATGGGGATGCCAAATTTGAGTTTTCCAGGCATCTGATACCAGATACCCAAAAAGCATCACTCTGCCGCCTCTGGATTGGCTGCCCATGGCATTTTGATTTAGGAAACCGCCATTTCTGGCCTCATGTCGGATGACATTATGGCATGCACTTCTGCTCTATGAGTAATGACATCAAATTTCATGACATTCTAGGACCACTATTATGCCCACTGTACACGATCCCCAAAGTTGGATGAAAAAAACTTGACCAAAAGGATTGATCGTGTACGGCGAGAAATTGGATGAAAATTTTTTCGTCAATCACAGATTGATGGAATAGAACCGGTCCTATTTTTGACGAATTGATAAAATTTGACCATGTATGGCGGGCATGGATATTTATCAAACAATTACCCCTGCTGAATGAGGAACCCGCCCTGCGGTTTATCCCGACAGGTCGGTGCTGCAAGCGATTGTACCGAAACGACGTCATTGACGTTGTTTTCGGTGTTGACATTGCGTCATGAAAAAATTTCCTGTACATTTTCTACAGGAAGAATGACACAAATGACCATGATGACGTTGTCCTTATCGCTATCGGATCTCTTAATTTTAAGAAAAAAAGGAATGAGTTTAAAAGAAAATTTCATCTGCTACACGATGATGTAAGTTTTACTGCCATGCGACCAACACAAATGGTTTATTTTCACGCCAGAAATAAATGGAAATAACGTTAGAAAAAAGAGATTTCGGTCACATCGCTCGCAGCGCCACGTTGTGACGTTAGTGTGCGGGTTCCTCATTAGGTAGATGTTTCCTGATTACGAATGTCATATAATGAATGGTGGTTATGCAACTGGACAGGTTTTGTAATGCTATTTTGTGAAAGATTGGATGAGAATGATTGACCGTGTATGGGGCGGCCCTCTACATAAAAATTTGATCAAAATGATTGACGAAAATGTTTGATGAAAATGATTGATCGTGTACAGCCAGGGTTTCCGCCAGGGAAAAAAATGAGGGTACGGACCAAAAAAAATTTTTTTGAAAAAAAAATTTTTTTTTTGAAATTTTTTTTTCGTTGATTTTTTTAAAAGGTTTTAAACGATGTTTGGTGCCATTTTAGGTGTATTTTGAAGCTTAAAATCCCCACGCCGATCATGCCGGTTGTTTGGTTTCATCCGGCATGTCATGGAAAAATGGTTACCCAGCGTTTTTGAGGGTACGGATCCGTACCCTGGAAAAATTTAAGGGTACGGAATTTTACCCTATGGCGGAAACCCTGACAGCGGGCATAACTGGTTGTGGCATCTAATGGCAGTAATGTCTCCCATTTAGGGTTACAATAGACTCTACCACTCCAATAGAGCGCAGCACCTGACGGGTCGCTAGCTAGGCCTACAGCGTCACGACGTCCCGTCCCCCATTCTGAACGCGGTGACGTCACTCGAAAAACCTCCACTTGTTTCAGCGATCATGACGTCGTCTCACGTCAAGATGTCATGGAATGAGTACGGGACGTCGTGACGCTGTAGTACCCGTCAGGTGCTGCGCTCTTTTGGAGTGATATAGTCTATTGGACGTACATTCTAACCCTAATTTGCTGTCTATAAAGTACAAGCTCCTGTGCACGGATGCATGCATTGGCGAAACATCCTCATTATATGCTATTGTCGAATGGACTGTTGTCGTTACTACTTAGTATTCTCGATTTTGTCATCCAGCATAACAGGAATGACACATACCTATTAATATTCCTATCGATTTTTTATGTCAGATCCGTTGTCAAATCTATCCACCTGACACTGCTCTGAAAATAGCGCAGGAGGCAAACATCAATATGAAAATAACATGATGTTAGGGTTTCGCGATATTATCATTGATATGTTGACTCTGGAGGCAAATCTCGTCTGCTGTTTCTCTCCTTGGGAAAAGGAATTAACCCTTTCCACACCCATGTGACACCAGTGACTTCATAATGGCATTTTTTAGCTCACCTGGTGAACTTTCGTTGTGACGCAGCATCTGTATGTCGTCCATCGACGTCGTTGTAATCCATTAGCAGGGCAAGTTTCTTAGCCCTTTCGCTGCCAGAGGATTTTTCAGAAATTAGCCAGTGAAATCTAATTATCTGTTACTATGAAGCATGTAGTGTTAGCCCAAAGAAGATAGGAATACTTTGTAGGGGATGTCTTAGCTTTATGCTAATGACTTTTTTTCGACTAATTTGCATATTTATGACGTCACCAGGAGCCGCCATCTTGGATTTTTTGTAATTTCAAAAAAGTTCCCACTAAAGTGTGGCTTGCTATCCTGGCAATAAAGATATTTGCATGCTATCACTGTGAGTACATCTTACACAATGATAACAATGAAAAGCAATCTCATTTACACTTGAAAAAATTATATTTTTCAAAATATTTTCTCCCAAAATTTCGCCCCCGGGGGGTGCCTCCTCGCACCCCCTCAAGATACTAGCAAAATTTTACCCCAAATCCTGTACCCAGCACCTCAAAATATGTCTCAAACGATGGCGCATATGCCACGCCATCTTACGGCGGCGTCTAGAACTTATTGAGCAGCCTCAATGCTGTCAATTCTGGAATTGGGCACAAATTTCAATGTTCCTAGCACAGGGCGCCCCTTCTTTTCCCAAATCATGGATCCGCCCCTGTGTTTCCCTCTGACTTAGTATTCTCAACTGGTCTGACATCCTGTCACTGGATCAAGTGATGCGCTGAATGAACTGCTCCTCAAATGGCCCAGAAATGTTTCTGGAGAGACTGGGGCAGTTATGTGAAGTACTTTGGCTTGAGACTGTCCATTACGCGCTGAATGAGCTGCTCCTTGAGTTCACCGCAAAGCTTTCTGGAGAGACTGGGCTGATAATGTGAAGTACTTCGACTTGAGGCTGTCTGTTATTGTGCATAGCGTTTGTAGCTTTTGTGATATTTTCTCATAAGGGGTGGCGAAGAAACCAAAAAAATTGTTCGAAACACTTTAATTAATTAATTTATTTATTAAGGCGCCAGCATGCCACTTTAACGGTTGCCATTCTAACTTATGAATTTCTTTTTCGTATGCATGTGGTACATGTATTTGTATTTGATTTTCTGTCAGGGCCGAAACCATGGCATTATTGGCCCTGGTAAGTAAGGAAGATGCCATCTCAAGCTACTCATGTTCCTCACTTGGATGGAGTCTTTTACTTGCCCTTGCAAAGACACAAGGTACAAGGCACCACGGTTTAGTACTCTGTCATGCGACTGACGTGAAGAGCCAGGGATGAAATCCCATATGGCCAGGGCAGGTCCTGAATATAGTCCTATCCTTGAGGCTCTTTTGAAAGACAACACAGTCGAACCTCTATATTAAGGACACCTCTGGTGCTGACAAAATGCTGTCCTTAATTGAGAGGTGTCCTGATTACAGAGGTCGAAATGAATAGAAATGGTCAATTTGGACAGAATTTCAGTGTCCTTGACAGAGAGGTGTCCTCCTGGCAGAGGTGTCCGCTAAGGGAAGTTGAAGGCCAGCAGGTCAGGTTCGAGAGGCGTCCTTTTAAAAGAGGTGTTCATTTGGAGGGGTTCCAGTTTCTGTTATTGCCACACTCAGTGTATGTTGTAGCAATTCTGATTTCTCTTATCAACCCGATCCCTGAACATCACACCGTCTTTCATGTCCACAACCTCCACGATAACTAGGTGATAATCGTCATTGTATTTTTCCATTGGGTGGGGCTCCAGAGTTGTGCAATACCAAGTTGGATAACATCCAATTCAATTAAAGACGTGTGCGACAAATTTCTTGCCGAGATTCAATTATTTGTAAAAAAATATTTCACCCTTGACAAAAAATATGTTGCAGACAATCATGATGTTTTTCACTGGTTACCAGTTGCGTTAGCATTTTCTGTAGGTGCTTGCATAAGTCGTTATGTTTCTAAAAAAAGATCGCTCGCTTATGAATTTTTGATAATACTGATATTAGTTGCATTGTCTTTAATGACATGCATTATGTACGGTTAAATCAAAATGCGGAATCGCAAACAATGAGATGGAACGAAGGAAAATCTGGTGGTGGGCAGTCATCATGTGGAAGTTGCTTCTGAAACAGCACCAGAATAATTCGAGATGGCCTCTTCCATACTTACCAGGGCCAATAATGCTATGGTTTCGGCCCTGACGAAAAAAAACAAATACAAATACAAATACAAAATAGATCACCAGATAGCCCTCGTTTTGACTAAATGTCTTCCCCTATACACCAAAGACATACCATGGAAATTTCAGATCAATTCCTCCCATGGTTCTTAAATTATCATCAGGAAACAAAATTCAAAATGGCTGCTGTGGCAGCCATCTTGGTCAGAATTTCAGTTGGTGTCTATCTTTTTGGACTAAATGAGAAACCAGCTCTGCTAAATGCATCATTCAGAGCACATTAATGATAATCTGATTTTATGAAAATGGCTAGAAGCATCAATTATTTGTACAACATTGTATTCAAATTAATTATCTCAACCTCGCTCCCGATGGCATGAGTTTGCCATGCCAACTTTTATAATGAACCATTCTTTTATTACATATACCGTAGGGTATTTATTGATGCTCAGAGAGCAATCTGCGTGACTTGTGTCGTGTAGACTTTTTCTCGACGATAATAGTCAGGCACATCGGCAAAGTTGCAGTAATTCACTCAGTTGCAGAGGGTTCTTTTCTGAAAAATAATGGCTGAGACTTCGGAATACTCCAAGGGTGAAACTATTGACAATCCTGGGGAGGCGAATGGGGAAGCCCGGGGATCAAATCACGTTTTGGATGTCCCTCCCGTGGTATATCCTGGGAAGGATTCGGAAATCAGTAAGTTTTTTAGTGTTTACGTAGTTTCAGGTTCACTTTCAATACTATTTCACTGAGCTTCCTTCAGTTCAACACTGTTTGAATACCTTTCTTTCAACAGTGTTTCCATAGCTTTCTTTCAACACTGTTTCCGTAGCTCTCTTTCAACACTATTTCCATAGCTCTCTTTCAACACTGTTTCCATAGCTCGCTTTCAACACTGTTTCCATAGCTCTCTTTCAACAATGTTTCCATAGCTTTCTGGTTTACTTAGCTTCCTTTCAACACAGTTTTACTTACTTCCTTTCAACACTGTTTTACTTACTTCCTTTCAATAATATTTTACTTACTTTCTTTCAACGCTATTCGACTTGGCTTTCTTTCAACACTATTTGACTTGGCTTTCTTTCAACACTATTTGACTTGGCTTTCTTTCAACACTATTTGACTTAGCTTTCTTTCAACACTGTTTTACTTACTTCCTTTCAACACTGTTTTACATACTTCCTTTCAACACTGTTTTACATACTTCCTTTCAACACTGTTTTACATACTTCCTTTCAACACTGTTACATACTTCCTTTCAACACTGTTTTACATACATCCTTTCAACACTGTTTTACTCACTTCCTTTCAACAATGTTTTACTTACTTCCTTTCAACACTGTTTTACTTACTTCCTTTCAACATTGTTTTACTTACTTCCTTTCAACACTGTTTTACTTCCTTCCTTTCAACACTGTTTTACTTTCAGGGTCCGTGGGCTCGATTCTGGTAGGAAGCAATGTCTTTCACCTTAGAAACCCGATTTCTATTTCATATTGTTTTACTTTCATGTAGCTTTCAAAGATTTGAAGTACATTTACAGCAAATACACATATGAATACATGTACATCACGCATTCATTGTTGAAGCACTCCTTATGAGGAGTGTCAACATTTATTTATACCTCAACAGTCCATCATTGCACTGTCCAAGGTCTTTCCCTCTACGTGTACAGTGTGGTCCTCTTTATCAACGACACTTTGAAAACTGAGAGGTGCGTAAAAAGCGGCCTAATCATAGAGGTCAAAGTTGCAGATGATGAAAATCGGACACAAGTTCTGTGTCCTTGACAAAGACATCCTCCTGGCTGATTTGTCGGGTAGGGGAGGTTCTGCGAGTATCACTGTACATAAAATGAGTAGGGTAATCATAGAAGGTTGGGCCAATCATAAAAACTACATCATTCTATTGTGGATTTTGTCCATTGCAATGTTGTTCATGTATTTCATCAAGCATGTCAAGTTTATTCTTTCTAGTCAGTCTTCTGCCAGGGGTGGACGGCCATTCCACCACTCACATTACGTTTCCTCAGCGCCTATTTGATTTTGGTCGGCGACCTGAATAATGCTTTGATGTGTNATAAGTCCGGTTCTATTAAGTGCGGATCTATTTAGTTCGAGTTGCGCTTCCACTACAAAAAAGCCGGTATTTGTCCGCTCTTATTCTGCTTCCATTAGAGAATTGCCGGGTTTAAAAAGTCTGGTTCTATTAAGTGCGGATCTATTTAGTTCGGATAGCATAGCCGGATCTATTTGTAGTATTATGCTCGGCTACAGGTGGCTCCACGGTCGCTTGCGACTGTGCATGACCTATCCAAACTAAATAGATCCGCACTTAATAGAACCGGACTTATTAAACCCGGCAATTCTGTAATGGAAGCAGAACAAGAGCGGCTTTTTTTGTAGTGGAAGCGCAACTATTGACATCAATCTGATGAATTTTCAGATAAATTGATCAATGTAGAGTTAGGTCATTTTAGGTTTTTAAAGGCATAACAACTTTTACTAGTTCTGCAAAATATTTCTTCATCAAAAGCATCTTTTGCCCTTCCAAAACAAGTAACAATTTGGAATTCAACTTAAGCAGGCCAAGCTGAATAGTATGTAGGCAGTATAATACACACTGAATTCAATCCCTGCCATGGTGATACAGAATGTCCTTTTAATCTGTTGTTTGTGGGTAAGTATAATTAGCTGTGATTGCCCGGGTGATTACAGACATGATCGCCTGCCTGCGATATGCTCGTCTGGGTTTTAGCTGTGAGCAGAGGGAGGGAAATAATAGTGTACAATAGCCACACCTGGTTGTTCTTATAGCGGTTTTGAGTGCCTCAGGACTGGTCTTATTTCAGGGCTCCCAGAATAGGCAGCAGAGAAACGTAATGCAGGCTAAAAAGTGTTGTTGTCGACCATGAAATTTGACAAAACTAGGCAATACCCGTTCAATCAGTGGGGGACCTGCTAAATTCATGTGAGCGCTTGGCCTTGGGGGACGTAATGACATCATCGGGGACATCATACCCGTTCGAGTGGTGTAATGACGTCATTCCGCCACACATGATGTTGCCTAAACAACATTGTTGTTTTCATTAATATCTTGATATTTTGAAAACTAAAAGTCATATCAAAATTCGGGCTTCGTAAGGACACTTCCCAGGTCTGTCTGAATGTGCATACCAAGTTTGGCAGCGAGACGTTGGTCAGTCTTGGAGAAAATCGCAAACAAACAAACTCTTATCAAATTTTAATATGGTTGGTATATTTTCCCAAAATTTGCCACCCTGTAGCTCATCATAATTGATGTTATATTGAGTATTTGTGGTATAAAGCCATCGGAAATCAGAAGTATCCGACTTCGATACCCCTTAATGTGGAAAAGACACTTGTTATTCAGCCCATAATTGTCATCTGACACTTGTTTTCTATGAAGGGGACGGGGAAAGAAGAGATCTTATTACGAAAGATCTGCTTTAATGATGTTGTGGCAACTGAGATGGAATTGATTACATCATTTTGAAGGTTCACTTTGAGTTCACATCAGAAGTAGACTGGTCCCCTGTCGTACCGCTCCGTTCCTCCACTACTACGACAGGCCGTGTCCGCCATGTTTGCCTGTTTTCTGACACACGTATGCAAATGAGCAATAAAGACTCGTAACGTTGCGGGAGTCTCTAAAAATAGATGATGACTCATGGCGCGACCGTTGACCAATCACAGTTGACCAATCACATGCCGAGTTGGCGTTCAAAATGCCTGTCGTTGTAGTGAAGCGAGAACTACGGCAGGGGACCAGTCTACATCAGAAGGTGAAAATACAGGGCACACGGCCCCTTTAAAGGTCACCTGAAAGGCATTTCAAGATTTTTTTCTCTGAAAAGTGGTTCAAGTAAAAAACAATTCAGTGGAAGTTGCATGAAGATTGGAGCATTAGTTATAGTGTTATACCAAATTTAAGATGTTGTTTCTACATGACAACCAAACAACTTGGTATCCATGGCTGTCCAGGAGGCGGGTTCATGAGGTCAAATGTGCTATTCATAAATTCTAATATTGCACAAATATTAACCCGTTAACTGGGGTGGATGTCATATTACATCATTATGAAATCCGGGGAATTCCCGGAAAAAAACCGAGGATCTCAGCTTGCGTAGGGCGTAATCGTACGCCTTGCAAGGAAATGGCGTTTCACAGTGCGTAGGATGTTACATCACGTCTGGAACCTTGTGTGTCAAATACTTTTGGGGCAATTTTTTTTCTAAATAAAGAAAGAAAAATTAATTTCACAGTTAATGAGTTAAGGAAATAACTGCAGTACGACTGACTGAACAAGAAAAATACATCAAAACTACTAATGAGTGATCCGATTTCCTTAGGGAGCTTGTCCAAATTATTTGAGGTGAATTTCGGCGATTGTTTGGCGAATTCTGGGCTATCTTTTGGCGATTTTTGAAAAATTCGCCACAAAATCGCCACCAGTTCGCCAAAAAAGCGCCAGAAATTGGCCGAAAAACCGCCGAACGTTCGCCAGAAATTCGCCAGAAAATAGCCAGAAATTCGCCAGAAAATAGCCAGAAATTCGCCAGAAAATAGCCAGAAATTCGCCGAAAGTTCGCCGCCAATTCGCCCGAAAATCGCCAAATATTCGCCACAAGTTCACCTCAAACTTGCTACCAGTTTGACCTCGCAGGAAAAGGCACTGATTTTTCTTCGGAGATCGTTCTTCCGTGCAGGAATTGCATGACATGGAGTCACATCGAACCCATGAAAACAGCACTACGCTTCAGCAGCGACACTTGCGGCTGATTGTTGGAACTATTTCATTTGCATGATGTATTTAAATTGGCCATGCTGGCTGTCACTCAAAACCAACATGGCGAAGATGAACCGATCTCCGTCGGCAAGTGAGTCGTGCGTAAACGATAAAATCTGAACAAATGCCACGCCAGAAAGTAATGGAATGCAGGTGAATGAAATATTACTAACGTAGGAATCTTGTCCTTACATGAAAAGTGTGTAGCTTTTCAATAACTGAGTTTACGAATGCAATATTCTGGCGAGGTGAAAACTTTTTGCACGTCAGTTTCAAAATGGCCGACAAACNCCAGAAATTAGCCAAAAAACCGCCGAAAAATCGCCATCCATTCGCCGAGAAATCGCCTTCATGCCTCGGCGATTTGTTGGCTATTTTTCGGCGATTTGTTGGCGATTTTCGGCGATTAATTTGGACAAGCTCCCTTAGTGAAGTGTCTTGCCCAAGGACCCACTGGACTTTTGTTGAGAATTTAACTTGGTGCTTCCCTGTGTAGGTCAAGATCTCTGCTCATTCCAGCTACAAGTCCTTCTGAGTGGCTAGTTGAAGTGGAACCTCTCTATTAAGGACACCTTTGGCACCGAGCAGCATTGTCCTTCATTGAGGGCATCCTGATTACAGAGGTCAAAATGAATAGAAATGGCTTGTTTGAGACTGAATTTTAACAGAGAGGTGTCCTCTTGGCAGTCAGGTCTGGATCCGAGGGTGGAGGGCACCCTGCATGCCCCCCTTTCGGCCAACAAATCTGTAAAATTGACCGAGAAATTCTGAAATCTGGAGCAAATCATTGAAATTCACCGCAGATTTCAATGTTTCTAGCACAGGTTCCACTGTACACGTAATTAGAATAGTTTTTTAATAATAAAGAATAGGAAATACGATAAATTTCCAAGACCTAAATAAACATGACTCATTGTCATCTGATCTGTAACTCTTGCCCGTGGTGGAGATCACGAGATGTGATTGAAAAACAAATCAATAAAATCGAGGTTATCATCAGTTTCTAACGAGAGTGTATCATTTAGATAAACCCTCGGCTATGCTTGCGGTGTACCTAGTGTCTTATCCTTGAAGCAAGGACATTATGGCGAAACAAACGTCAGGGTATATCGTTATGGAGGCAGGTGGTGAGACTGCACCAGATGACACTCAGAGTAAGTACGACGACAGGAAGGTCCCTTTTATTCTGGGCTGGGTTGCACAAAACTCATGTTAGCGCTAACATGATGTTAGCGCTAACATCATGTTAAATGACGTAAAATGACAATGTATTTTGACGTCATCTAACATAAAAGTTAGCGCTAACACCATGTTAGCGCTAACATGAGTTTTGTGCAACCGGCCCCAGGTGTCCAAAAAGGGTGTCCTGCAGTGTTTTCTGGGGACCAGGTTATCTGATGTTCAGTTGAGTTGTTCAACCTGGTCCCTGTTGGATTTTATGTTGATCAAGGACACTGTTTTGGACATGCTGTATGTACATATTTGAGGAGCCTTGATAGCCTGGCGGTTATCACGTCCGCTTAGCAAGCAGGTCTCGGTTTGAATCCCGGGCTATGGGGTTAATCATCCCTGGCTCTTCGGTCTGTTGCTTGGGACAGTGTGCCATGGTTCTTTGTGCCTCGTGCCTTTGCAAGGGCAAGTAAAAGACCCCATCCAAGTGAGGAACATGAGTAGCTTGAGATGGCCTCTTCCGTACTTACCAGGGCCAACCCAATAATGCTATGGCTTCAGCCCTGACAGAAAAATCAACTACAATACGACATTCGACGTTTTTTTCCATTTCCGCTTTTCCCAATTTACCCGTTATGCAGACTCGAACAAACCCTAACGTACCCTTGGTAAATGCAATGGAGGATGAAATGAGAAAGGGTAAAACTAGGTTCCACAGGGGAAAGTTGGTTCTACTTTTTGGTTCATCATTTTGTCACCAGATGGAGACTGCAGTAGTTGCCTCAGTGTTACATGTAGAGTGGACCCGATAGGGATCGAACCTCAATAGGAAAAGGCCCCGTGTGCCAATCCTGTGAGGAGGTCCACTTCACAAATCATCGTCCATTAGCCCAATTGAAATTTATTGACAGAACAAGCGTTGTACTAATTGTGTATTTACTGTCCGTGTCAGTGTGTGTTTACTTCCTCCACCCGCCATTGTCTGCCATTGAAAGGTTTAGGTTATTCAAGGGCGTGGCTTGGTTCAGGCCATAAGGGGCCTGGTTCCACATGAGGTTTCGTCGTCCTCAGTGGAGCTGAAGGGGTTATTGTCGTCCTGGGTACGCAGGTTCGATGTCATCAAATGAAATTGTATCCTGGGTCCAATTTCTTGTTAGAAACTGTACCCAGGTTCTGATTTAGAGACCTCAGGGTGAGGATGTCATTCCCATGTACGTGTGCATGTGTCATGTACGCATGGCCGACAGGAAACGAGAAACGGTCAAGTCGCAACCGTTGACGACCGTATTAGCCAATCAGCACAGTAGGATAGAGTCACGTGATCAGGAACGAACGCGCACAGCGGAATGCCTTGCAGCTGGGTGACGTGAAGAAGTGCATGTACAACGTCGTCGAAAACAAGATGGAGTCCATGGCCTACGTCTGTGACGTCAAATTTTGTGTGACGTTCTGAGTAGCCTGTAACGGCAGTGAAGTCTCACATTGAACAACCTGACCATTTACCTGTGGGCTCCATAAAAGTAAACATGACAAATGGCCGATATTTTAGACATAAATAAACAAATGTCCCATTCCACGCTCAAATGTCCCATTCCACGCTTAAAAAATTAAAAACGAATGGCTTCACCATCAAAAACAAACCCAGTTAATTCATTGGTTTCCGTCGAGTAGAAAAACACGAAAAATCAATGCTCCCTGGTCGACATATTGATTAACATGAGCTCCCTGTTGGCTAACGGTTGCACTGCTATTGCACTCAGATGCTAGGTAGCATTGCTCGGATTCTGGATTGTTAGATAGGCAACAGTAGGACGGAGCTGCAGTTAGCTTGTGCATTTTGTGCTGTTGTATATTTTGCAGTCAATTCGTGGGCCGATCTACTGATATTTGTGGTCCGAACTACGGATATCTGTGGTCCGATCTACTGATTTGTGGTCCGATCTACTGATATCAGTGGCTGAGGAATTTGTGGAAATGTCTGAGGATTTTGTGTGCGAAAAAAGCTACGAATTTTTTGTTTCTCATCAGTGGGAGTACGAGTAAATATCTGTTTTTCTGTTAAATTGGGATACTTTTTGTTACCAAGATGCAAAACGGGAAGCAGTCATACGCACTGAATCAGCCGGCAGAACCGCGGGCAAGTACAAGCAGTACAACGAATGTTGTGGATGATATTAGTAAGTTTCATAGGTGTCTAGGCCTACTTGTGTTGTTATTCTAATCCACCACTTAGTCATGCAGTTGATGGGCTGTGAGTCGGTGAAATTTGTCATACAGTGTGGAGCGGCGTGGTCTAGTGGTTAGCGAGATGGATTCCTGATCAGAGGGTCCTGGGTTAAATTCCCAGTCCTGACCAAGAAAAAACATGCTCGCTTATGACCTTGAGCAAGTCACTTTGCCTCATTTGCTACACCCCACCCAGGTGTAAAAGGGGTACCTGGCTGGTAGTGATGGTCTATGTGAATGTTAGTCCAAGAGCGCAGAAATCGGCTTCCGGGACTCTAATAGGCCTACTCCCCGGGGAGTAGAGATATGAAATTGGAATGAACAGGCCTATAGATCGTTTTCACGACGTAACTCCGACAGTGTCCGCCATGATGACGTTACGCATTTTGCCCACCAGCAGAAACGCAAAATGCATTGGCTGCTGGTGGGCAAAACGCGCAACGTCATCATGGCGGACACTGTCGGAGTTATGTCGTGAAAACGATCTATAGACAAATCCCAAATTCCCAGATCTGCGCACTTCCGCCGAAATGGCAAACAGAACCTCGACCTGAAACCAGCTGACATGACGCAAGATTGGATTTCCATGATTCAGCAATGGTCGAGTCTGACGCAACGTCATTGAACTCACTGTCGTCACATGATCGTGGGGTTCTCTGCGTCACGTCATTCAGTGTCAGATGGTTTCAGACCGAGGTTCTGTTTGCCATTTCGGCGGAAGTGCGCAGATCTTTCTCGTTTTCGGCAATTTGGGATTTGTCTATAGCTTTATGGTGTGGTCGAATGTTTTGTTTCAACAAAATGACGTGTCACAATATGGCGGATATAGATTGATCACATGACGCAATGACGTAACCTGCGAGCTCGCTATACCCCAGTGACTCCACCATTTTGGCATTCTTGATCGGAAGTACTGCCATCTAGTGACACCTACGGCAAACAAAACCTAGCACGCATTTGGCTCTGAAGGGATAGATATGGTATTTCGTGATAAACATATTGAGGAAAATTCATATACGTTATTAAATGTAAGAAAAATTACATAAGAATCATCCTTGTAGTAACTTTTATTGTCGACACTTCTTTTAATTCCATTTTGTTGCCAGGTCAGTAGGTTGTCTGTCCTAAATATGCCATCATGAGACCATGAAAATGAAGCAGTACAAGAATTTTTACTTCCCAGCCATTTTACTCAGAAAGTTATCTTTTCGAAATAATAGTGTTCAAATTTTGGGGAGGTCTGACTGCAACGTTGGACTTGTGTTGGTATATGAAGTAATACGGACAGTGAGTGATACCTGTCTCGAAATACCTAGCCCACTTGTGGGAGGATGGATAAGATATTTTGTGATAAACATATCGAGGATAATTCATACACATTGGTAAATTACATAAGAATCATCCTTGTAGTAACTTTTATTGTCGACACTTCTTTTAGTTCTGTTTTGTTGCAAGGTCAGTAGGTTGTCTGTCCTAAATGTGACATCATGACACCATGAAAATGAAACAGTACAAGAAGTTTTATTTGGAAACTCTCCTCACTGTTGCACTCAGTACAGTAAAATAACGTAGAAAAACTCGGTATTTTTGTGAAGGTCTGACTGCCAAGTTGGGCTTGTATTGATGTGCCGTTATTGATGTGTGCTATGTGACCCGGCACAGCAATATGAGTCGGAATGCACACAGAAGAAGACCAAACAATGTCCAAGGTGACATCAACTTTTCGATGATTTCAGGATTGTCTGCCCATTGTGAAATTTGACTTTGTCGATTTCTGTAGTTGTTGTCTGGTGTCAACTTCGGTCTTCTTCTGTGCGCGTTCTGACTCATTTTGTTGTGCCGGGTCACATTTATCCCGATAAGGTCAGCACTGCAACGTCATTGAAGTCGTTTTAAGTGTTGACATTGCATCATGAGTAAATGAGCTGTACATTTTTCTACAGGAATAATGAGATAAAGACGTTGCCATTATCACTATCCTATGTCTTCATTTAAGGAAAAAAGCACCGAAAAATGCAGAAATTTTCATCTGCTACAAGATGATGTAAATTTTAATGCCAGGCCACCAAAACAAAAGGGTTGTTTTTACGCCAGAAATAAAAGGAAATAATGTTAGAAAAAAGAAACTTCGGTCGTGCTACTCACAGCGTCACGTCGTGACATTAGTTCCACCGGTTCCCCTTTGTGAGGACAGCAAGTGACAGCTGACGGTAAAATGACCAGAAGAAGGTGTGTGTGTGTGTGTGCGGGTGGGTGTGTGGGTATGTGTGTGTCTATGTGTGTATCTGTGCATGGGTGTGTGGGTAAGGGTGTAACGATCTTGAAATTCTTGATCGAAAGTGCTGCCATCTAGTGATACCTGTGCAAACAAACCTAGCTTACTTGTGGAAGGATGGATAAGATATTTTGTGATAAACATATCTAGTAAAGTTCATACACATTATTAAACCACATAAGAATCATCCTTGTAGTAANTTTTTGTTTGTTTTTGAGTGTAAAATCATAAATATATTTCAGTTACAAGAATATTTATCAAGATAGATATAAAATAGATAATATTAATGTTTTGGTATACACAGTGCTGCCACGTGTCCGAGGAAAAAATAACTATCATAATCAACCATGTAAATAAACAAACCGTAATGTTTAAAATTTGAACTAGAGCACCTTTAACTTGAGAACGTCATTCTTGAAGCCCGAGAATGCAACCTGAGTCGGGCCAAGAACGTGTTCTTCTCAACCCCCTCTGGTGAGTGGGGAGTGAGGAAAATGCATTCTTGGCCCAACTCAGGTTGCAGGTTCTCGGCGTTCGAGATTGCCATTCTCGAGTTGAGTCGGCAAGTTTGTACATGAACTGGGTCTGCACGAGTGTTGTAAACAGGCTTACTGATTTGCTGTCACAAAGGGGGCACGTGCCCCCATGAGCATCCCTTCGATCCGCGCCTGGTCAAGAAAGAGGATTCGAATATGCCCCCAGCGTCTCAACCATGGTGTAATTCTTGATCAAAAGTGCTGCCATCTAGTGACAGCTGTGCAAACAAAACCTACCCCACTTGTGGGAGGATGGATAAGGTATTTCGTGACAAACTTTTGCAGATAATTCATATACGTTAGTAAATTACATAAGAATCATCCTTGTAGTAACTTTTATTGTTGACACTTCTTTTAGTTCTGTTTTGTTGCAAGGTCAGTAGGTTGTCTGTCCTAAATGTGACATCATGAGACCATGAAAATCAATCAGCACAAGAAGTTTTATTTAGAAACTGTCCCATTTATTTCAATCCAAGAATCGTAAAATTATCGTATTTACAAATAATTGATCAAATTTTGGGAAGGTCTGACTGCCAAGTTGGACTTGTATTGATGTGGAAACATGTGAAGATAGCTGGGAGTGACAGCTGATGGTAAAATGACAAGAATGATGTCATTTCACGTGTCTCACCCCTATGCCTGTGGCTCTCCTCTGAGTTCTATTGTAAATTTCTCCTGTCAAATAAACAGTTTAAATACCTAAAAATATACTGGTAAGACAACTGTCCCACTCATTGTAATAAAAAGTTGTGTGTGTGGGGGGGGGATGGATAAGATATTTTGTGATAAACATATCGAGGATAATTCATATACATTAGTAAATTACATAAGAATCATCCTTGTAGTAACTTTTATTGTCGACACTTCTTTTAGTTCTGTTTTGTTGCAAGGTCAGCAGGTTGTCTGTCCTAAATGTGACATCATGAGACCATGAAAATCAAGCAGTATAAGAATTTGGAAACTGTCCTGTCACTGCAGTGCAATTTAACCCTGTACACTGATCCTACTAAGATCATACAACAAATTTTGGGAAGGTCTGACTGCCAAGTTGGACTTGTATTGATAAACCGGCACAAACTTGTGAGGGCAGCTGACCAGAAGGATGTAGGGAGGGTAGTTTGGTTCCTGTCTCTGCTCCCTTCCACACTTGTGGCTGATCACATGACACGATGACATCACCTGGATACTCTCTGTACCCCCAGACCGACTCTAGGGCAGAGTAGGGATCCCGAGAAAATTGCATGTGATTACCATGTGATCATTTGTTCCACAATCTTTTAAGCAGGAATTCCAAGTGAACATTCAACTTTCACATGGCACGAGATACTTTGAACTCAGGCCATGAATAATGTTGTAGCATGACGACATGGACGTGTCTTCGCTTGAAATGCACAGAATATGACATAATGTTGAAAAGAAAAAGTGAAATTCGTCCGTACATTTTCATCGCCACCATCTTGTCACGTGGTACAGTACAGGTCACAATTGACATCCCTAAATTCGCGTAAGTTGCTCGTAACTTACGCAACTACTCACGAGCTATGTTACGCGTAACTTACGAGGTGAGTTACCCGAATTTCGCAAGCTACGCAGTGATTTGCGAGGCGAGTTACACGAAACCAAAGCCGTGAGTTACGTGTAACTTACGCGAAGCTGAAGGGATGTCAATTGCGACCTGTACTGTACAGTCGAGTTCAACCCTCAAATCGCTGAGGCTAGGACTTGACTCAGTAAATAGGGTCAAATATGACGTCACTCAGTGAATAGGTCAAATATGACTTCACTCGGGTAGCTACCCTCGGGTTTCGGCAAGTTTGGTTGCTGGTCAGATTGATCTGATCAATCGCTCAGGTTCATATCGAACTCGACCCCAGTATCCAAAGTGATCAAAAGTGCTGCCATCTAGTGACAACTGTGGCAAACAAACCTAACCCAGTTGTTGGAGGATGGATAAGATATTTTGTGATAAACATATCGAGGATAATTCATATAGATTAGTAAATTACATAAGAATCATCCTTGTAGTAACTTTTATTGTCGACACTTCTTTTAGTTCTGTTTTGTTGCAAGGTCAGTAGGTTGTCTGTCCTAAATGTGACATCATAACACCATGAAAATCAAGCAGCACTACACATTTAAGATTTTATTTGTAAACTGTCCTAGTTAGCTAATTATTCCCAAACGTACTAATTTATAACGATTAACCAACTTTTTGGGAAGGTCTGACTGCCAAGTTGGACTTGTATTGATGCACAATTGTCGTGAGGACAGTGAGTGACAGTTGATGGTAAAATGACCAGAAGAGTGGGTGCGTGTGTGTGTTGCTGTGCGTGTGCATGTGTGTGCGTGTGCATGGATGTGTGTGTACCTGTGTTCCAATCTAACTCTACCCAGTGTCTCACCATCGTGAAATTCTTGATCAAAAGTGCTGCCATCTAGTGACACCTGTCAGAAACAAAAACCCAGCCCACTTGTGGGAGGATGGATAAGATATTTTGTGAGAACATATCTAGTAAAGTTCATACACATTAATTAACCACATAAGAATCATCCTTGTAGTAACTTTGACTGTCGACATTTCTTTTAGTTCTGTTTTGTTGCAAGGTCAGTAGGTTGTCTGTCCTAAATGTGACATCATGAGAACATGAAAATCAATCAGCACTAGAAGTTTTATTTAGAAACTGTCTGCATCGTTGAATTATCGATAAATTTTTGACCAAATTTTTGGGAAGGTCTGACTGCTGAGTTGGACTTGTATTGATGAACAAACAAAAGACGGAACGAATTTGTAAAACCATCAAAAGAATGTTGAATGGTTGCCTGGTTCCTGTCTGTGCTTCTCTCCACACTTGTGGCTTTCTGACAAAAGAGACATTGGCCTATATGGTCCATCATATCTAGTAAAGTTCATACACATTATTAAACCACATAAGAATCATCCTTGTAGTAACTTTGACTGTCAACACTTATTTTAGTTCTCTTTTGTTGCAAGGTCAGTAGGTTGTCTGTCCTAAAAGTGTGTCATTATGAGACCATGAAACTCAAACAGTTAAACAAGTTGATGTTGGAAACTCTCCAAATCGGTTATGTTTTTGAAGACTGTTTTATAATGAAGTGATCTTTTTGGGAAGGTCTAACTGCCAAGTTGGACTTGTATTGATCTAGAAACATGTGAAGATACTAGTATGTAGTCGAGGGTTTTTTCACCCACCACATTTTCTGCAAAGAGGGTGATTCACATTTTGAAAAACCCTTGACTTCATCAATGTTTTCAAAGGCAAATTACGCGGCTCATAGGCAATTTGCAGAGAAAATACAAGTACAGACGTGTATGTGACAATTTTCTCTACAAACCTGCTGAAAATGAAGCCGTGAATTACACTCTACTGGTCACAGTGAGCAAAAATCCTCGCGAATCGATTGGAAAAATGGCGGCAATACGTCGAGGGTTTTTCGAAAAACCCTCGACGGGTAGCCTACAGTGACAGTGCATATCTAAATTATCAATAAATTAATAGCTTCCATTGTCATGATTGTCACATTCATGCACCAGTTCTTTACATTGCGTATACATTTCACATTGGCCTTCAATTTCATTATATCTTTCACTTAATTTGCTCTTTTGAAAAATTCATGAACCAGACCTCGATGAAATATGTTGAAATGATCTCAATATTGATTATGGGTGGGATGTTCTAACAGGGGCACTGCATGCGTGTGTAGCCGAACCATTTGAATTTCAACTCAACGAAAAGCAGGAACTAACAATATGAAATGTATCCCATCTATGACGAGAACGTCATAGTCGCACCGTGGTCGCTGAATTCACATCGTCATGCCGCGGACGCTAACAATCACACGGGTGGGGCCAAAACCACCAAAGGAGAAGGGAGAAATATCAGTGGGTAATTAGCATAAATTGTTTCTTTTTTAGCCAAATGTTTTGTTCCATTTTGGTGTTGGATGGGGACCGACTTCTTGGAGGTGTGGGGGTGGAGTTGGAGTTCTAGAGTCTAGAAATCTAGATTTGCTGAAATTCGATTTTCTGGCACCTGAGAATCGAAATAATGAGGTCATTTGGCGTCAAAATGACCCCGATCCACTCCATTGCAACTTAGGCAGCCTGCCGTTGTCGTTGGTAGAACTGTGTCAGGAAGCACATTTGGTGAATGGGAACAGAAAGGAATTTCGGAAGTGTGAGTGGCGGCCATATCTCGTGGCACACTTCGTTAGTTCTGATGGTCAGAAAATACTCTTTTTAGGCCAAGTGCCGGTCGGCTTTTCTGCGTCCTGGATGGGGCCATCCGGGGCCGACCAGCAGCGGCAGAATTCTGCAACCACGTTCTGGCTGCCATCAGAAAGCTCGATGTGCGGTCAACATAACGTCCATGGATATTTTATTAGCTCACTGGGTGAGCTATTACAATGGTGCAGCGTCCGGCGTCGGCCGTCGTCCGTCGTCGTGTTCCGTTAGCAGGGCACGTTTCGTAACCGCTGGAGCTATTGGTCTGAAACTTGGTACATATATACCCCTAGGTCAGATGACCCACGGCACCAAGTTTCGGTCCCATTCGACTCTCGGTTTGGCCACCAGGTGGCGGAAACCAAAAACACAAAAAGTGCAATAACTCCTGAACTAATGACTAGATCATCTCCAAATTTTTATCATAGGTGTAGCTAATAAGGATACATAATATATATAACGGGTTTTTGATTTGACCTACTTTTCAAGGTCACAGAGGTCAAAGTTCGACAAAAGTGACGAACCTGCCACAGTTTGTCATTATTTCACCGAGCGACTTCATATCTTGCATAAACGTGTATTGGAGGGGTACCTTAAAAAATACCAAGTTTCGGCCCGATTTGACATCCAGTATGGCCGCCAGGTGGCGCAACCTGAAAATCAAGTAAGTGCTATTACTCGGGAATGGCTTGACGCAGAGTGCTCAAATTTGATATTTACTTCCATCTAGATGACCTTTACATGCATGTCAAATTTTGGCCTGATTTGACTTCAAACATGGCCACCAGGTGGCGTAACCCAAAAATCATCAAAGTGCTGTAACTCAGGAACGCCTTAACCCAAAGCGCTCCAATGTGATATGTGGCCCCCTGCAGATGACCTTTATGTCCATGTGAAGTTTCGGCCCGATCGGACATCCAATATGGCCGCCAGGTGGCGTAACCCAAAAATAATCAAAGTCCTACCTGGGAATGACTTGACCCAGATTGCTCATAACTGTTATGTACCTGCCTCTGTCATTAGACTATTACATGTATTATGTCCAACCCAGTGAGCACATGGTCCATGGACCATTTCATTGATTCTTATTTCAAATTTGCCTAAGGATTATTCTTCATGTATTTGGCAAATGAAAAGCGTTCCTTCTTTAATTGCTGTTGGCTTAGGAGTCGATTGCTTTCTAATTAAAGATGGCAAAGGAATGGGTTCTGTATACCGTAAACCGTGAAATTTTTGCGGCGCTAAAAGTTGGCGAATTTATCATTTTTGAAAACCACGAAGACTAATTTCCGCGTTTACCTTCATAATTCAATGGAAAATGCATAAGAGTTTGTATTTTCGTGCTGTTTAAGTTCGCGTTTCGGCCCATAACCGCGAAAATCGCGAAAACAAAACACGCGCGAAAATTTCACGGTTTACAGTAGACGATTCTCGAATTCGCAGATCTGCGCACTTCCGCCGAAATCACAACCACAACCTCGATCTGAAACCAGCTGACGTGACGCAATCCATGATTCAGCAATGATCGACTCTGCATGACGCAACGTTGTCGAAGTCAGTGTCGTGGGGTTTTCTGTGTCACGTCATTCAGTTTCAGACTGAGGCTGTGTTTGCAATTTCGGCAGAAGTGCACAGATCTTTCTCATTTACGTCAATTAGGGATTTGTCTATCAATGGCAAAGGAATGGGTTGCTCTATCCCTGTGAAATTTTCTGGTGAATGGGTGGCGTTTTCTGACTGTTGTAGGAATGGGTTGATTTCTTAAATTGTAGGCAAAGGAATGGGTTGATTCCTCAAATAGTTGGCAAAGGAATGGGTTGATTCCTCAAATAGTTGGCAAAGGAATGGGTTGATTCCTCAAATAGTTGGCAAAGGAATGGGTTGATTCCTCAAATTGTAGGCAAAGGAATGGGTTGACTCCTCAAATAGTTGGCAAAGGAATGGGTTGATTCCTCAAATTGTCGGCAAAGGAATGGGTTGATTCCTCAAAGTGTAGGCAAAGGAATGGGTTGATTCCTCAAAGTAGGTAAAGGAATGGTTGATTCCTCAAATTGTAGGCAAAGGAATGGGTTCTCTCTAGGTGTTGGTAGCATAGTCCAGAAGCACGTAGCAGATGTTTTTCCATTCTTAGCGTGAAAACACTGATCAGTTGCTCGCCTCCAACAAAACATCCATCAAAAAGATTAAAAAGTCTTTATTTACTTGCCGCCAACGAGACTTGTCTATTTTGATAAAGTGTTGTCATTCCGCTCGGTTTTCGTTCACGAGAGACGTTAGCCGAATGCTCCCAATGCTAAATTGGAAAAATGAACAAACAGACGTAATGACTTTGTGAATGGTAGCATTGGTTTTAGCCATTAGCAAATGGCGACCACTTGACAGTTTCCTAGTAATGTGTATGGTAGTGTGAGTGGTGTGCTTCAAGCTGAAAATTTTGAAAAATCAGTGCTACTGGTGCATTGGTGCTGTATTCAGTGCTAAATTGTCATTTCAAATATCAGGCAGCAGGTAGTGCATTATTGGCCCTGGTAAGTACGGAAGAGGCCATCTCAAGCTACTCATGTTCCTCACTTGGATGGGGTCTTTTACTTGCCCTAAAGGCACAAGGTACAAGGCACCACGGCTTACTGTCCCATGTGATGGACATGAAGAGCCAGGGATGATTAATCTCATGGCCTGGGCTAGATTCGAACCCGGGACCTGCTGCTTGCTAATGGGTGGCGTCCACTAGAGCGCCGACAATATTAGGAAGGGTTGCAGAAGCAAATTATGTCATTTCGACATTCTTTCCGTGTCAATGACTATTGGGCATTTTGCCCTCTCCCGAAAGTGCAGAAACGCCAGGAAATTAGGAATGATAAAGACATTGAACGGAATCTTTCAAGAATATGCGGAGAGGTTGCTGAATGAATGTGGATTCACTAAATTTGCATTCCGCCTTTTGTCCATGCCCTAGTGGACGCCAGGTTTAAGCAAAGTGATAACCACTAGGCCATCAAAGCTCTTCATGACCTTAGGTCTGATGTTAATCTATGTGGTTCCTTGCGTATCATAACACTGGAACTTGCAATCAGGGGTTATTTTCAAAAAAACAATCTACTCCCCCCAAAAAACGATAAAAACTGAATTAGTCTAGGATGGCCGAGCCAATTTTCGTCCGCATGTCATAGAACTACAAAAAAATGTGGCTGTCCCATCAAGGATTTACAAATAGCCCCATTTACTAATTAGGTATTCTTGATCGAGTTCCTGGAGATGGTTGGAATATTAAGGGACGTTCCTGGTTACCATAGTAACCAAGCTGCTTGTGTCAGCCTGATGACAATATCTGTGGTGTCCCTGGTGTGTTTTGTCAATTTTGATGGACTCGTTCCAAGGTCATTTAATCTTTGGTGCAACTGGACCTGGCATGCCTGGACTGGGTGGGCTTACTTAGACTGGTACCCGATCCTAACTATTTTACATCGGGCTTTTGCATATGTTAGGACCGGGCGTGCCTACCGCCTTCGTGCCTCTGATTGGTCGGTGCTGGCGCAGGTGGTAAGTATGGGAACTATTATGTTGATAGATTTTCTATTTTTAACATGGAAACCCCCCGGCGTGATTGGTGAATTTCCTGGGTCAAAGGTCGGTCACCTTCTATCTGCATTCTGGTACGTCAGCCATATTGAGAATTGAATAAATTTACATAATTTACATAAAATTTTCAAGTGACGTCACTGTCAGAATTCCTCCACAAATGGCGGCCACAACTGGTCCTACCATTCAAAAGCGACACCATCGGTAGGACCAGGTACTAGTCTATGGGCTTACTGGCTTAAAAGGGGTAAATGTTATCTAATCCTATGGAACAGGGTACCCAGTATCTAGGGTAATGGCTGCCTGTAAGGGTCAGGGTTTAGGGTAAGGATTAGGCGGGGCTTTAGGGGTCAGGCAGGCCTTTCCGTTTGACGGGCGCTAAAATGTGCATGTGCCTCGCAAACAATAGAATTTCTATTGTTTGCGAGGCACATGCACATTTTAGTGCCCGTCAAACGAAAAGGCCTGGTCAGGGGTAGGAGGCCAGAAGTATCAAGGGTCATTTGACAGGGGCCAGGGGTTAGGATTCAGAGAGGACGACATTCACGCCTTCAGCCTTACTGACTGGATGCTGACAACATGTAGGCCTCTGCACTTTACCTTTTCAGATCAAACCTAAAAGTAATCCACAGATTTAAGGGAAATATTACATGCTTAAGATGTTTTATGTATTTTGTCCTAGTACTCCAAGTCCTTCCCATGAAAAACACACCTTAACCAAGTTTCCAGTCCTGCCTGTTCTCAGTACCATACCATACATCATTTTCAGTTCAATGTTACACACTCAATCGTCATGGAAACTTACACTTGCTATTTCTTTCTCCTTGCAGCTTCCACTGAGAGCATGGGATGCTGCAGTTACATCCTCATCGTCCTCTCCTGGATTATGATTGCGATCACCTTCCCTTTTTCACTGGTATTTTGCCTCAAGGTAGGTAAAGATATCTTCCACTCACAGACCTGTCAAGTCTATCGCACCTGGCGGGAGACTCACCCATTTGACCCGAATCTCCAGGCCATGTCGAATTAGCGGAACCAGCGGAAACAACGGAACCAGCGGAACCTGGTCTGCAGCCGATAGAACGAACACGTGACTCGTTGTTGCTTCATTTAGCTGTTGACTGAAAGCAACACGTGACGCGGTGTTGGAACACGCAGCTGCAGTCATGATGTGCTGATTGAGACCTACATGTATGCCCCAGGCATGCTAGGTCTAGGCTAGGCTACCGGTAGGCCTACATGGCCTAGGCCTACCGTAGACCTAG
>NMRB01000553.1:125870-137923 GCA_002633025.1 Notospermus geniculatus
CTGTCTGACACTTTTTTATTAGCTTACAAAATCTATCGGGATCACTTCCACACGACAGAAATAGACTATCCCACAATCTTTCGGACAGTTATCTATTGCTATCATACAGTCACTAGCTGAACAACTTCCACGGGATAGTCATTGGACATTTACTTTCTGACAGCAAACTTTCGCTAGAAAACTGTCATGTGGAGCCGCGCCTTTAGTCTGTGCAGTGGCTCGGGTCCTTGGCCATCGGTCAGAAGGTTTTAGGTTTGATTTCCACTGTTGGAATGAGACTCTGGGAAAGTCTCTTCACCTGAATTGGCTCACCCACCCACACCTGTGTTAACAGGGTATTTTAAAATGCCAAGCTGGAAGAGATGTTTTGTGTGAATATCAGCTCATGTGACTTTGTGGCAGCTGGAATGCCCTACTGGTTCTTCCCAGGAAGTGGAGCTTGATCAGGATTGCACAGGCCTAGCACTTTGCGCGATCCAAATGGATTGGAGACCATGCTATTTAAGGCTCATAAATGATAATGATCACTATCACACTCCTGCCTCTTTTGACGTTTTGAACACTTCCATCAAATCATTGCGAATGTCTCTTTCCTCTTAAACATTTCTCCCAGCAAGCCTTGAGGTAACCGGATGGTTATAATTCCCTCCCTAATCCTCCTTCATTTTGCAAATTGTCGGCGGTTATGTTCCGGAAATTTGATTTTTGTTCTGGTTTTATCAAGATGTAAGGTTGGAGTTGTCATGGTAACGAGGATCTAGTTACTAGGATACTGGATCAATTAGTTGACTTGTAAGGTTCTTTATAGGATAAACTCTGCTTCCTCTGATTTGTTGTGAAACCGCGGTAATTTGCCTTACGTTGCTGGTCAGACATTTCTTTTTCACAAGTAGAGGACTCCGGTCACTTGGCGTTTGGAACACTCCACTCGAATCAGACTACAGAGACCGAAGGTGTGGCAATAGAGCTTGTGCAGGTGACGTCATCACGGAAAAATCCGCCATCTTGACGGTCAATTTGACGTCAAACGACGTCGGCGACCCACATGGGGCATTTTGTCGTCAGCGCAAGTAGAGTGTGTGTGTCTTCAAACCATGACACGGTCTACACGTGGCGCACTTTGTCATCGACGCCAGCATGGTGGACTGCAGGTCAAAAGTGATGTCATAACGAGCCACTGCACAAGCTCTGTTGAGACTTAAAGGGGCACCTATCCCACGTTAAGGACAATATTGACAATGACAATGAGACAATGTTGTTAAACTTCCGCTTATTAACCTTGCCCCAAGTGGAGTAACTCTGTTCCTAGGATATCCACGTATGCATGGTATTGTAATCATACATTCTCCAAAATTGGGGCATGAGGCAAAACTTCGGTAATGGAGAATGATGCAATCATTGCCATTTGGCGCCAGCTATTGACAAAAGGTGGCAACTGTCGACAAAAAGTGGCAATATCATGGCCCTTTAAGCATCAACTTGCAAAAGGAAAGTTTCTTATGGAGGAGCGGCCAAAGTTCCAGCCATAGTCATTGGCGTACACCCACATCCTTAAGATAGGTAATCCCCGGGAACAAATTGAACAGGCTCTCAATAATCTGAGCCTTGCTCAAAACCCAATGGGATTTCTAAAACCAATCACGATACCGTGAAAGCAAATCTTTGGATCAAAAAATATCGCCTGAAGTTGTACAATAAATCTGGAAATTATTACATCTGTCAAATGCGATGTCATGGCAACCAGATGTTGATCATTGTTGGCCTAAATCGTGACAGTTTTATTGTGTCTCAACGGAGTAGTAACGGATATGCCTGCATTTATCAGTGCAAAACTGTGCTCCAGGTTCCAGGAAGCATTTTAAAGCCTAGCGTACATCGGCCTTGCGACTGGAAGCAATTACTGGCAATGGCGTTTCCGGCAATGGTTGGCGACTACCTGGAACCAGCAGCAACTGATCAGATGCTCAAACAGGCCGATGTACGCGCACTGGCAACGCTATTGCCGACCATTGCCGCTAGTTCCTGCCGGTTGTTATTACCAATCGCAATTTAAGTACCAGTTGTGTAACTGCTCGCCGTGTCAACGTCGTGTTTTTTCTGGTTCGGAGAAAACCCGTGTCTCAAAAAGCACGGGGATTTTACGACGTGTAACCAGGGCTACAAACAAACTGAATTTATGAGCAGAGCGTAAAAGCATTTTCTGTAATGTAAGTATGTTTTTGTGTACACGGTTTTCATACACAAGAAATCGACATTGGGCCACTTCTCTAAATCAATATGGGAGTGCTCAGCTTTAGCTCCATTCCCAGTTGTAAATTAACATGAGGTTACCACACATCATTAGGTAATTGGCAAGAGTGTGTCACTTAATGCATTCAAATTGGTAAATTATAAAGAAACTGAAGATAGAGCCGGGGACCTGTCAAGACCTCTATGGGCCCAGGGATATTTATTTGAATTATCTCGCCTAAAAGTAGTTTGTAAAGGAACGCATTGTCCTGCTCCTCATTAACCCCATCCTCGCACCCAGGGTCTTCACAACCGGCCCCCCAACTCGTGCTTGGTTGAGACCCTGGCGACATCCATGCCATTTTAGTGGCGAACCAGCGGAGTACTGAACTCCGCTGAATCCAGCCAATCACAGTGAAGCTTCTATCCTGTCTTGATCATATCTCAAAATGGCAGATGTGAAAATTTCTCGATTCGCTGACAAACTCGCTGAGTTTCTGATTGTTCCTGAATTAACTTCGCGTCAACATGATTCTCACGGATTATCTAGATAACGAGGACGTACTGATGGGATCAGAACACGAAGGTATGATCTAGTTCATGTGTTTGAGGCAGCTGTCATTCGACAGCGTGCATAAATTAATGGAATAAGATACAATGCTATGAGCCTGGTATCCGGTATCTCGTAACACCAGATCTATGTGCAGACGTTGTAGCACTAGGCGCGATATTTGTCTATTACATCAAGTGGCATTTCCCCACTGCTTTGCATGGTTTATTTGTGAATTACCGATTGGCGAGTACACACGAGGGAATGTCCCTCTTCCCCACCGAAACGGGGTGGATGTCCTCAGGGCATTAAGGGAGGGTACGACCGTATAAAATGACCTGAGATTCTCAGGATGAGACAACCATGACACTTTGACAGCTGGAGGAAGAGTCTTGTAAGACATATAAGACTTGTACGGAATCAACCTGTCGCACATTTGTGAGCTGCTCTGGCAAAACCAGACGCATGTCGCTCAGAAGCTGAGCCTCAACGGACTAAGATGACACCAGAAGAGGATGGAAGAAATAGATTATTTCAGATTTCGTAATAGGCAGACAATATTGAAACTGACAAACATTTGGTCTCAACCTGCCAAGGTAAAGCGGCCTATCCACGTGCAATATTATTGCACAATATGAGGATCAAAATGGGCAATATTATTGCCAATCTTTCTTCCATCCATTATGCCAGAAGCACATGACACCCATTTTGGGCCCCATATTGTGCAATAATATTGTACCGTGGAAAAAACGCTTTAGGGCAACATGCGTCTGGTTTTGCCAGAGGGGCTCTCATTTGTCACATTCCCTCCATGTTTACATTTCACCATTCTCTCGAGACCCTATTGTTTACTTCCTTTATGATTGTCTCATTTGTACTAAGGGACAACTCCTTATCCTCACGTTGTGTCGCCTAATCCCCTTGATATCCAGTAGTCTGTTAATATGGAAATGGACACAGCAGACGTCAACTTTGACCTTTCGGCGTTCTCCTGTTTATCCTCCCATAGCAGGGCTATGGTCTCGAGTGAGGTAAAAACCCTGTTGTGGGAGGCTGGCTCCTGGTGGAAATAACATCACAATCTCGTCCGCACTCAGTGTTGCAGCTCATTGCAGTGTGAAAACCGTCTCGTGGGTTTTGAACAATCACATCCAGGGTAGCCTAAGCAGTCCACAAAGTGATCCTTTCAGACTAGACTTGTTCCCAGTCGCAGTCGAATGCACCTAGTGGCAGCCAGACTAATACTTCCCAGTAAGGGGAGCTTGATCTGGATCGCCAACAGGCCAGTCGCTAGGGTAACGTAAAAGGTAAAAATGTCGTCTTATCCTATGGAACAGGGTAGCCTACCCAGGATCAAGGGTAACGGCGGCCTGTAAGGGTCGGGAGTTAGGGGTTAGAGTTAGGGTTAGGAGAAGGCTTCTCCATTTGGTCACATGATGACTTATAGAGCAGAGGTGACACCTATAGAGGCTCATTGTTCGAGAGATACGGTTCACCAAGCACGGCCAATCACACCTTGAATCGTCATGAATAATAGGTGGCGTCGGTGTACTATCAGTTCAAACCCACACGTGGTCTGCTTCACCGTACACTCGGCCCCAGTGTGTATCCGACGTCCCGGTCTTCCACACACTGGCACTTTTGGGGCTCAAAAGCCGGTAACACCACTAGATGGCACTCCACTGGGCTGCAGCCAATCACCACGCTTTCTCACTCATAATTCCCGCGGAAATTACTTCCAGGAAAAACCCAACCTCGTCCCCAGGGGTATAGTTCGCTGAGACAACCCATATTGTCAGAAAGCGGACAACCCCTGGGAACGAGGTTGGGAAAACCGAAGGACCCGTGCTGCCACCACGCGGTCGTCATGACTGTTAATCTCTAAAAGAGCCAGACGCGGAGTGTGATTTACCGAAGGGGTGAGCCCGTAGCGTCTGGCCAAGCGAGACTAGCTTCACCATGGATAACCCCATTGGCATGATTGGAAATGCAAGGTGCAAAACAACCCCATCTAGTTGACTAATTTGATGAGTTAGCACTGAAAAGCAGACGTCAATAGCAATCAAAATGGCCGAAACGTGCGACAGACTGTCAACATATGAATATTACTCAATAGTCACGTAGCTTGTTGAGATCGAAATAGCCTGTGATAGCACTGCGGAATAATTCCACGGGGATTGGTTGCAGACTTTATACAAAGTGGAACGAACAAACATGTTATAGCAGTAATCGAATAATTCGCGATAGGCACTGATGATATTCCCAGCATGACGGCTTTCTTTATTGAGTCTGTAGCCAAATGGGCTGGATATCATTATTGGACCTGAAAATCGGCAGGCGTTGAATGATGGAAAGGTCCTTATGGTTAAGTTATGGAAAGTAAAACGTCCCTTGTACCGTATAGATTTTTCTACCAGGGCAGAAGCATTTGTTTCCCTGGTAAGTATGGAAGAGGCCATGTCAAGCTACTCGTGTTCCTCACTTGGATGGGGTCTTTTAAGCCTAGCGTGCATCGGCCTTACAACTGGAGGCAACTACCACCATGGCGTTTCTGGCAAAGGTTTGCGACTACCTGGAACCAGCAGCAACTGATCACATGCTCAAACAGGTCGATGTACGCGCACCGGCAACGCTATTGCCGACTGTTGCTGCTAGTTCCAGCCAGTTGCTCATGTTCTACTCATTGCCAACAGTTGCTTCTACTTCTAGTCGTCTTCAGTCGCTTCTGACGTATGCACACTGGCAATGAATTTCCTTTGTTTGTGGAGCACACCTGGTCGTATGATGGAATCATGTGACCCACAAAATGACTCCCGAGTAGTCCGATCGGAAGACATCGACAATTTCCGTGTTACGGTGTAGCATTCAGTGCCATTGCCTGTCCGATGTGCACGCTCCGGATTGAAGACTGGATTGTGCCACTTGTTGCCGCAATGACCTGTCGTAACCGATGTGCGCGGAACACATACATCGATAGCGACTGTTGTGTTCAGTTGCTTCCAGTCGCAAGGCCCACGTACGCTTGGCTTTAGCAGACATGGCTGCTGGACGGACACCTCTCCTCTTCGGACCCCTAAATTCTGTCCCGAATACGTGTCCACGTAATTCTTCCCTGATCGTAGTTTTTCTCTTCTCTCTCTCCAGGTTGTCCAAGAATACGAACGTGCTGTGATTTTCCGTCTCGGTCGCTTGATCCCAGGTGGCGCCAAAGGCCCAGGGCTGTTTTTTATTGTGCCATGCATTGACAATTATACAAAGATTGACCTGAGGACAGTCTCGTTCGATGTACCCCCACAGGAGGTAAGTCATGCCATGGTGGGTAGCGGGGGTAGGCCCAGAGGAAGAGTAAACACCCAACACAGTTGTGTAGGCCTACCACGCCCCCTTCGGTTTACCCGCTCTCCACAACTGCTTCACTTCGTAGAATTTGCCGCGTTTGGTCAACAGATGGCGTCAGAGCCTGGCGTGAGTTTTATAGCCTATCAGCACGCTGCTTTCAGAACTCTTTGGCCCGTTGGCAACGGATGTTCTTCTGCTACCATGGCTACTTGATCACATGATCCGTTCAGCCAATGAAAAAGGGTCTCAGGCCAGCTTGGTTACGGGTTGCTCGGTGCTCTCATTGGTCAAGTCGCTCAGCGCCATCTGTTGACCGATCACGGCGAATTTTATGAAGTGAAGCAGTTGTGGAGAGCGGGTAAACCTAAGGGGCACGGTACACAACTGCGTAGGGAACTTAGAGAAAGAGGGGCCCACCACCCCATTCCAGCCACCAGGTTACCCTGGGATGGGCACTGCAAGTGATGACAACATCATGAGCTATCACATACCCAGGGCTAAAAGAGTTAAGACATTTTAGCGATTTAAATTGCAGCCTCGTTGGAGGTAAATTGAATCAGCGAAAAAGAGATTCCGTTTTATCGTCCAATTTATTTCCTAAGCCTCATTAAATTTTTTTTCTTCACAGATCTTATCAAAGGACTCCGTAACGGTTGCTGTTGATGCTGTAGTTTATTACCGAGTTTATAACGCGTGTATTTCCGTGACGAATGTTGAGGATGCCACTCGTTCCACCCGCCTACTGGCAGCTACAACGTTAAGAAATGTCCTCGGAACGAAAACACTGAGCGAGGTTTTGCAGGAACGGGAACATATCAGTGAAATGATGAAGGTGAGGGTGAATTTCTCCGGCAATGAATGAGGAACCGGCGCACCGTTTATCCCGACAGGTCGGCGCAGCGATCGATGAGACCGAACCGACGTCATTGACGTCGTTTTATGTGCTGACGTTGCGTCATGAAAAAAATCTGCTGTACATTTTCTACAGGAAAGAATGAGATAAAGACATTGCCGTTATCGCCATCCTACCTCTTTATTTTAAGGAAAAATGCAAAGGAATTGCAGAAATTTTCATCCGCGACAAGATAGTGTAAATTTTAATGTGATGCGACCGAAAAAATAGGGTTTATTTCACGCCAGAAGTTAATGGAAATGACTGGAAATCACGTTGAAAAAAGAAACTTCGGTCTCATCGATCGCAGCGCCACGTCGTGACGTTAGTTCGTCCGGTTCCTCATTGTGCGGTCTGTGATTAAGTATCTAAAGTAGGAGGAAACCTGATTTCCCAGAGGAGAGTGAAGGTGCTTTTCTGAGAGAGGTGTAAAGGGCGGCCATGTTTGGCTCAGCCATGAATATCAAGCGCCATCTCGCTCAGTGAGTGTTCAGGAACCAAGGTTTCCGCCAGAAAAAAAATGAGGGTACGGACCAAAAAAAAATTTTTTTTTTTTAAAAATGTTGAAAAAAAATTTTTTTGAAAATTTTTTTTTTGAAATTTGTTGGGGATTTTAAAAAGGTTTTAAACGATGTTTGGTGCCATTTTAGGCGTATTTTGAAGCATAAAATCCCCGCGCCGGTCATGCCGGTTGTTTGGTTTCGTCCGGCATGTCATGGAAAGATGGTTACCGAACGTTTTTGAGGGTACGGATCCGTACCCTGGAAAAATTTAAGGGAACGGAATTTTACCCTCTGGCGGAAACCCTGGGAACTGGCAGTAGACTGTCAGTCGCCAAGGTCAGACGCTGCAGGACATGAAGACTCTGTTGCAAGTAAAATACAGTAAACATCAGCATTTGAGCCTAAGTCTGTAGGTTGTCAGTTGCTAGCGCCACCTATGATGAAGTGACCACACTGATATGAGCTAAGAGCTACATGAAGCTGACTATAGGGTCCCTTTAACACTTAGAGTGCCGGGTTTTTTCAACTTTTCCTTCCCCTGTGACCGGGTTTTTTTCAAAAAAAATTTTTTTTCGAAAAAAATAAAAAAATTGCCAAAAATGCATGTGTTTTGAAAAGGGCTGTTCATTTTCATCACTTGAGGAATCTGAGTTGTGATCCTTGGGAAAACGGAAAAAGCAATGCACTTGCAAATTGCAGGGATTATTTGTTGTGCTGTACAGAATAATCCCTGCAATTTGCAGCTTTAGAGCTTTCTCCATTTTCTCAAGGATCACAACTCAGATTCCTCAATTAACGAAAATGAACAGCCCCTTTTAATTTTATGACCTTTTCCGAGTACATGTATACTCGGTAATGGTCCTAAAAAAGAGTTGCACCGAGTATACTCGGTAACGGCGCTCTAAGGGTTAAGACAGTGCTGTAGATCGTCGCCGGTCTCACACTGACGACAGTTTTGCTTTTATGTGGCACCAACATTTTGAATTCAATGAAAGAAAATACAACTGACTAAAATCAGAGTTTCGAAATCCCAACCCCATGCGGGTATACCGTCATATTTTTAAACAGATATCTCTATGTCATACATTCTTAATGTATTGGCCTACTCAGGAAAAAATCGACATGTTGTGAGTATACCGGTGAAATATGTGTACTGGTATTAAGTGCGTACCTTTCTTATGAAATGTACATAACTCTGCATGATGTACGTACACACAAGTGACTGGTTGATACTGTAAGCAGATTCCACCTGGTACTTGTCTTCCTGGTGTGCGTTTCATCATACGTATTTTGTGGTTCACCACCTGCTAATGTCTGCTACATTCGGCAATGCACAACCTTGAAGTTCTACAGTTTAGTTAACACTCTGTGTCGGGAGTGCAGGTAGTGGTATTTGCTTTAAAAAAAGGAGTAGGATATGTGATCTCTAATAATTTGACTGCCGACGTAGGGGAGCCATCTAGCAGCAGCAAGACGAACTACAAAAATCCATTCCAAAATGTATGTAGTAAATCGGGTCCATTCACCACACATAGTCCCGGGAGTTGAGAGTGGGGAGCAAAGTGATGGTGGCGCCGGCTGTTGAGAAAAAGTGGCAGTTCCAGGCTCCTTTAAATTTGTTGTCAACACTCCTAGTCCAGCAGACGACATCTTCTGTCAAAGTTTTCTCACTTCCTATGGCATTAATTGAAAAATATTTGAAGAAATGTTCTTTCTGTGAACCATCTGAAGAATATTTCTTCAAATTTTATCGGGCAGGTAATAATAACAGGTTTCTATGGGAAAGACATAGCTTCCTACCAGACTCGAACCCATAGACCCTTGCATTAGGCATCAATCGCCAGCACTCAGGGGCAGCACCCCTTCACCACTAGGCCAAATCCCCATCTTGAAAAAAGATGGTTCAATGACCTGTGTTAAACGAGGCATCTTCAAATTTTTTCGCCTTCATTTCTGAGGATTCTAGAAAATTCCAACAGAAGGTAGGCCTACTGTCTGCTCAAACCTGGGGCAGATTAGTTTTATACGAATGATTATGTCATTTCAGAATGTTCTTGATGAGGCAACTGACCCGTGGGGTGTGAAGGTGGAGCGTGTTGAGATGTAAGTAGGATTGGGGTCACTGTTCTTAGCTGATGTGTAAGTTACTGTTGTTATAAAGAGTGGCAATTATATTGTGTTTCCCTTTCGTTTTCAGTAAAGATGTACGTTTACCAGTCCAGCTCCAGAGAGCTATGGCAGCTGAAGCAGAGGCCGCACGGGAAGCAAGAGCTAAGGTGAGTCTTTGTATATTTCAGTTGCAACTTGGTCATCGCCATGGAGATTTCTCGGAAGCGCACGCATGCGCAGTATCTGCAGTAATCCATGATATCTCAACCATGTGTTTTATAGACCGTTCTCAAATTGACGTAAACAACAAAGATCTGCGCACTTCTTCCGAAGTTTCAACCAGAACCTCGGTCTGAAACTGAATGACGTAACGCAGACAACCTCACGACAGTGACGTTGAAGACGTTGCGTCAGAGTCAACCATTGCTGAATAATGGATTGTGTCACGTCAGCCGGTTTCAGATCGAGGTTCTGGTTGAGATTTCAGCGGAAGTGTGCAGATCTCCGAATTCGAGAATCATTTATTCCATCTTTTTTCACACTCTTTCTGGTCTGTGTCCACCCCTTTGACCTTGTCTCCGTCTAAACCTCTTACTTCTGGTTTCATCAAACTGTCCTATCCAAATACCTCATTTGCAGTGGCATTGTACTGTAGCCTACCCCAGCATGGCTTAACCTGCTGGCCATGGAGTATTCCTTTATGGCCTAGTGTTTGCACGTTGGCCTAAACTGGCAGTCGAACAACGTTGAGCGCGGTCAGCGCTTCGATGGGTGACCGGTGCATAAAATACAGACAGTATAAGTACTGTACCCTGTTTCAAATTTTTCATGTTTCTCTGCTCTCCTCTTCTCTGTGCATACCCCATCCAAGTCCTGGTATCTTTCAATGATTTACTTCAATGTGGCTCTGACATTTTTTCCGCATTTTGTGTTTTCTGCAAGCTTCGGTCAAAAATTTATTTATTCCCTTTCCTGTTCTACCCATGTACACAGTCCAGCCCCCTGAGCTTTGCTCCTCTGCGTAACCTGCTGTTGCACGCAGCGTAAAGCCGCTTTTTCACGAGGTGTGTGTGGACGCGGAGGCGGAGGCAGGCTCTGGTGGAAAAAATTGATCCAACGTACTTCCCTTTAGCTGTTTCCACGATGCGGGTGCGGCTGCGGAGCAGGTGGATGGGGTTTTTCGAATCGGTCATGCGGTATTGCGTCATCATTTTCTGGGACATCCCCTGGTAATAAAGAAATGATGGAAGTTGAAACATGCGCCACCAACTGAAGACCCAAACCAGCACGAAAACTCCAGCGTCTGTGTCCGTTTCGTGGAAACACAATGCCCGTACCCTCACCTGTGCCCGCCACTGCCTCCGCATCTGCACACGCCTTGTGGAAAAGTGCCTTAAGATAATTTTCAGAAGTCAGAGTAACCCCATGCCCCATTTCCTTTTTGCCAGGTAATTGCCGCGGATGGAGAGTGGAAAGCATCCCGCAGTCTGAAGGAGGCAGCAAGCGTCCTGTCTGAATCCCCTGCGGCCATCCAGCTGCGTTACCTTCAAACGTTGAATACCATCGCGTCGGAGAATAACTCAACTGTTGTGTTCCCATTGCCTATCGACCTGATCAAGTCGTTTATGGCCAAGGACTCGAAAGCCGAATAGGCCTGAAACTTGGCTAGGTTTAGATATCAAAGTAGGCCTACTCTGACCCATGGACAGAGGGTCTGAATGAGCAGGCAGCTAAGGTTCCAGTCCGTTGCACGATTATGGTACATTTTAGCCGCCAAAAAGACTGTTACAGTAAAATCGCACATCGTGGACCTCAGCCATTCAAAATTTGCTGTTAAGACAACTGTGTTTATGTCATCAAACAGTGTTACCCGTTTCTGTCGTGAAAATCACACATCGCTTTCCTCGGTTCCCCGTCAAGGTCAAAGAGTTGCATGCAGACCAGCTTTCCTCGTCTTGTCTCACCCATTCTCCAACAGCGGGGGTTTTTACCTCGCTCCTCTTCATCCACTCCCACTTGTATGCATGTGTATGCAGAGGAGGGAGACTAAAGCCCTGCTGTTGGAGGGTGGTCTCACCCGGTTGTGCCAAGTCCTTTCCTAGACCTGGTTGCCCAGATACACATAATATTAAAAAACTTTGCGGTATTACAAAGTTGTTCTGTGCTGTACTCTGAAAATCATGTTTAACTGGGCAACGGAGTCGTACTCACAGTGGCGGATCCAGGAGTTGCCGAACGGGGGCGGGAATGGGCAACCCCCATTCCCTGAGCCCCGAAGGCGCGAAGCGCCGAAATTTTTTGGGTAAAAGTGCCGGAAACGCGATTTCCTGGCACCTGGGCAGGCCAAATTGAACTTTCTTTTTACTGAAAATCAGGTGTCTGATTATATGCCTTCCAAAATTTTTGCTGCTCGGCGGCTGAACGGGGGGGG
>NMRB01000553.1:139404-170832 GCA_002633025.1 Notospermus geniculatus
CTCGGTCACCCAGCCGAATCTGAGGATCGAACGTTTGTGTCGCAGTACCTGCGGAACGAAACGGTTGGCTGCGCGAGACTACATATTCACTTCAGTACATATCACCGATAATAGGTGGCAGCACAGCGTGGATAGAGAACCAGTGAGTGGCTGAGTGAGTTGCATTGGACCGGGCACCAGTCTAACGATCACGGGGCGCTACTGGTGCTGCCACCTTCACGAAGGAATAAAACAAGTTTGCTGGCCACTGTTTGTAAACAAGCCAGTTTGTTTACAACTTGGACGTCGAGCTCCTTTAAGATGATTACTTGCGATATCGGCTGATCGAGACAGTCACATTTGCCAAAAGGAAGCCTCACTTTCAGTCAATGAGGAAGATAACTTGTGCACAATTGTTGTCTGTGTGTGTACATCACAAAACTGTTGACTCCTGCCTCTGTGTATTCTGGTCGGGATGCAATTTATATCGTTAAAAACTATTGTAAATATATATTATTCAAACATGTTTTACTTTATGTGAATGGTATTATACAACATGTGGCATTTTTATTCAAAAGATGGTACTTAGCACTAGTCATCAGTAACACAGAGAATCTATCTTGTGTTCTATTTCTATATATTGGTTGACAATTTTTAGCGCATCTGGTGAGCTGTTACTATGGTGCAGCGTCCGTCGTCAGCCCCTCTGTGTTCAGTAATTTTCAGCACGATTTGACCTCAAACATGGCCGCCAGGCAGCCATCTTTGAAAATGGCTTTTGGCCCATATTTCATAAATTACTGCAGCTAGAGTGTTTTGAGCTTGAAATTATATGAATTTAGGTACCCTTTATACGTAGGCCCTACATCAAATTTTGACCCGTTTCGTCTTCAAGTATGGTGGTCAGTCGGCCATCTTGAAAATGGGACTTCAGCCAATATCTCATGAAGAACAGCAGCTAGAATGCTGTAACTTGGTACGAATATGTATGTTTGCGAAATTTTAGCTTTATTGCACTTCAAATATGGCCGCCAGTTGTCCATCTTGAAAAATGTACCGGTACTTTGGCTCATAACATATGAACAATATTAACATATTGACTTCACACTTGTTCGTTCTTCTGGTACATTCACCCAGGTGAGCACATGGTCTATGGACCATTTCATTTAACAATTGACCTGTAGGTCTATGTACAATCTGTGGATGCATATCCAACCGTTTTTGCAGACAGGGCAGTGGAATTCATGAAGTTTCCAATGAAAAATTGCGTATTTCAAAACTAAAATCCAATCGATTTCGTAAAAGATTATTATCTTTGAACTGTATCATAAAAATAGCACTTGTTTTACACATATTTCTATGTGATTTGGTATTGTAAATAATGCATGATGAATGTAGTTAGTTCACATAACTGTCACTAGGTGTCACTTGTTAAGATGACAATGTAGTATGAATAAGCATACACATCATAAGGTGTTTGACAAAGTCAAATCCTGTCTACTAAATTTGCCTTTTTACTGGTATTTCACATGCCTGTTGTGCGTTTTTGCATCACGAAGTAACACAAACTGCCATTTTGTCATTCGAATAGGGCCTATGCGCTGAGTCAAAAAAAATCATGGCCGCCTGATCATTTGTGTGTCAACAAATTAAGTACCGGTACCGGTACCGGTATGTCATTGGGACTATTAAAGATAGCAGTATTTGGCTTTATTTTGATGTGTTGTGCTATTTGTAAATTCATGTAAAAACTGTCATGCACATGACATGATCCATCCGGCAAGTAAATTTCCGCTCGTCGTGGCAATAGGCCTAGATACATTTACAATATCCTATTTCAGTCGATATGTTGTTGATGATCAGATATTGATGCCTACGTTGGTTGCAATGAAGTCGGACTTCTTGATTTGTCAACATTTATTTGTAACAACAAAGCTGATTGGTCAGTAAGTCAAACACCCTCCTGATTGGTCAGCCATTTGAATTGTGTATCATGCTTCTGATTTGTCAGTCAGTTGAACACAAATTGTGAACAGATGCTTCTTCTGATTGGTCAGTGAGTTATCCACAATATGTTATCATTCTTCTGATTGGTCACTCAAGCAGATGTGTATCAGACTTCTGATTGGTCAGCAAGTAAATAACACAGTTGTGTATCATGCATGTTAAAGCAAATGGCTCGCGGTGTTTGTTTACATTCAGTTGGTCGCCATCTCAATATCAAGCGTCATTTTGAGAAAAAGGCGAAAGAAGGATTTTAGTTTAATGGGAAATGCATTAGACAGCCAAACTTCGGAGGCGTATTCTGCAAAATCTGCCGCTTCAAAATCAATGTGAATTGCACAAAATGTACATATTGACTGACTGAATTTGAAAACGTCATTAACCCATTTTTATAAATTTTTAATGGAACCTCGTCCCCAGTGTTTACGTTCGCATATTTGCACAGGCTTTGCATATGACTGGATCACGGCTTCGCCTGGAGGCCAGATTCACTCTCTATGGAAGGTACCACCAAAAATGTAAACAAACCCCGCGAGCCATTTGCTTTAATAGTGTAAAAGGATTTTGGAAAGTTTAGACTGTTGTAGTATACATATTTTTGCTGTACATCGATTGATGTACATGTACATGTACATGTAGTGAAAATTTAGTGCAGTGACATGGTAACACATTAATCTAGTCACGAGAGTGCAAGTAGCAGTGCATGATACAAATTACAAGGTGAGTGCATGGGATGATTTCTTCGTCATTTGTGAACGTGTGCAATTTTGGTCTTATATTTCTAAAATATTGAACTCACAGCCGAGCACCATTGGGGACCCTAGCTCACTGCCTCAATAGGTGTCGCTAGTGGTTAAAGCTATTGAAATGAAACTGACATCCCGGTCCTGATCACTTTTCCACACAAAAGGCGTCAGTTGTAGGCCTATTGGACTGGGTTTTGTGTGCTGCCCTCTATTGTAGTTTTGGTAGGATCCCCATATATGGCATAAGACAATAATGGGCAAGTAGATGTACAGTAGGAGGAAACTGGAGTGCCCGAAAAAATCTGCACCCGCAAAAAGACTGCCCTCTGCCACATCAAGAATTGGTCCGATGGGATCAAACCTAGAACGTCAGTGGTGACAGTCATCGATGATTCCACTGCACCACTTGGACAACCCATGCAGGAGTCCTTTGAAGTGAAATAGGCTTACATTAAAAACGTTTATGAGATAGTTATGGAATATTGACGGTTTCAGAGGGAAGCCCCTTAAAATTTAATTGAAATTAAAAGTCCAGAAGTTGGCCAATGAAAAAGGAGAAAATTGACTTGCACCCCCTCCCCCTCCACTCAAGGACTTTGTAGCATCCTGAAATTAACAAGTGTGGTTGTGGTTGGTCTGTTTGAAGAAGCTCTTGATGCTGAGTAAGAATAGATGGATTATAGAAAAAAAATGATGCATGTACACCATATAACCTTTTACATTGTTCTTTCATACTAATGATGGCAAAGTGTATATTTCTTACATAATATGTCAATAAAGATATAATTTGGAAATGAATGAAACAAGTTGTTGTTTCTTCTGTGGTAAATCTTTTGTTTGTTTGTTTGTTTCCCTCAGGGCTGAAACCATAGATAGCATTCATTATTGGCCGTGTTAAGTATGGAAGAGGTCATCTCAAGCTACTCATGTTCCTCACTTGGATGGGGTCTTATACTTGCCCTTGCAAAGGCACAAGGTAGAAGGCACCACGGCTTAGTGTCCCATGTGACGGACTGAAGAACCAAGGGATGATAATCCCATACGGCCCGGGATTCGAACCCAGAACCTGCTGCCTGCTAAGTGGATATGATAACCACTAGGCTATCAAGGGTCCGGAACAGAGAGTAGCGCCGCCGGAGTGAAGTGGCAAAGACAGGAACCAGTCAAAAAAAGCATCCCATAGGATTTCAGCCCATTTGGCCATTTGGATCAGGCGTGACTCTGTAGGTCTGTACAGACATATGGCTGCTGTAGGCTAGTTTTGACCAACACCATCAAATTTTTTGGAAGTAGTCTGCAGATGATGTAGGCCTATGTGTCTTGTCAGTGTCAATTTCAAAATGTTGAGTTTGTACCCAAAACCCTATAGGCTATTTAGATCAGGAATAGAACTGGATAGAAATTACAACAAAATACATTTTTCCCCTTTCACTAGCATTCTTCGTCAATTTCAGTTTGAGTCTTCCATTCTGACTCATTCCCCAATGGAAACAAATGCACGTGCTTATATCTATTTTTAAACGCTCGGAAATCCCCTCGAAACAATGCACGTGCTTGTATCTATTTTTAAACGCACGGAATTCCATCGGTGACGTCATCGTAGGTCCCGGCTGTTTATAAAATTGCCCGCGAATCTGCTTCTTGTCTCGACCACGTTGCGGTCGGCGGCCTGCTTGTTCAGTTCTACGCATGATTTCACTGAACAAGCATTCGCAGGACAAAAAATATACCAGCTACACTTGTAATATGTTGGCCGATTTGGATATGATTCGTTGGGGAGTCTTTTCAATTTCATGTGGAGAAAGTGCCGGGAGGAAGTGGCAAAACCTGAAGAAGGCAACGCCCCCGCCCGCGTCGGCGTGCAGGCCTGACGGATAACTGGTGAGTGAATGATTTTTTTGGGTTCAGCGACCAAATTTTCAGAGCCCTGTTTTCTAAAATGTCAAATATCTTCGAAATGCGCTGCAGCTGCACATGTACCAGACGGACTATATAGGCCTACATGTATGCAATAGTTTGCCAATACCTAAAGTGTGGAGTTTGCCACTTGGAGGAATTCCTCCAAGCTGATGCCATAAAAACGAAGGCGGACCTTTCTGTACATAATGCGGCTATAGGCCTACCAAGAGTTTGTTTCCTGTCCACTACTTGTAACCTGAGGTTTGTAACACGTTGAAGTTAGAATTTCTAAATTTGTTTCGAAAACTGCATGATGAAATGCTTATTTTTCTCGATACCCGTATTATTTTCAGCTTGAAGTCCCAAGATAGGGGCTTCTGGACTAAACCCTCTGAACTCAATGCACTGCATGATGGTAGGCCCACTCCCTTCAGAATGTACAGTGCCTGACATTTGAAAAGAATTACAAAGACTGCTTGATTCCACAATACAAGCTCATTGAGTTACCATACTCAAGCGGTCCATCCACGCCCCCCGTACAATATTATTGCACAATATGGGGCCCAAAATGGGTGACATGTGTTTCTGGCACAATGGATAGGAGAAAGATTGGCAATAATATTGCCCATTTTGATCCTCATATTGTGCAATAATATTGCAACGTGGAAAAACCGCTTAACTCAGTCAATTGTTGTTGTCGCTCATGTGTGGAGTGGTCAAACCTCGAATAAAGGGCACCTTGAGATCGTTTTCACAAAATTGAGATTTTCTCAACCGGAAACGAATTTTGGAATCAGGCGCAGATTTTGGGGGGGACGAACGCGGCGCACGCCCCCCCTCAATTTCGCCGACCAGTGTTTTTCCAGCAACTGAATTTTATCTCCTACGGCGACAGGTTCCGGCGGGATCCTAAAGAGCTTGTAGTTTGGCGCCACTGACACTTTGAGCATAGCCCAAGCTGCCCATGGTTTTCCAAGCACCGACGGGACCTAGATTTGCGTTATGAAATACGGTACTGGGAAATCGCGATCCACGGGGCTTCTAGATTTCAAACTTTTCTGGGGGAGGCCCCGCCCAGATTCCCCGCTAAGACGCGCCTGCGGCGCGTGTGCGGCAACGGCTACGCCGCCGATCTGCGCCCCCCTTTTGTCAAATCCTGGATCCGCCCCTGGGAATTCTAACTTCATTCCCGTGAAGATACAAACCAAAGTTACTAGTATACAGATGATAATCTCTTGATTCTTTGTAATAAGGCCGCATTAATAGGCTTAGCCTTTGTTTCAGCTAATGAGTGGATCGGCCAGAATTTGTCGTTTTAGTTGTCCGTCTGATACTTTAGGTGTAGATGCAAAGTAAAAAGACTAGAGTGTTTTAAAGATATTTGACATTTTGTAGAAAAGCGGGCTTGGAAATTTTGGTCACTGAACCTAGCCCTACTCTTTTGCACTGTATTTTCCCTCCACAGCAGCTAGGCCTTGCTCAATCCACATTTGAAATGGGTAAAGTGATGAGGGTCATTGAAAAGACATGCCGACCTTCCGTCGGTTTTCGCAGTGTCAGTCGCGTATCTATTTATAACTTCCCAAAGACGTGGTCGGAGTATGGGCCGGGATGTGAATAGACTGCTTGTGCTTGCTGCATTGGATCCAATATTATGACTGGACATTTGTTTTCCTGGGGATATTGTTTCCCTTTACACCAACCTCCTGCATCCTGGGTGGAGCGACGTGGACATCCTCGGTATCACTAACTTATAGCCTGTCTGGCATCTAAATACCTTCTGTGAGTGCGCCTAATTCTGGCCTAATTGGGCTTCAAATATGGTTGCCAGTCAGCCATTTTGAAAATTGTCAATATGCCATGACACCTGTCTGTTGTATTGAAGAACAGACAATTAGTGCTGAATTACATGGAGTTGTAGTGTATTACTGACGGCCAAGCACATGGCTAATTATAGCATTGAGTTGTGACATTGGTGAAGAAGCTCTAGGAAATGTTTTAGTGGTCAGTTGACCAAATTAGGCCCAATTCAATGCCTAGCGGACCCATTCATGACTGATTGAGCACCAATCGGGAGAATGTTCTTTTGTATTGGTCCGCTAGAACTTTGCTGCCACCTTTTGGCAATAAATGCAGCTGACTGCTCCTATTATCTATATGAGGAAAAAATCCCAGCTACAAAATTCTGTTACTCTGCAAAATTTATTTTGCCGAAAATTCTTATGACCATCTCTTATACAAAATCACAATCAAATATGTACAGTTTAATGACAAAAATCGTACGTTAAAATTGAAAATAATATACAACAGACTATTAAGAGTCATTTGGAGGGAATCAGTGTTTGTACTAGACTTCTATGTGAAGTATGTGATCCTTACAGTGTTTCCGCCAGAGGGGGGGATGATCCCTTCCTCAAAAATTTCAAGGAGGGGATCATTTTCAAGTTTGCAGACCATTTTACTGTAACCAAAAAAATATTTGAAAAAAAATATTTTTTTAAAAAACTCTTTGAAAATTTTTTTTCTCCGCCCTCCTTGACAATCCTTGCGGAATCCCTGCTACTTTAGTGACTTTGGAAGCGCTACTAATTTTTTCATTCTTTGGTACGATTTGGACGGTGGGTAGCGTATTATAAATGAATGGACGGAATGAAGAACTCAATATCGTGAGTGGTCAAAATCTCCAATCTTATTTGTATAAATAGTGCTATCTAGATGTATTACAACAAACTTGGTGTGGGATTTTACAGCAGTGTTTTGTAGGCCTAGCTCTATGTCATAGTCAGACCAAATTCACCACCTTTACTTACAGCAAACTTTGGACAATGGATGGCAGAATGACAAAATATCACAGGCATTGAACAAATTACAGTAGGGTCTAGAGAACAAATTACAGTAGGGCCTAGAGGACAAATTACAGTAGGGCCTTGAGGACAAATTACAGTAGGGCCTAGAGGACAAATTACAGTAGGGCCTAGAGAACAAATTACAGTAGGGCCCAGAGGACTCTGACGAACATCTGTATCCTGTCCTTCAGAAATCGAACAAAACCCCCGTCGTTCGGTGACATTGGGAGGGGAATTGCCCCCTGTCCCTGCTCGCTGTTACAGTTACACTTCATACAGTATGATTCCTCCTTTTGCTTTCAAAGAAAGGCAGGTTTTTGTGCATTGCTCGTGAACTGGAAAGCCCAAGACATGTTGCTAAGATATTTGCAATTATTTACCTCTAGAACCTTCTCTTGACAGACAACACGGAGAAGGAAAAGAAAAATTGTTTTTTTGTCAAGTAGCAGACGATGAAAAATCAAAACATTTCTGAAAAAACAAAGTCTATTTCTTTTTATGGCTCCTAGTTGACGATTTTGACGTTGAAGATTTCACCGATGTTTGTGAATCGGAGCGTCTCTCCCTCGTTCCTTTCTCACTTTTGACGCTACCTTCTGGTTTTGCCTCCGTCGGTTTCGTTGGCGTTGTCCCGGGATCCTTTTCTGATTGAGATTTAGCAGATGGCGCCCTGCCGGCTTGGACAGATTCAGCCGACGCGGACTGAGATGGCGCTAATTTTCGCTCCAGGGCACGGACAGATTCCAATGCTTTGTTCAGTTCGTCTTCCAAAGTGTGGGAACGTTCCTCGGCAGCCTGGGCACGTTCCTCTGCAGATCTGGAAACGAACAAGAAATTATACTGTTGTGCCATCTTCTGGCTGGTTTTGCAACAACATCTACTCATCTGCAGACCTTCTATTTTGATATTTTTCATTAGACATCAACTCTGCATTTTCTGATTTCCAACAACTGCCCCTTTATAGAAAAGTCCTAAAAAGTCCAGTGCCTGCTTGCTGGAGTCCGGCATTTTCCACCAGTGCCAACAATGCCTAGCTTGATTGACGTCAAGTGTGCTACCTGCAGTGCCAACAATGCCTAGCTTGACGTCGAGTGTGCTACCTGCAGTGCCAACAATGCCTAGCTTGACGTCAAGTGTGCTACCTGCAGTGCCAACAATGCCTAGCTTGACGTCGAGTGTGCTACCTGCAGTGCCAACAATGCCTAGGTTGACGTCAAGTGTGCTACCTACAGTGCCAACAAATACCAAGGTTGATGTCAAGGTATGCTACTTGCAGTGCCAACAATTCCTAGGTTAACGTCAAGCTTGCTACCTGCTTTAAGTTCTAGACTTACATCAGTTGGAGCTGCAGGGTCTCCACTGCCGCCAAAGCCTCGTAAGCTTTTTGAGCATTTGGTGTCTCCTGGCGTGACTCCGGCAGCGGGTGAGGGCTCGAGGATGGTGGTTTATCTGGCATCTGCTCTAGAGCTTTGAAGTGCGTGTTCTGGTCAAATCCGATGGCCTGGACTTGCTCCTGGGGTACCGAAGTGCTTGGCGCTGGTTCTGGCTCCTGGGGTTCCTCGGGAGGTGGAGCTGGTTTATTCTATAGGAGAAAGGAACTTGATAATAATATGAAACTTTTAGATACCAGTAGTGCTTTCCACTGTAATGCAGCCTCAAAGCACTCCACGTTGTTGCCCTAATCTCTCCAGAATCCTTCCTGTTACGTTGTAACATACATTTGTCTGCTACCATGCAGCACCATCTCAAAATGGCAAAAATTCAGTTTTGCACCCCCAACGAAAAAGCTAGCTACTGCCCTGAGACCATAGCAGAAGGGAATCCCATGGGTTACAGGGTACACTTACAGAATCTGGTTCATCCCCATCCTCTCCTTCCACCTCCTCTCTCACATCAGAGAGACCAGTCGCCGCCTGTTCCACGGAGGGTGCTGCCGGAGTTTGTGTCTCTTCCGCTGGAGGTGGTACCGGGCTCGCACTTGGTTGTGTCGCCGAATCAACTGGGACTGCCTGTGTAGGCTCATCCAGATCTTGCTGTTCGCTTGGCTGAGGCGTCTGGTCAGGATCACCGACACCGCTTGGACCGGTTGGGTCTTGAGTTGTGCCACTCACAGACAAAGCCGCATCTGACTTTTCTGACGGATGGCGTGATCGTTCTGACGGCGCCACGTCAGAGGCCTCGGACTGTCCCATCCCGGATGATTCCATACCTGATCTGTCTGTCTGAAGCCCGTCGGAAAAACCAGCATCACTCCGACCGCCGGTTTCAGAGGTTACTTTGGTTCTTGACGTCTATAAAGAATTGGGGTACATTTATTACGGTGAAGGCGTTAAATCGCAGGGTTCAGTGCATGAAATTACATCATCGAGTTGAGGCCTGAGGACACTCAGGGTTTCCGCCAGGATTGTCAAGGAGGGGGGGAGAAAAAAAATTTCAAAAAAAATTTTTTTTTCGAAAAAATTTTTTTTTTCAAAACAATTTTTTTTGGGGGGGGGTTAAAACTGGCCTCCAGAGTCATTTTTTACACTCCAAAATGCAAAATTAGTCTTCCTTCTGCATGAAAATTGCATTTGAAATGTGACAAATTAAAGAAAAACACTACTGAAGTGAAAATAGTGATATTTGAAAAAGGTTAGTCTGCAAACTTGAGGGGGGGGGATATCCCCTCCTTGAAATTTTTGAGGAGGGGATTCATCCCCCCATCCCCCCCTCTGGCGGAAACACTGACACTCCTCATATCAGAGAGTATTCTTGCACAATTTGGCACTCTGTGGGCAGCTCAGCCAGTGGGCAGTTGCTTGTGCATTTTAGCTGTTGGGAAACCAAGAGTATGGTAGTGAATTTCCCATTTAGATCTAACTCACTCTTTAGTTGCGAAATACTACACTTACATCAGGTACGGACAACTTCTCATGATCATAATAAACAGGTTCCTTCGGAGCTTTAGCCTCTGCGATCTTGACGCCACTGCTGACTGGACGGAATTCTATCATCTCTCCCGTCAATTCCTGCAGTAACAAAATGGCCGTATGGATCCATTCGTCCGACTCGGCCTTCAGGGTTTGTAATTCTTTGTACTCGTGGTCTGCGTTCTCTTCATGGGCGTCCATCTTTTTCTGCATGGCGTCCTTCACGATGTTGTTGCAACATCTAGAACGGGAGAAAATAAGTATTGTCAGTTCTGTATTTGGCGGGATCTAGGCAAGCTGCGTACCAATTTGATTCCCATACATCACACCAAGGGCCCACAGAAACCAACCCATTCAATAGGGATCCTAGCTACGATAGAGGGCAGCACACCGAAACCCGATCCTATACAATGGACGCCTTTTGTGCGGGAAATTGATCAGGACCGGGATGAATCGTTTTTACCACCAATGATACCTATTGAGGCAGTGGGCTTGGGTCCCCATTGACTTCACACAAGGCTGCTGTCTACATACCCGGTACATTCATAGTCCAGCAGACGGCATCTTCTGTCAACGTTTTTTCACATCCTATGGTATTAATTGAAAATTATTTGAAGAAATGTTGTTCCAATGAAACATCTGAAGAATATTTCTTCAAATTTTTTCCAATTCATTTCCGAGGGTTTTAGAAAACTTCAACAGAAGATATCGTCTGCTCAAACCTGAGGCTTTTAGAAAACTTCAACAGAAGATATTGTCTGCTCAAAATTGGGAGCAGATGAGTTAAAACCGTCCTGAACTTTAAAACCCAGTACACTCACGAGGTAACATATCGAGTGAACGAATCCAATCGCTCGAAGAGTGACTTGGCGTTTGTCTGCAGGTCGGCGACACTTGTGCTACCCAGCAGCACCATCTCACGAGCTTCGGCGGAATTCTCTTCCTTATCCGGCGCAATACGCAGTAACAATTGTACCATCCACTTCACCATCTCGGTGTGAAGCTGCGAGACCTGTTCGACCAGTTTCCCGTCCTCGCTGTCGACGCCGTTCGTAGCAGACGACACCCAACGCTGGGTTATTTTGACGGCGTCGATGTACTCCACTCTGGAAGGGATCAAAATAGTTGTCATTTAGTGACGCGTAGTCCAAGGGTGAGGGGCCCCTAGGCCTTGCTATTTCAAGACGCCATGTTCCAGCTGATCAGGGCCGACCCCAGAGAAAGTCCGATAGTGCTACCGGTGCCTGTCGGCAGTTAGTTATAACGCATTTTGCCATTAACTAAACCGCCCGCCGATAGGCTCTGATAGTCAAGCCCCCTCCGGCGGGCGGATTCCGATCGCAACAGAAACTTACATTTGGTGCGGTTTGCCGTCCAACCTGTCTTCCTCCCTCTGCGTGAGTCCGATACAGGCAAACGTTTCGTCGACGGAGTTGATCCAGTCCTCTAAGAGTTGGTAGAAGCGGTTCCATTCGGCATCCGGTAGTGGGTTGGAACCGTGCAGGACGGTGTTCAGGCGGGTGTCCCACGTCTCAAGGATGTTAGATAGGTGGATGAAACCTTTCGCAACACCTGTTTGTCAAAATGTAGAGTTATAAACATTGGTAACAGCTCCCTGAACCTGGTCTGGTAGTTAAGCAATGGCTAACAACCTGAGAGGACCATGGTTCAAGTTCAGGATGAAATTTTCAAGAATCTGGGTTTTTCCCTGTTAGATGAGCAGCCCTGCCAAGTCTCACGCATTTTCACCTGTTCTCCCACAATCCTACAGGTTGTCTGTAATCTCGCGCATTTCCTCAAAAGTGAAGCTCTTCAGAAAAATTTTTCCCCTATTTCACAAGCAGCGTTTTCCAACCGCCTTTGCTGACTATCGTCTGCTGAGGCAGCGCTCGCACTATCTGCGGTTTGATTCTGTAATCAGTGTTTTACCGCCAATGCTATCTGACCAATCGCCGCCCTTCGCTGAAGGACATTTTGTGGTTTTGTGCAAATCTTTGAAAGTTGATCACGTTTCAGATGCTCAAGCAAGGCAACCTCAAAATGGCCCTTTCTCCAGCAAAATCTTGCCCAAGCTCCAGCAAGGTATCCAAACACCCTTGGCAGGTATGGATGAGACCTGGTATTTGGTATCGGGGTCTGTGAGTGCGAGCAAACTTCAACTACTGGAATTTCATCTGTGTGGTCACTCCAAGGCCATATCAAGTTTTTGTATATTCGCCAGATGTTGAAATTGTTACTGAGAATTTTGGGTCAGGTTGGGGTGACAGGATCAAGTCGCTACCAGTCCGTCACATATCACAACCTCGGAAAATTCACCCAAAGGTCCATACATCATGAACGTCAACAAAAAAATAATTTGCAAGTAGTCTGCACAACTCACCATTATCTCCAGTCAAGCGTACTTGATACTGTTTTACGAGTTCCTCCACACTTTCGTTCATCTTCAGCATGCTGTCATGGTCGGGATAGTTTGAACCGTCTTCCCCACGATGCCGGTTGAACACCTTCAGCGCCGCGTCCGTCCAACCGTACATCTCGTGTTGAATCTTGGTCAGTTCTTCCTGCATGCTCAACATGATCTCGCCGCCAAATTTTTCCGTCTCGGTCGACAACATCTGGATGCAGGTGTAGAAAATTTGAAGTAGAAATCCCAGATGTTTTGTCCCTCCACCCAAACCAAACTCCACGAGAATCTAAGGCATACCTATCCGTCATGCATGCTATTTTCAATCATCCTCTCATTGCAAAGCATCTAATGCTGAGTCAACTAATACCATAAAACCAAAAATTCATAATTCAGAATTTTTGATAAAACTGAAGGTGCGTTCACACCAAAACCAGATTCCATTTTATTTTGCAGTGTGGTTTTTGCAAGCTATTGTATTCAACTCAGGCGTGGATCCAGGGGGCTCACCCGGCCCGTGCCCCCCCCCCCCCAATTTTTCGGGCACCAACGTTAGAAAATTGCCCTTTTTCAATGTGCCACAGAATTGCCTGGTAATGGGGAGCGCCAAGTGGTCACGTGAGACTGACAGAGCAGACGTGACACCTATAGAGGCTCATTGTTCGAGAGATGTGGTTCTCCAAGCACGGCCAATCACACCTTGAATCGTCATGAATAATAGGTGGCGTCGATGTACTATCAGTTCAAACCCACGCGTATATTCTCGCGTGGTCTGCGTGATCGGGGTTCCCTATTTGTCCCGCAGATGCTGGGAAATCGCACCAACGGCCTTCTAAATTTTAAAATTTTCTGGGTGAGAGCCCCCAGATCCCCGCCGTGGTTCCGTAACAGAAAACAAGGACATAGAACAAGAAAACGAGAAATTTCATAAGTTCAAAATCATCACCAAAATCAAGATAATTTTCTTCAAAAAAAAAACAGTAATGAACATTTCTGAAATCAACAACTCAACTGAACAACCCCTACCGCAATGCAATCATGGACCTCCTATCAAATCAGAACAAAAGATAACCTTTATTTCAATATCTTTATTAGTGATGACTTAAAGCGGACTATTCGTGCTGAGTCAAAGATTCCACAGCACCGTTTCCGGAGCGGCCGCCGCAATGCATTTACCAGTTGTTGTTACGAATAAAACGGGACGTTTTATTATTTTTGGTTCACTTTGGACAGACGCGAGCAATCCGCTTTAATGAGGGGCAGGTTTAATGAGGATTAAACCTGCTAGAAAAATGTGCATGCATTCAAATAGTAAAAATGCGTGTGTGTATCTGGTAAAGGCTATCGAAGTCGCAAAATTGAAACAGACCTGTCACTACCCCAAACCAAATCTCACACAGCTGAGGGAGTATACTCCATCTATATCTCAAAATTTTTCATCCAAAATGCCTAGGCTTCCAAAAACTTCTTAAAATTGTCAGCGTTTTAGGCCCTCAACTACAATCAGGTCAGTACCGGCTGATGCCTGGTGGATCTGTAACAACCTCTATCAGGCTGAGTGGGTTTCAAGATGTTTCCACCCAATTTTTTGACAACTCAGAATATTTCGAAAATTTGCTATTTGAGAGTAAGTACACGGAATATACACCCAAATAAATTGTAAACTAACCCCCGGGGTAGAATCGTTGGCGATTCTTTCTTTCTTTTCATTTACAGTCTGAGCGAAAAGAAAAAAGTGTTGAAACCGTGGTTCACGAATGCGTAAACATGGTGCAGGCATTGAGACTGGGACAGCATCTTCTGCCAGTGTCAAAATTTTCTCACATCCTGTGGCATTGATTGAAAAATATTTGAAGAAAGGTTGTTCCTATCAAAGATCTGAGGAACTTTCCTTCAATTTTTTTCCAATTTATTTCCAAAGTTTTTAGAAAACTTCAACAGAAGATACCGTCTGCTCCAACCTGGGGGAAGATGAGTTTACGTAAAGTGACTGAAACTGAAAATAATGCACTCTATTTTCTTACAGTTCTGCTGGATTGGACTGGCAGATCTGGTAAGTGGGTCAGGAATTCCTCGAGTTGGGCATTAATACGCTGATAAATTCATAATATCGAAGATGTCAGACACCAAGCATCGACTTCTCAAAACAATACAAGATTAATCACTTAATGAATGATTATCAAAATGAAATTTGGCAGCCATTGTCCCGTGTGGAAACAATCCCATGCAATCTGGGCATGTTCATTCGCTGATGGCAAAATCCAGCTTTGATATTACATGTACAGGCCAGGGTGTGCCAAACTCATTTGACAGGTCAGTCTATTACCGGTAATAGGCCTACATGTAGGAATAGCATAAAAGGCCCTGTCTCCAAAAAATCTGAACCCTTGCCCTTTTCTGCTTCAATAATTGGGTAGGCCTGTCTGTTGAACGACCATAAAACTACAGTTAGGAATACACAAACTTCTCGGATCTCCTACACCGAATGCAAATTGTTCATTTGATTTGTTGATCTTTAAATTATCAAAGCAGATTTCTTAACTAATCAGAGACTGGGTATCCTGTTGTCATGGCAACCACTCACCTCCTCCCATGATTTGATATGGTTGTAATATTCCGCTACTTTTTCCTTGTCTGGTACTTTCATGATGTTCCCTTCACGACCCCTGCAACGAAGATGCATACGTTGAGAAACAATTCATGTGTTGATGTCAAGAGGCAGAACCTCCTCCTGCAGGTACCTCTGCCAGCCAGGACACCTCTCCCTTGAAAGAGGCAGAACCTCCTGCAGTACCTCTGCCAGGACGACACCTCTCCCTTGAAGGAGGCAGAACGTCCTCATGCAGGTACCTCTGCCAGGAGGACACCTCTCTCCCGAAGGCCCAAAGTTCATTCTGAATTGGCCATTTTCTCCCCAGTCTGACAGTATTCCCAGGACACCTCTCATTTAAGGACAAAGCAAAAACAGAGAGAATCGTACAGGACGATTATGAAAGCATATAAAAGCGACTTCACAAAACATTGTAGCAAATGCAGGGGTACAAAGATTAGCGAACGGTCAGAGACCATGTCACGATTTCGCAACAACAACATTGCCAGTAACTCAAGCAGATTATGACGAAAAAATATCTGAAGCCAGCAGCATACCAGGCAATATTGCAAGCCTGATCGCCAGTGAGCAAAATCAACTGTTGACGCCCGCTGAGCAGTGTTTGGATGCGTGGAATCCTCTCGCCAGTGATGTTCACCCAATGTCAAACAATACCAAAGCCGATATTGCCTTGTCTGCGGTGGCTGGTGAGAATATCGGTGGTGAGTAGATCGCTTGCGATATCGCCTGGTGTGCTGCTGGCTTTAAAGTAGGGAAAGATTTGAACATGTGAAGAAAGATAAATTGCAAATGTACCCATATGATTCGTTTGAGGTACCATTAACATTCTAAATCTAAAGGGTTTATGAGAAGAAACTAGATAACTATTGAAAGGCAGTAGGTGCTTGACGGCATTTTCTTCAAATGACCTTGAAAAAGACCTTTCACTTTGGTGTGAATCTGTTGCACAGTCACTTCTGTCAATGAGAACTTGATTCTTTATCTCGACAAGGCGGCGCTGCAAGCGGTTTGTACCAAAAATGTTAAAAATGGAGAAAAGGAACACAGTGCAACAGAGAGAGACAAAAATTAACCCGTTAACTGTGTAATTTTTTTTAGTTCTAGTTTTTCTTTTAAAAATTCGCCAAAAAAAGCATTTGACGAACAAGGTTCCAGGCGTGATATAACGTCCTATGCACTGCAACGCGCCATTTCCTTGCAAGGCGTACTATTACGCCTTACGCAAGCAAAGATTCTCCAGTGTTTCTGGGGGTTCCCCGTATTTTGTAATGACGTAATATGACGCATCATGCATTTTTTTTAGCTCACTGGGTGAGCTATTACGATGGTGCAGCGTCCGTCGTCGTGTTCCGTTAGCAGGGCACGTTTCGTAACCACCAGAGCTATTGATCTGAAACTTGGTACATATATACCCCTAGGTCAGATGACCCATGACACCAAGTTTTGGTCCGATTCGACTCTTAGCTTGGCCACCAGGTGGCACAAACTGAAAACACAAAAAGTGCAATAACTCCTGAACTAATGACTAGATCTTCTCCAAATTTTTATCATAGGTGTATCTAATAAGGATACATAACATATTTAATGGGTTTTTGATTTGACCTACTTTTCAAGGTCACAGAGGTCAAAGTTCGACAAAAGTGACGAACCTGCCACAGTTTGTCATTATTTCACCAAGCGACTTCATATCTTGCATAAACATGCATTGGAGGGGTACCTTTAAAAATACCAAGTTTCGGCCCGATTGGACATCCAATATGGCCGCCAGGTGGCGTAACCTGAAAATCAAGTAACTNCAGCCCAGTGAGCACATGGTCCATGGACCATTTCATTTCAAGGAAATTTACCATCGAGCACCTAATGATGAAACAGAACATGGAACAGGACAATGACGAAAAAATTTGCGAATAACCAGAATATCATCAATTATAATGTTACTTTAATGCGTGCACTGATTTCTTTTTTGGTCTGAATTGTCTGTATCTGAGTTTCCTGAAATAGAAGCGAATATTTTTAAAAAAGTGAGTTAAAACAGATATGCCGACTTCTTACATTTTCACACTGAATTTAGGACTTGTATTAGAGCTATTGTCTTATACACGTAGTCTAGGGATACCGGAACTGTGTTTAGGTCGTAAGCATAAATATGTGAGGCAGTCTAGGAAAACCTGTCGGATGTCGCATTTGAGGAAATGTTAATGGCCACATTTCAATAGCTGAAATGTACTTTGTAACAGGTAAACAGTAGCAGATCAATGCACAGGCAATCTGACAGCCCTTGTTGATCATTCAGTGACATCCGACGGTTTTCCTAGACCACCTCGTATCAAAGAATTGCATAAGCCAGTTAAACTTTGCATGCAGTAGTCTGATTCTGAAAATAATGCTACCGGGCAGGTATAATTCCTATTTCACGATAAGGACTTCGCTGTGGGTAGAGTACATGTACATGTACTGACTACTGAACAAGGGAGACGTGTCATTCTAACTAAACTGCATTTATCTGTAGCTAAGCTGAAATAAGTTTTTCATATGCAGAGATACCTAAGGCCCCGATTACATAGAAGTATACGGTATATGAAAATGCTGGTTAACAATGGCTTCATGGTCGTAAATCCATTTGAAGCCTTTGTTAACCGGCATTTTCGTATACTGTATACTTCTACAAAAATATTTCATTTAGATTAGTTTGCTAGAGGAAAAGGGAAGATTGGAAACTTTCAGGGAAAGTTTGTTGGAAACTAGGTCTCTATTTTGCTGGGAGTAAAGCAGGCATGATGACAAAGACAGTTTTACATGGAAAACTTACTTCTCCCCTTCTTCACTGTAAGACAAAGTCAGACATCATGGTTAGCGAAAAACAGGACAATATTAGACGTCATTTTCAACGGTGGCGTTTCCTCGTCTTTAAATAGCAGCCAATGAGGAACCGGACGAACTAACGTCACGAAGTGGCGCTGCGATCGATGAGACCGAAGTTTCTTTTTTCAACGTGATTTCCAGTCATTTCCATTAACTTCTGGCTTGAAATAAACCCTACTTTTTCGGTCGCATGACAATAAAATTTACACCATCTTGTCGCGGATGAAAATTTCCGCACTTTCATTGCTTTTTTCCTTAAAATAAAGAGGTAGGATGGCGATAACGGCAACGTCTTTATCTCATTTTTTCCTGTAGAAAAATGTACAGCTGATTTTTTCATGACGCAACGTCAGCACATAAAACGACGTCAATGACGTCGGTTCGGTCTCATCGATCGCGGCGCCGACCTGTCGGGATAAGCGGCACGCGGGTTCCTCATTAAAACGCAAAATTATAATAGGCTGTGCCAATCCGCCTAAATCCACCTAGTGGAGGATCGTGGTACCAATCTAATCTCGACAACACTGCAGACAACCTCTCAACTTACATGTGAACTTTCTGGAAATCAATCCTAACTTCCTCCATTTCGACTTTGATCTTCCGTAGAGAGTCACGCATGGCCTCATCACGTCGCTTCATATTAAAATTAAACACCTCCGTCAAATCCCTCCAAGCGTCCACGTGACCTTGCAACTTCGTCAAGATACTGGTGTCCTGGTCGCTTAAGAGAATCGTAAAGTGATTGGCTAATTTTTGCCAGCCTTTTTCGCTGATGTGCAATCGTTTCGCCGTCTGAAGATTGTGTTCTTCGGTGACTTTCAAAGCGAGGCTGTACGCCGCGGTGCTCCAGAGTTCTTTTTCCTCAGTCAGCATGTTGACTTGGAGTTCCAGTCGGTTCCGTTGTAGTTCATAGAGGTCGTGGTATTCGGCAAGTAGACTGGCATTCTTTTGGGAGTCGGCGAGGGCTTGTTTCAACTGAAATTGAAATTGATTTTCGAGGAACCTTGATGGCCTAGTGGTTATCATGTCCGTTTAGCAAGCGGCAGGTCCCGGGTTCAAATCCTCGGCCATATGGGATTGAACATCCCTGGCTCTTCAGTCTGTCGCATGGGACAGTAAGCCATGGTGTCTGGTATTTTGTGTCTTTGCAAGGGCAAGTAAAAGACCCCATCCAAGTGGAGAACATGAGTAGCTTGAGATGGCCTCTTCCTTACTTACCAGGGCCAATAATGCTATGGCTTCGACTCTGACAGTCGACGTCAAGACTAACATTTATGACAATGATGAGGAACTTTGCCTTACCTCACCCTGGGCGTCCTGTGCAGCTGACGAAACTCTAAGGTCATGATCTTTCACGTCCGACAGCTCACTGAAATGAATTTTAGGCAAACAGTTGGAGTGGATTGTTCATGAATTTTAGTCCTTCACAGTTTATAAAAAAAATTCTGAGCACAATATGTGACCCACTCCAGCAAAAGCACGCACTTCTCGCAAAGATCATCACTGGTCATCAGTTTATTCAACTACATGTATCACTGTCATCCAGTACTATTATGAACCAACAGAGACATACAATTCAACTCTTAAGTTGTAAGGCCATTAACTTTTTCCTTATTTGCGACAAGTGCTTGCTTTTGCTGGAGCAAGTCGCGTTTTATACATCGTTCACACTTACTTCGTCAAAACACCAATCGTATTTTTGAATCTCATGAGTTCTTCCGTCAGCCGTCTATCCAGGGCTCGCTGGGCCATCACTTCCTCATGTAGGCTTTTCACTTGTTTGGGGACCTTGCTCAATAAGTCATGATATCGTCCCCGGAGCGAGCTGAGTAGGTTGCCACGCTCTACGCACTCAATGCTGACCTGGAAAAGCAGATTTTATCTTTAAAACAGTAAACTCATTGAATTACGATGACAATTCTGAGATAATGGCAGATCTATCCGAGAAAGCAGATGCAAGGGGTTCAGAAACCACTCCCCCTTGGCAACTAAAAATTTTTGGTCAGGATTGCAGAATTCACATTTTTGTGCGTTTTAGATTTTCGTGTTTTCTGAGGTGGGGTCTCCAGACCCCCGTAACCCTCCTCGCACCGACCCGCTACATGTACTTGCGCGTGGCAGTCATGTGACCTCTCGACGCTCGTCAGTGTTTCCGCCAGAGGGGGGGAAGGGGGGGATGAATCCCCTCCTCAAAAATTTCAAGGAGGGGATATCCCCCTCAAGTTTGCAGACCAACCTTTTTCAAATAGCCTATCACTATTTTCACGTCAGTAGGGCCTAGTGTTTTTCTTTAATTTGTCACATTTCAAATGCAATTTTCATGCAGAAGGAAGACTAATTTTGCATTTTGGAGTGTAAAAATGACTCTGGAGGCCATTTTTAACCAAACCCCCCCAAAAAAATTTTTGAAAAAAAATTTTTTTTCGAAAAAAAATTTTTTTTGAAATTTTTTTTTCTCCCCCCCTCCTTGACAATCCTGGCGGAAACCCTCTCGTCAGCCAATGAAACAAATCAGTGTCCTAAATCTGATCAACCCTAAACAGGGGCCAAAGAAAGTAATAAACAAGGTGATGGTCTCCTCAATGGAGGTTCTTCACGTGATGTCACATTTCCATGACAACACAATGCCGCCATATTGGCCGTCAAAATGTCAAGCGACATCACGGCATGAACACACGGATCCTGACATCGAAATATCATGACGTGACAGTCTGGCGTCATCGCCAGACATTTGACGGCCAAGATGGCCGATTGTTTGCAGTAACGTGGCCGTTGTGACGTCAGTGAAGAACCTCTTTTGCATCAGCCTCCATTCTACAGTACATTTTACCAAAAATAGATAATCTATTTTTGATTTTACTTACCTGGCGTATAATTTCATGAAAAACTATGTTGTAAATATCTTGTTCTTTCTTAATCAGTTCAAGTAGTTTATGTAGCTGTGTCTCTCTGGCCCCTTCGAGCTCGATTATTTCATCAACGCCAGCCTTTTTCATCATTTCATCCATTGTTTTCTTCAGTTGTAGCACCTCATACCGGCTTGTCGGTTTCCTAGATGAACGGCACAACACTTAGTTAACTTTGCATAAAAAATATTTGAGAGCTGAGCGCCAAATATGGGTAATATAATTAGCTCTTTAGACAACATTGGGCGAATTTAATGTACAGCAGGAGGAAACCAGAGTGCCCGGAGAAGATAATGGTGAGTGAGTTCTTATATAGCACTTCATAGCGTATTATGCTCTCTAAGCGCTTCACACATTATTACCCCAGCCTATGATTCAGAAACCTTTCTGTAGAAACCAAAGGGCAGCCACAATATAGCGCACACGATGGACATTTCAGGCCAGTTGAGAGTTACAGAGTGGCACGGCCGGGGATCGAACCCGCGACCTTCCGATCACGAGTCCACAGCCCTAACCATTATGCCACCGCGCTCCCCGCACCGTCAGAGATAGTGGCGTCCTTTCTGTTACATGTTGACCGGGGATCGAACCTGGACCTCAGATGTGACAGGACTGTTGTTTTCATTGTACCACTCTGACAGCCCAATGGAGTGTGCTGTGATATACTTACATGGACGGAAAAACCACCAAGTGCTTTTCATGGTCCTGTGTTTGAGTGGTAAATTTACTGAAAAAGAAATGATAGGTATTTGAAGAGAGTACACCTACATGTAACAGTAGCGACACTGACGCACTCTTCGGGCGTATTAGAATCCCCGTTCTTGACAACACTCGTGCTGACCCAGTTCATGTAGCTGATGACTCAACTCGAGAATGGCAGTCTCGAACGCCAAGAACACAACCCGTGTCGGGTCAAGAACGTGTTCTTCTCACTCCCCACTCAGCTGAGGGTTGACAAGAACACGTTCTTGGCCCAACTCGAGTTGCGTTATCGGTGTTCGAGACTGCCGTTCTCATGTTGAATCAACAAATACATGAACAAGGTCAGCACGAGTGTGGTCAAGAACGGGGATTCGAATACGCCCCCGGTGTTTAGACTCATTGCCAGTGCTGACAAGTCAGTTGTGTGACTGATGAAAACCAACGGGAGCTCGGCATGATGTAATGAATACTATCAGTACTTACTCATCGTAGAATTCTAACCCCAAGACACCCTTGTTCTTGACGATGTGGTATTCCTCTGGGACCAGCGTACTTGGAAGTTGAATCGGCTGAAAAAAGTGACATAGCTGGTTAGGGCCCCTATAGGCAGCTAACTATTAGGCTCATCATATCAGTGCGGTCACTTCATCACAGGTGGAGCTAGCAACGGACAACCTATTGATTTTGGCTCAAGTGTACTTTATTTGCAATACAGTTAGATTCTCATGCCAACCGATTGGTGTAACGAGCACATCAAAATGCCTATGAGGAGGCTGCCTGAAGGACCCCTTTAAATTTGCGTGGGCATTGTAGAATGAGAAAATGATTGTTTTGCTTTGATAACGAGCGGACCCACAAATTGTTGGACAAGGAAAACCTGCAAAAAATATGAAATTTTAAAAGAAATCTCCTCAACTTACCGCTTTTTCCATTCCTTCTTGTACTTGTTCCAGACGGCTCACACTCCCATCAAACATGGCCGGTTTTGCCGGTTTTTCACCCTTATTTGGCACATCATACAGGAAGGAGATATCTTTGCCGGCACCGCAGACGCAGATCGTACTCTCGGTAAGATGTTTGAATTTCTCTCGACGTCCGGGGTGATTCCAGACGTTTGATGCACGTTTTTTCACTGGACCCTGAAACACCGGAAATTATGCCGTGAACAGTGTGTTTCAAGAAATGAAGTGTAAGGTTGTCTCTAATTGAGTTCAAACCTGTTCTTTTCATAAAATAATAATTCCAGCAAAAGTAGCTCTGGTGGGGGCTCTGAGGACCGCCCCAGAAAAATTAGCATTTTTAAGTCACGAAAACGGTTTTCCAGACATTTGGTAGAAATCTGCATTGCTCAGCCGCCAGAAGNGGGGGGGGTTACATACCCCTCTTTCAAGCCATTGGGTGGATTTTACCCCTGTACCCACATATTCCCCCCCCGGCAGAAACCCTGGATCTCACTGAAATTATCCCACAGACATGAATATTTATGTGGGCTGCCAGCTTTACATTTGGAAATTACATGTAAGTGCAAAATAATGCCATTGGTGCAAATGAACAAACTGGGGTGAAAGGAGTGATTCCACATGCAAAACTCCATCGATGAATTGATGAAAAGGAACTATTGACTGTAGTTGGTGAGGGGCATGCATAAATTTACATTGCAGACTAGTCCATCAGTCAGTCATGCCAGCATCAGGCATAATTCCGTGCATTTGAGACAGTGGAACCTCTCTATTAAGGACACTTCTGGGACTCACAAATGCTGTCCTTATGTGAGAGGCGTCCTGATTACAGAGGTCAAAATGAATAGAAATGGTCAACTTGGGACTGAACTTCTGTGTCCTTAATAGAGAGGTGTCCTCCTGGCAGAGGTGTCCGCTAAGGGAGGCTCCACTCAAAATTAGTTTCAACACTTCAAAGTGACAACACAACAATTCATTTGTATTCAGCAAGTTGATGCGTAAAAATTTCAAACAACTTGAGCATTCCTGTGAGTAAAAGATGTCCAGTGAAATGTGAATGTCCACAGCCATGCATTATACTGCCTACAGCTTACCTCTGATGTGATCGAGGGGGCGCTCATGCTATGACGAGTCATAGTTGAGGAGCTCGCACTATGATGAGTCATAGTTGAGGAGCTCACACTATGGCGAGTCATAGTGGAAGAGCTTCTGCTCATGCTATGATGAGTCATAGCTGATGAGCTACGCTTTACAGAACTAGCGGAGATCTGCAGAGTTTAGATTTAGATCAGAGGATGTTAAAACATTTTAAGGATAGTTTATTTTACCGAACTGAAGGAGACCCGTTGGATGTAAAATTGGCTGCACAGCACTTTTGCAAACCTACAGAATGTTAGCACCCAACAGATATGATTTGGAAGATTCAGAACTTCACGGTCGATTTTACAGATTTGCTGGCTGAAAGGGGGGCGTGCGCCCGGTGTGCCCCCTTGGATCCACGCCTGGTTCAGAAGTTAGAAGGAAGCTTGGATTTGGTGATGATTACAACCGGCTGGTGAAAATATCGCGATTTCTTACCGTTGATGTGTGGAGGTTTCTATATCTCGACGGCGGTCCCAGCTGCTCAGCCGGAGGGGCTGGCATCGTGAGCGAGAGAAGGACATCCTCTGGGATGAAGTCACTCTGCAGTGATGTCGGTAGCGGTTTGGTTTTGTCCAGAGCACTGCTGCTCGATTTAAGATTTGGTAGGGAAACTGAAAGATTTAATACGTTCAATGTTGAGGTGATACGACTTGACAATTATAAGGATTCAAGAACTGATGGAGGAATTTTTGTCGTTTTTCGGTAAGTAGGACTACAGACAATATATATTTCTTGATTTTCTTCATTACAACACAGTCACTGGGATAGTGCTTAGCATAACAGACTGAATCTTGAAATAATAACATGATGAAATTGACAGTCGGCATTGCCACCAATTGCTATTGAAAGAGACAAACCTTCATTTCCCTGATATGGACTGACTGCCTTATTCTGTCTGGCACTGCCATTCTGTGGTGAGGAAGGACTTCCCCCACCCCTCGGGGAACTGTCTCTGGATAGAGGGTTTGGGGGTGGGGGATTTGCCACTTCTGTGCTCATCCTCTTGTTTTGTGCTTATGTTTCACTCATTCATATGCCAGTTCTGAAATATTATAGTAATCTTGTACTGTAATGTGTACATGTACTGTAGGCTACCGTCATGACCATAGGCCTAAATCTCCCCTGCCCTGGAGAAGCGGATAGGATCAGAATAAGGGGATGTTTTGAAACTTGGATTTGGAATCTAGCTCTCCCCCCCCCCCATCACATCACATGATCTTAAAATTTGAGAGGAGGACCGGCACGGCAGGGGGCTTGTAGGCCTACAGTACTGTATGACAGCAGTTATTGCTGTCTGACAGCAATATTAAATTAACTAGCCCTAACTGACAGCAAACTTTCGACAGAAAACTGTCATCAAATGTGGAGCGGCGCCATTAGCATGTTTAGGCTAGGCTATGAGATCTCGATGGGATATATGGGATCAAAAATCAATCAATGCCAAGCCCAATTCAAATAGGCCTACCGGTAAGCCTAGCCTATGCCACCAATGCTTGGCAATGCCAAAATTGAGAGATTTATGCCATGCCAATTAGGCCTACGCCTAGGCCTATAATAATGCCGCCTGCCTGGCAATGATCATGCAATGGCAATAGGCCTAGGGCGGCCTAGCCTATAGGGAATGAGGGCCTGCCCTATAGCTAGGGCCTAATATATAGCCAAAACATAACAATAAATGGTCAATCCAGGACCGATGCGCGATGGCAATGCCATCGCGTGAATGAATCGCACGCATCATGCATGCACGTCATAGGCCTACGGTACATGACATAGCCTAGGCCGCCGTAGGCCTTGGCCTACATGTGCACACTGCCACTCACATGCCTGATGCTCATGCACTGCAGTGCACTCATGCACTGCCCTGCATTCCCTGACCATGCTGACCCTGGCATCATGGGCATGATCCCCAACAAAACTGCAAAATCAAACTGACAAAACAACCAAAATACAGTACTCAGTAGGCTATAGCCACAATCAGTTTATTGTATCTTGGAAATCTAATTCTTAATCGTAAATTAGTGTATTCCGATGTCCAGTGGAAGCGATGAAATCAATGGAATTGCAGATTTTTAGTTGGAAAACCTACAAAATCATGAAAATCTGACAGGGTGGTCCGCCATATTGTTGTATTTCCTGTCGTCAAGGAAAGGGAATTGTGGGTAAGAAAAAAACAACTACAGACCATTATTGGAGTATTCAGTAAATGAATTAAATTGCACTATAATTTTGGTAATAAAGTAAAAACACTCCAATATACTGCCTGAGATTGATATATTATTCCTACTGAAATTTCTGTGGCAAATAACAGAAAACAGACAGCTGGTTATGCGTCTGCAGGTTCATGATTAAAAATGGCGGCGCCCGAACAGGAAGCACGTGTTCCTAGTGAAATTCAAGAATTATTGCGTCTCTACTCTTCGCTTACCCTGATAGATAACGGTCAAAAGGTGGGGAGAAATATGAAAATCCAGATTAAACCGATGCTTTAGCATGAATGTTTCGAAAAAAATTGGCTAGCAGTAATTATTTGAGTTGTGTCTGCTGGCTGTGTATTTGCGTGTGCATTTACTGTACAATGAATGTGTACATATGTCAGGCCTAACTCCAATGCAGTGGTGTAACATCACTAGTTGTTCCTCATCTGCCAGTGTTGCCCTGGCAATGACTGATTGAATTAGCCATATAGGCTATTGCAGTTGGAGGAATGTTCGTCATATCACGGTTCTTTGGCTAAAGTTTAGAATCCCCGATCGGAAGTGACGTTACTCCATAGCACACAATGAATGGAAATCCTATTGTACAATGTAACAATGCGGCTTATTCCGTCAATCGATGACCTTTTTTTGGGGCACTGATCGGGGATTGTAAACTCGTTCCGGTTCTTTTTCAAAGGCGACAAAGCATGCTGCATATATATATGGTAGGCCTATGGAATTTCTGCGGCAATTACCGGTATGAGTGAGAAAGCGTGGTGATTGGTTAGAGCCCAGTGGAGTGCCATCTAGTGGTGTTAACGGCTTTTGAGCCCAAAAGTGCCAGTGTGCGGAAGACCGGGATGTCGGATACACACTGGGGCCGAGTGTATGTCTTGCTTATTCCAGTTAAAACCTGTCATACCTTGTGTTTTCTTCATGTCACTCTTGTGTTTCACTTTCAGGTAAAATGTGAACTTTCCAGTCATGAAATGCCATGCAAGCTAGATGCAATTAACAGCTATGTGAATGGAAAGAAGTTCAAGAAACTACATTCACAGAATGAATTTGACTACAACAAATATAAGGAACACCTTGTGCCAAATAACAAGAAAAGGCATGAGTAAGTTATGTTGCTGAGACTGGACAGACGTGGATCCAGGGGGCGCATGCCCCCGCCCCCTCCCTTTTCAGCAACAAATCTGTAAAATCAATATCGTGAAATTCTCGAACTTGCGCAAATTTCAATCTTCCTAGCACAGGGTGCCCCCTTTTTTCCTGAATCCTGGATCTGCCCCTGTCAGATGCCAGAAAAACACCTGAATTTGTTGGTTGTCCATGTTATTTGCCTCAAGTATTCAGTGGTTTTACAATCATTTCCTTTTGGCTGTTTCAGGAACCATTTATTTTGCAAGCTGACACTCCGGACCATCAACAGACAACCAGAGCATGTCCTACGGCATGTGAATGGAAAAAGATTCAAAAAAGCTTTAGCCAGGTGTGAGTACATTTTGCATAATTTGGTGTGTATTAGAATTAGAATTAGAATTAGATTTATTATTAACATAAAAGAAAGAATGTATTAGATGGCGAGTGTATATTAGGCTGAGTTTACATCGAGGTACACGTGACACGAACACGCAGGCGAACAATGGCTTCACAAAGGATTCATCCCCATGAAACCTTTGTTCGCCTGCGTGTTCGTGTCGCGTGTGCCCCGATGTAAACTCAGCCTTAGATGGCTGTTCTTAGACTTAGAGATTTGTTGGCATGTTTCTGATCTTGTGTTCCAGGGCAAGAGTGTAAGAAAAATGGTACGAAATTTGTTCCCCGCGGGAAGCGAGCGATGAGAGAGTCTGGAAGCGACGAGGCGGGTACATCACAGAAGAAAGAAGTAGAGTCGGCAGAAAGTGATGATGAGAGTGACGTAGACAGTCTCAGTGATTTGTATCCAGGTGAGTTAAGTTGAATAGATTTTCCAGCTTCAGGGCTATACCAAAAATTTATAAGGGAACCTTATAAATACTTGGTCGTACCTTCATCACAGGCATGGCTACAACTATGGCCCACCTTTAGAATTGGTCCATTTGGTGCTGTGAAAAGTAGGGCCTACACAGCTTGGCCTGTCACATGTTTGTTGGTGCAGTTTGATGTAGCCGGCCTTCCCTTAAAGGGAAAGGGACCTTAAAGCTCAGGCAGCCTCCTCATATACATGTATGACTCGTAGGCATTTTGATGTGCTCATTACATCGATCGGTTGGCATGAAAATCTAACTCTGACATGTATTGCAAGTGAAATATATGACGCATCAACATTTGATCCAAAATCTGTAGGTTGTCAGTTGCTAGCGCCACCTGTGATGAAGTGATCGCATTAATATGAGCCTCATAGCACAGGTGCCTGGAGGACGGTCAGTGAGTAAATAAGGGCTGTTTTACTGACAACACCCGTTTTACGGACAACGTGGCGCCGAGCTACGACGTTGTCCGTAAAACGGGTGTTGTCAGTAAAACGGCCCTTATTTACTCACTGACCGTCCTCCAGGCACCTGTGCTCATAGCTAGCTGCCTTGGATCCCTTCAACTTTCAAATGGTGAATCATCTGTTTACGTTTCCAGTTGAAGATTCTGATGCTGAAGTGGATGACGCACAAGGTGACAGTGGTTCTGATTTTGACTTCGGGGAGGATGGGGAGCATCTGTCATCGGGTGGTGATGAAGATATGGAGACAGTTTCTTCTGAAGTTTCATCACAAAAAAAGAAAGGAAAGAAGAGAAAATCTGGGGAACATGTTGTTGAGGCCTCATCGTCATCTGATAAAAAGGGGAAAAAAAGAAAATCTGAGGTGAGTAGTCTGGGAACCATTGGATAGGTGACTCAAGAAGGTTCCACCCTGGGATGTTCTGACCTTGGAACGTTGATAGGCCATTGATTATCACGTCTGCTCAGCAAGCAGCAGGTCTCAGGTTCGAATCCAGTCCGGTCCATTATGGATATTAATCATCCCTGGCTATTCAGTCAGTCTCATGGGACAGTAAGCCGTGGTTGCCTTTACCTTTGCAAGGGCAAGTAACGACCCCATCCAAGTGAGGAACATGAGTAGCTTGAGATGGCCTCCTCCGTACTTACCAGGGCCAGTATTTGGCTTCAGCTCTGATGGAAAAATCTAATAATAATACGAATTACAACACTGCACACCTTGTCTAAGGTAAAAAAATTCTTATTTCAGGAAGCAAGTGTGAAACCGAAGAAAGCAAAGTTTGAGAAGACAAAATCTAAACCGAAGACCAAGAAGGTCAAGAAATAACCATTGTTGACGTTAGAATTAAAGTTGGCCCATTGGCTAGAAAGGTGCTCTCTCAATTTTGCTGTATATTTCCATTTTAGTATGCTTCCTAAAACTTCAGATGCAGTGATGACAAAGTTGTCTGGGAAGTTGGAGGTCCAATTTCCATACTGGATGCAAAGTTGTCATTGTCGGAATGACAAGAAAATCACTTTAAGTTTATCTTAACTACTTTGTTAAGCCAAATGCCACGAGATGGCAGCACGGCCATTATCAAGCCATGGCTTTGGAGCATTGCCATGTGTGGAAAAAAACAGTCCAGGAAGGGTTTGGTCTGCCCTCTTTTGGGGAAAATGTACAAGCCTTGTCGTCGTAGATGTCTCCACCATGTTATTTGTAAAAATGTACCATTGAGAACTTTGGGAATAAATGGGCGACTACCGGTACTCGATCCGTCTGTTGTTCTGGTTGCTGTGCTGGTGTAAATAAGGCTATGAAATATTCTGTACTGGACATGTGACCCAATCAGCAAAAGTAGCCATGATGGCGATGGTGCAGGTGATCATCATTGGTCATCAGTTTACTCAACTATTATCACTGCTGTTCACTACTATTGTCCACCTGCAGAGATGTTCATTTCAGCTATTGTGTTGTAAGGCCGTTCACCCTTCCTTGTTTGGACATGTGCCTAGTTTTGCTGGGTGGGTCACATATTTTGATAAATAAATGGAAAAAATCTGCTTTATAATAAATGGTATTTAATGAAGTATGATTTGAACATGAAACTATTTACATTCGTGATGTGTAACAAAATGAAATATTTTGTAATCTAAATGGTTAAAAAATTACACATTATAGAAAATGCCTTTTACATAAAGGTATCACAGTTGGGTGCATTTCATTTTGAGGACGATGTATGTCTTCAAATGATGTTTAGATGATCACTCGTTGTGAGATAAGGCCACCAACCAAAGCAAAGTGGCAGGTGCAGAGCCAAGGGAGGAGGGCACCCCTCTTTGTCCAACAAATCTGTAAAATTGACTGTGAAATTCATGGAATTTGGAGGAAATCTTTGAAATTCACTGCAGATTTCAATGTTTGGTAGCACAGGGCGCCCCCTCTTCTCAACTCCTGGATCCGCCCCTGAGTTGGATATTTTGCCCCTAGATTTGATCCACACAGATAGCAGGCGGGTATGCTACCACTACACATTCATTTGTGAAGCGAAAATTTAAGCCTGTGGCATGTACGGTGGGGAATAAGATTGTCCCGCTGAGTTGTAGAAATCCTTAGTTCCTTGCAGTTTATTTATGGGTTCATATTATGAGCAAAGTGCAAGGAACCATGAAAGGGTGTTGGACAACCATGTTGCCTGATTTTCTTGCAGACTGTCATGACATATCAACTACTGTAGGCCTACAGGTTGACCGAAAATTTTGGGACTGACAGGTGCAGCGAAAAAGGAAGATGAATTGTACGTGTACCGGTACATTTCTCCAAGATGTTTGCGGGTGAAGAAGTGGTCGAAATCAAACATTTTGGAGATCAGAGCAAATTGGGGTAAATGAGTGAGAATTTGAATTTGGAAGATTTAAATACCGTACTTAACTTTATTTCCTACACAGTGGCTTTTTAGCTCACTCGTGAGCTTTTATCGTCCTGCGGCGTCCGTCGTCGTCGTCCGTCGTCGTCGTCCGTCGTTGTCCGTGTTTGCAGATGGGGGCTTAGGAGGTTATTTTTATCTTGAATGGGCTCCTAGGTGGTCATTTTCTCTTAGGTGGTTAACCACCTAAGAAAACTTCTGCATTCGGACGACAACACTGCAGAGAGCTCTAAGGAGGTTGTATTTCTTAAGTGGTTATTGTCCTTATTCCCTAACAAACCACATTGGAGTAGTTAGGAGACATATTTTGACCACCTAACGACATTTTCTTATGTGGTTAACCACATTAGCATATATTAGTGGCTCCGTCCGTCGT
>NMRB01000553.1:175905-188327 GCA_002633025.1 Notospermus geniculatus
GGTACGCCCAATCGAATGATGGCATCGATGATGACGTCACATGACCGCCATATTGGATTTCAAGATGGCCGCCAATGAAAATGTCACCAGGGGCGTTTTTCACGTGTCACCCGTCTTGGAATTAATAAGCGTCAAAAACTCTACACCTGTGTCAAATTTCGTGGCTTTATAGGCCTACCGATTTGCGGAATTTGTACCCTTACAGCCTAGACTACCGCCCTCACACTGGTGTGGTTGTTGAGTAGGGGGGAGCGAGCGCAGAGAACCCCTGAAACAGGATGTCTCCGTTGTGTTTGGCCGTCTCCCGGTAGGCCGCATGCCGTGCGTGTTCCATGTTCCGTCGATGTTGTTCGCGTTTACGGCGAACTACTCGGGGACTCGCGACCAATCTCTGGGAACTATGGCGACCGTTCAGGCAGTGCTATAAACTTGGAATATTATTGACTCGGAGAGGAAATGCTCATTTACAATAATCAACTATCGTAGGCCTAGTGAGAGATCACGAGTCCTAGTTGCTGTAAACACTGTCAATGGACGCACGGCTCGCCGACAGGGCTAGCTCTGACAGCCCCCCCCCCCGTGGCGTTTTACCATCGTCGATACGCGTGCACACTTTTCATGTCGGCTGGTATTCTTGGGTCTGTACGGAAGTGCACGCCAGAATCGGCATGGCGTCTGTCGTGTTCATAAGGTCCTCTCGGTTGTCACGCAAAGCACTCTCCGAATAGAGCCACAGGTTGGCGAGGCGCATGCCAGCTCCTAGGAGATAGGGTATGACGAGACACGCGGTTCCGCCGATTCCGTCCCTCAGTAAAGTGTCCGCTGGACAGAAATTCGGACAATGTAAAATGAAGCTGCTGCGTTTACCAGACATCCGGAATGCGGTATACGGGATGCGGAAGCGAAATGTTGTATGCGAAAATGCTTAGCATACCGCTTCCGCATTCCGGGTGTCCGGTAAACGCAGTTTTTAATAGGTGACCGACACTTTTTCGCATGACTGACATCTTCAATTGTGACATGGGTTCATTCTCAGTTTTGCCTCCTCTGGCACAACTGAGGTACGCCTCAATCAACGGGGGCCGTGAAATCTGGGTGTAGAAATAACTTGGGCCTAGGCGCCCTAGGCCTAGCTGGCAGCACACTATACGGAACTTTCTGTGACATCATCTTTTTTTGAGCCATGTCCGGAGCCAAAAACTTCCGCGACACGGTCCATGCAGACGCTATTTCCAATGGCAGACATGAATTTGGCGCTTAACTTTAGAAGGGCACAAGGCCTTCAGTGATTCAGCTTAATCTTATCCCTGATCTCACTGACAGACATGGATTTGTAGGCCCTGTTTATGCTGCCAGGATTGGACGTTTTCCCTTCACACCTGGACTGGTGTGCGGAATTCTGAAACAGATGACGAACGAACGAATAATGAAAGTCGCACTCACCCTGGAGTATGGTACGGATCTGGTGTCATCAAAATACTCTTTCCTTGTTTTGGCATGGGCATCTTGAATTATCAATATCACAAAATCCTCAATGAAATTCCGGTACCAAATCTTGCACCGCTAATAATTCTGTAGTCGCTGTAAAAACCAGACACCATGCACCACGCTTCGATTTCGCGGTTAACGTCAATGCGTACGGTAACTAGGGAAGCCTGTCGACGACGCGGTTGATCGCGCCATTTGATGACGTCACAAATGTCCGGCTGTGAGTGGCACGACGACGCCATCTGACGGGCTGTGACATAACTATTAGGGAGTTTTCGCAAAGCCCCCGAAACGCCAACGCGAACGTCTATCCTTTTGTTTGGTGCTCTCTTCGTGGCATCGAACAATGGGTTTGGCGTTCGCATTGGCGTTTCGGGGGCTTTGCGAAAACTCCCTATTATTTGGAGTTCACCTACCGGTAGGATAAAACTCTGCTGCCTTCATAGTAACCGGAAAAAACCTGATGCGTACTTCGGATGTTAATTCATGCCAGGAAGGGGACGGGTCACAGTCTGCGCCTCTCGGCACCCTATGGCGCAATATACGCCTAGCTTATGGCATACGTTGAGATTTATTTTCGGTTCTGTCTTGATCTTAATCAGACTCGTGATGAACATTTTTTGCACACAGAAAAACTCGGTTGTTTGAGTAAAATACGATTCTTTATTAGAAAATGTGCGTCAGATCTCTCATTAGGAAGGTCAAGAAATCAAACGATAAACGTAAACTTTACGACAACGTTATTTTTCATACTACACATTCACCAGATTTTATATTGCATTTACGGTACAAAAATAACGTTGTCGTTAACGTTTACGTTTATCGTTTGATTTCTAAACCTCTGTATTAATGTACACTCCGATATGTCACGTATTGCAACATCAGAGAAAATGATAATATTTTGTCATCGTTGATTATTATTCTTGTAAAATATTGGCAACATCTCATTAATGATTCATAACTGTCGATTATCTAGATACATATATAAAGGAAGATGCCCGAATTTTGTCCGGCTTATTCTCTGTAGCTTCCATCTCCACTAATGTGATTGTACTACAACCACGTTCCCAATATGAAGGAGTGTGTTGTTTAGTGTTTGGTTTTTAAAAAAAAACTTCGCAGAATTATGTTTTAACGGGTTTTTGGTCGTTACCAAGGATTCGAGAGTTTAATATGACGTCACCATAATTGTGACGTCATAGGATGACGTCACGCCGAGCAGTACAGAGGTGGTGACGTCATCGACCAAAGACCGACGTTCGTTTACATGGTGACGTATAATAATGTGCTGCAGTGCATCTGCTTTGAATCCATCATTTGGTCACGCACCTGTAATGCATGACCAATAGGATTTTTTTTAAAAATTGCATCTATATTAAGCCGCGTTCACACTGGATACGAATTGAAAGCGAATTCCCTGATTCGTATCCCGGAATTCGTATCGAGTTAATACGTTTCAAGGGTGTCTGTTCAGACTGCTATTCAAACCGATCTCAATGCGCATTGAATTGGCTTCAGCGTGTTCACACACAATACGATATAACGGCACGTCATCTGTTTATTGCGGTTCAGCTGATACGCTTCGGCTGATACGTATTCAGTTCGGTTTACAAACCGATTTCGTTAAAGCGGTTTGGCGCGATGCCAAACCGATCTCAGTCTGAACAGTTAATACGTATTGGGGTTTTAATGCGCATTCAATTCGTATCAAAAGTGCTCTGACTCCTCCGATAGGCCTACTGCTCAACAACTTTCTTTAATTTCACAGTATGCATGTGGTCACCTTAAAGATGTGTTCGGCAACATTCAATATGCGTACGGAGCGATAACACCCACATAAATCACACTTTGTTCGCCTTTTTCCACCCAAAAATGTCGACCGATTCTGACGTCACAATCGAAACACGTCACTGCTGTTGCCTTGGTTGGAGCGTCACGGTAACGCAACGGTCCATGCGTGACGAATACCTCTGACGTCAGCAATGCATTTTGGCCCCCGGATTTGCGTTATGATCGCGACGTCAGCGCACTGGCCGACATTGAAGCGAAAATGTTCTACCCCACACTCCGTGCGCAGCACGGGTAATTGCTAGTGATATATAAAATGAGTGAGAATTCATTAACATGAATTAAATACATAACTCACGTGAGCAGCTACTAGTACATGTATATTCACACGATGCATATAAATAAAGGTCATCCGATGTTGCAATATTCTTGACAGTGTCAGTAGGTCCCGATATAACAATATTTTTAACCATACCCTGCGAACCAGAAAAGAACATGCCCGAACAATTAACATATGGAGCAGATTCAGCTCCGACCGTGTCCCCATGCGAAGATTCTGAAGAATTCTGAAGGCGGCGCTCGCGTTTTCTCGCGCTCGCTGACTCTCTATGGGCATCTAAACTACAGAAAACGATGGGCAGTCATCAGTGTCGGCCTATGGCGCTACCCTCTTTCACACGTTTTCTGGTGCGAACTGCCTTTCAATAGGCAGATCACCGTTGTTGATTCCCTGCGTCCGACGGTAAGACCAATGACACCAAATGACTGCCCATAGTTATCTATGGGTGAATTACCCATAGAAAGCTAAATCGCACGTCGAGAAACTCCCAAGTTGGGCAGGCCTCGTTAGCGAACCAACAGTGATCATCACTGTTACCCATTGAGAGCCAACTCGCACGGAAGCAGCGCATTAAAGCGAATATTCCCGCCAATTCTTGATTTTCTATGTCATTTTTTTCTGCACATGTAGGCCTACATAAAATTTTATTTATCACAGCACTAAACTGTACAGAAATAATAAATGTTCCCTCCAAAAATAGAGAGAGAACGTTCACTTCCACCGAGAAGGTGTAATACATTATGGAAGATGCCTGGCTCACTCCATAGAGAATAAACAGTCTTGGCAAGATTATGATGATAGAAAGTAAAAAGGTCTATTTCGACATCATTCGGCTGCTCGTTGACCCGTCACGTAACGCAGATGGAAGACGCATTTTGGTTCCCGAAGCCGCCGCTAGGGCAAGAAGGCTTCGGTATTGGCTGCCATTTTACTGCTATGCCGCAAAGATGGCAGCCAGTACCGAAGCCTTCTATCCCTAGCGGCGGCTTCGGGAATCAAAATGATGGAAGACGCTCGCATCCTGAGGTGATTTTTGCGCATGCTCCTTTCGTCACCGCAACTTTTGGCGAAGGGAGCGCGAGCGGTCAGACCACTGATTTAATACCTGATTCGCCTCATGAAAGACTCGCAACGAAGTTGAATTTTTAAATTATCACAGAGTGACATGGACAGAGAAACCATGCAACTTTTCCTGTAGACTGGTTCCCGTCTGCCATTCCACTCCCGCGGATACGGGAGTGGATTGAGGCGCTCATCTCTGTATACGCCATGCGCGGACTGCGCAGCATTACAGAGACTGAGACCAATGTTGACAATTTTTGCTACGAGAATACCGACCCAGCTGATATCAACGCAGGTTGATCGATTCTGAATTCAGATGTTATGGCCATCATGCTGATGGCCATATTATCTTGGACAGGGGTATCACATGATTGCCAAACAGCGGCGCTGTATTGCAAGATCGCGGAAAAATACGCGCACACGCGAGCTATCTGCTGAGCAAACGGTCTCGAATGACCTTTGGCTCAGCAGATAGCTCCAGTATGCGGCAGGCCTAACACAAGTTTTAGACGTTGCTGAGCGATAGTGGAGCGGCAAGGACGGGAACCAGTCTACGTTTCAACTATTTACGACTGGAGACCAGCCACCAAAGAACTGATGTCGCCATTTTGACAGATCGAGAGTTTACGAGATTTCGGCTTGGCGACGAGATGCGGTGCGTTTTGTTGATTTATTTCCAAGTTCCTGAGTGCACCCTCTACCACATTTTCATCAAACACGGGAAAGTGAAGCATTATAGATTCCTGAAGATCAGATAAACGCACGAATACTCTTTTTGCTTTCAGATTATGCGTTTTTGGACATTCGCGTAAAAACGCCTTGTTTTTGTAACCTAACGCCAACTTCCCGTGAAACGTAACACAGTGAAGATTCACTTGGAAGTAACTCTCCAAAGGTAGGGTGTATACTGGTGTCATGATTTCTACGGCCTCTGCGAAGGAGATTGGTTTCAAAGTGAACGTGAATTCTATCGTCCATGATGGTTTCTTCGGAATTTCTATGTTGTCTACGAATTCGACAACATCCGGGCTTCTCTGGGCGGTGTCATAACTTTTCAAGGCGTACATCTCTTCCGATTCCCTCGCATATTTGAAATCCCAGTAACCGAGGGAGTACCCCGGGGACGAATCCTCATCTCCAATTTTCAAATCATGAATTGGAACAGCGAAAAATATGGGGTATCCGAACCCCACATCGACGCAATACAGGTCCCCGTCCGTTTCAACATTTTCAGCCACGACAAACGCATGGTGTAGACTCTCTTCGCCAGCATTCTCGGTCCCGCACACCAGGCTCACGCTATACCCCAGCACTTGCAGTAACTGCCCCAGGAACGTGTTCAGTTCAAAACAAAGACCGCCGATTTTGTTAAACATGTGCGTTTTGATTTCGTCAAAATTGGGCACCTTGGGATACCCTAAAACGTATAAGTTTTGAAATGGAATCTCTTCGTAGAATCTGTCAATAATTGTGTTGAGAAAATGTAACCCTGTCCTGTCGGCAAACTCGTCTAGGTTTATATTCAGGACATTCTGCAAAAAGTCCGTCGCTTCCTCCAGTGACAGGAGTTGGATATCCATGATGACGTCACAGGGCAAGAAAAGCAGGTCCGCACAAATGTCAGAGTTTATTTCCGGTGGGAGAAGCCAATGAATGAAAGCGTTACTTTTGTGTGAGCCAATAATGTCCAAGCTTTCATCTATGTTGCAAACGTAATTTCAAATTTTTCTAAGTTTATTTGGTGATTAGAATGTCATTGAAAATCCCGTTGACGGTTTGAGGCAGAGATCATCAGGTTTTTCTGTTACGACGGAGTTTTTAGAGATCATTGATTGCAATTCGGTTGAAGCAGACGACTTCCGGTCACGTGATTGTTGTAGCGACTGGGCGACCTGGAAATAAAAAGTGAAGGACTTCATGAGCAAACTTAGCTTAGAAGGCTTATATACATTGTAGGCGTCTGAAAAAAAAACGACACGTCTCAGCGTTCAGTGAGGAAATGAAATTGTCCTCTGTCACCGTTGGCCTATAGGCCTAGCCTACAGTCGTCTCCGAGAATCATGCTTTTCACGATGATCGATGATCATGCCACGATGATCGAAGGTCACGTGAGGTTCGAAGGTCACAATGATCGAAGGTCACGTAAAATTCGAAGGTCACGTGAGGTTCGAAGGTCACGATGGTCGAAGGTTGGATGATCGAAGGTCACGTGAGGTTCGAAGGTCACGATGGTCGAAGGTCAGGTAAAGTTCTTCAAATGGTTTTGGAGTAACATCGTTTTGAAATATCCGTTTTATTGGAGAATGCATTACGTAATATGGCCGCTAATGCATTTTTCTAATTTTTTTCTGATATTCGTGGAAAAAATGAAAAAAACGGCCTTATTTACAGAATATGCTCATAAAAGTTTCGTACTGATAGCAGATATATTGGTATCAAAATGAAGCTGGCGACTTCCTTGTTCTGCTGGTATATTGTGTAGGAGTTATCCCCTTCCTGTATTGAGATACTTTGTATTAAAGTTAGGTAAATGTTAAAAAAATGTTGAAAAAAGTCTGGCGGTGAAAGTGTTAAAAGCGGTCACATTTGCGGAATGGGATATGCTCATGAAGATCATGCATCCAGAACCAACCGCTACGCCTTTGGGCGACACTCAAACAGTCCGGAGGGAGGTGCCCGGAGGCCTCGATACCTTTCAAAGTGTAGGGCATGTAGGCCTACGAGTGAAATATTGAACCACAAGGCGTTAAAATCGCCACGCCTCGGTGGAGCGTCGTAGGCGAAATGACTGGAGAAGCCTAATAATATCTCAAGATGCCGGAGTGATGGATATTAGATTACATTGGGGAGATTCCCAATCGATGTCGCACCGTGATCTCAATTGATCCGTCTCCGAGACCTACCTCCACTGACGTCCGTTTGCTACTCCTGTATCAGCGTGAGTGATCGAAGGTCACGAAAGTTCATATATAGGCCTACAATCAAATGTGAAAATTGGCTCGAGCCCTTTGCCGGAGTGGGATAAGTTCAATGAGTTATTCATAGGCCTTTATGCATGTAGAGTGGGCCTAAAGCGAGTGTGACCACGCAACATTATTCAAAATATTATACATGTATAGTAAGTTCAATGTATATCAATAGGGAGGTTTCCAAATCAGACGATAAACGTAAACGTTACCGACAACGTTATTTTTGTACCGAAAATGCAATATAAAATCTGGTTAATGTGTTGTACGAAAAATAACGTTGTCGTAAAGGTAACGTTTATCGTTTGATTTTGAAATCTCACTTTTATCAGGCCTTACCCAACATGATATGCAATTCCTCTAATCGTGTGACGCAACATTCCCGTCAAAAACATGCAACAATTCCCCAGGAGTGAGGAAAACACTTGACTGTCAACACGCGACGACCATGACCACGAACGGAATAAACACTATTCACATAGGCCTAGACCTCGTTGTGTGTAGGCCTACTTACAATAATACCGTCACACACAGACCAAAACATCTGTGCAGGCCTATTAGTGCAGGCGACATTTCAAATTCAGACAGAATGACAATAGCGTTCGTATACAGGTTGTGTCTTTTCATGATTTGAAAACAGTAAAGGGGCCTACATTTTATGATTTTGATTGGCAATAATGAAAATGGTCGATCGGATGGTCTGAAAATAGGCCTAGTTGGATTATATCATCAATTATGTCAAATACATGTAATTTAATTCCCACATGGCGCCTCTCACTCTTTAGCAATCTATTTTTGTCTCTAGTGATGACGCGCGACATTTAAAGCCCCTCTGTATTGAATTTTAGCGTTTTGCCTGATACATAGCCTACTTAAAGAACAAGATGACATTGTAAATGTCTGATGGTTCCCGCTTGTTAAGAGGACCTTACAGGCAGCCTGCTGGCAGCCATTTTGATGTGCTCAAATCAAATCATCAGGTTTCACCTTGACCTTGACCTCTGATCATCAAGGCCATTGCATAATCAAAATGGGCATCCTCAGTAACCTAATATAGTGGGTGATATCATGCTTCCACCTCTGCCATAGGCAGAGATATATCAAATTTTCAAAGTATGACCTTGACCTCTGATCATCAAGGTCATTGCATAATCGAAATGGGCATCCTCAATAACCTAGGTGTGGGTGATATCATGCCTCTACCTTTACGAAAGGCCGAGAAATTTCGAATTATCAAGTTTGACCTTGACCTTGACCTCTCATCATCATTGTCATTACATAATCGAAATGGGCATCCTCAATAACCTAAGTATGGGTGATATCATGCCTCTACCTTTACCACAGGCAGAGATATTTCAAATTATCAAGTTTGATATATCAAAATCTCATGATATTTCGAACACCCGGACACTTGAGGCTGAGAATTTCAACATAGTCCAGTCCTTGGATAAGTAGGCATGAACTAAGACTTGTTTCATGTTGCTCAGTTGACAGTATGGCAAGTTATCTGAAAATATCAAATTCGTGATATCGATATCACCATGATCCCAACATCTCACATCAAAAGTAATCAGCCCATTCAATTCCTAAGGTATGAAAACCTAAGGGTAGAACTTATTTCCATTGCTGTAGGTGTTGAAGGAGCCGAGTTATGCCATCAGATAAAAGCGTGACAGACAAAATATCAAGTCCGATATGTTGATTACATCATGATGGAGACATCTGAGATTGAAAATTATTGGCTCATTGGATTGCCCAGGTTGACAAACCTAGGGGTAGGATTTGTTTCCAAGGCTCTAGCTGTTCAAGGAGATGAGATATGAAGGTGTGACAGACCGGACACACAGATACACAGACACACACACACACACACACACACACACACACACACACACACAGACACCATGACCAAAAACAATATGGTTCCCGATCTGATTGATCGGGAACCATAATTAAGACCTAGTTTTCAGCAAAAATTGAAAAAACTGCAGGCAGAGCTCTAATAAAATTCAGATACATACCGGTAGTACACTTTGCACTTACGTCGGCGAAGGTGTAGTAGGCCTAAGCACTTTATGAATTGAATAGTTCGGCTTTAAAAAACCGAATATCAACAACCCGATATCTGACACTGAATGCCTATTATGACGACAGTCTTGACTCATTCGTACTATAATGCAGGTTTGTCGGGGTAAATGAAAAGTCGAGCTGAGTCGAGGCCATGCTCCGGGGGCCAGTGTTGATCAATTCAACAGGCCGGAAGCGAAGGTTCAAGTACATATCGAACCAGGTCATATTTTGCTCAACTGTGTGACAGATTTCGACCACCACAGACCAAGGGCAGACTCGACTCTCATGGCCATTTTGAACCAGTCAATGTAACCTTGGGTTAACGACAGTCAAAACAGATCAATAAGGTCTCCGTTATTTGCCAGCGAGCTGTGAATACCGTATGTAAGCTCTATCACATATAAAATTCTGTACGATGACATTCTATAGAATGTCATCAAATTCTATAGAAGAATGTCATCTTACAGAAGTGCTGTGTGACATTTTCTTAGTACTATTTTAATAGTAGTATTTGAGGAGACAGGCCTTTATAGGCCGAGACAGTAGGACCTCACTATCAACGACATCCATGGAACTGAACGGCGGACGCTGTCCGAAAATTGAGAGGTATCCTGATAACAGGTCAAATTGAATAATAATAGGGAGGTTTAGAAATCAAACAATTTACGTAAACGTTAACGACAACGTTATTTTTGTACCGAAAACGCAATATAAAATCTGGTTAATGTGTACTATGAAAAATAACGTTTTTTGTCGTAAAGTCTGCGTTTATCGTCTGATTTCTAAACCTCCCTAATTATGGCAAGCTTACGAATTTCTGCTCTTGCCCACAGGGATGAAGTACCTTTCTGCCTGTAGGCCCTAGGCCTAGGCCTACACGTTCTTCTAACTAGAACTACATGTAATATAAATGAGAAATGCCTTCACAGCAAGGAGAAAATACCTGAGCTTCATTACGAGTTCTACCGAGGTTACTGTGAAATGATCTACATGTGTACGCCCGTCCGATTACTGCAAAATTACCGGTGGGCCTTTATACCTGAATCTCTGACCTTTCTCAAAGTGCTGAATCTGTCTTACGTCGGCTCGTTTTACCGACTGCTTTTCGCAGCCGACGTAGGCCTACTTACCGTGTCAGTGTCAGTAACATGTTGAGGAGAATAGGCCCTATCGATCGGATCCACGTGCATGCATCCAAGGCTTGAGACAAAACAACACAACATACCTCATAAAATAACGTACGTACCCGTACCTCTAAGTATCCACGTAACCCTCCGCACTTATTCTATTCCTTGATTTCCTGAATATCTCGTGCCAAATGTAAGTGATGTTCTACGCAATGATCTATTCAAATATACAGCTCCATCACTAAACCGCGGGAAGTCAACAGTGTATGCAGAATGCCGTCTGCTCACACCATCCACTGCGCTGTACATCAATCGATACTCTGGTCCTGACGCCTGGTGGATTTTGATACGACTCAATTCACATGTTCCTGCCGCAAAATCGATAGGAACAGACTGTGATTGGTCCGTTGGAAATGTCACAAATACCTGATTGGTCAATCCAAAATGAACCCTTTTCCTATTGGCTTGTCGGCACTCTGAGCAACGATGAAACAGGATTCAGTTTCTCTGATTGGATAATAATCTCACCACATCGTTTTATTCGTAGTCTGGTTCCCGTCGGTCATGTCGGTGGGCGCGTACTTCTCATAAATCCTATACCGAAAGTAAATCACCTACATGAACTACTAGTATTTTCAACACTTCATCACGGATGCATTACACGAACAAGCCACATCCATTCGATAGCGTTCAATGTTTATAGATTAAACTTTCCTGAGGTAAACATATTATTGCCAATGACCCCAGCGTCTGGTGAACCGCAACAGGTGGCTGAAAGCTTGATTGAACAGGTTAATGAAGTGCATTCCACGTCTGTCGGTCGTCTGTCGGTCGGTCTGTCTGTGTTACTTTCCAAATTTATGTTCAAAATAATTTGAGTTTGTCAATGACGGTATCGATGACAGGTTCTTGGGATGCAACGATTCGGGAGAAGTGACTTTTTAAAATCGACGCTAAATCCCTTCTTATCCGGCAGGCAGCTGCAGGGCTTTCGTCTCCATCCTCTTCATACACTCTATACATTGAGTGCGAGTGTATGAAGAGCAGCGAAGCAAAACCCCTGCTGCTGGAGGATGCTTCTTACCGATCATTGGCTGCGTTCGCTCCTTACGTCATCGCAGGCAAACAGTGACGTACGAAGCGAGCGCTAAGAATCACTGATTGCCTCAGGGTGTATATCTGGTAAAGATCATCGGGTCCTCGCATCCTGAGCTAAATCAGGGTTCTTAATGCTCACTCTCTCTGTCACCGCATGATATTAGAGGGAACGAAAGCTAACAACCTCTGACATTCTCAGAATGGATGGGGACTTGGTTCAGAGAGTTGGGCCGGTTCCTTTGGTGGAGTGTGATATTGAGGGAGGCACTATACCTTCAGGCGCGGATCCAGGGGGCACACCCTGCCCGTGCCCCCCCCCCATTTTTCTGTGACCAACGTTAGAAAAATTGCCCTTTTTCAATGTGCCACAAATAGAATTGCCTTGTACATGTACGTACTTGTAATTTGTCCATCAGATGCTGGGAAATCGCACCAACGGCCTTCTAGAGTACCGGTATTTCAAAATTTTCTGCCCCCCCCCCC
>NMRB01000553.1:205242-225720 GCA_002633025.1 Notospermus geniculatus
CCAGGTGGCATAAACTGAAAATCATTGAAGTCCTACAACTTGGGAATGACTTACCCAGATTGCTCATATAACTGATATATGTACCTCTCTCTCTGTCATTACACTCTTATGTCCAAACGGGTGAGCACATGGTCCATGGACCATTTCATTTAGGAGAAAAACTTAGCTTTTGTCAAAAAAATCTATATTTTATCCACAAAAACTAAGTTTTATGGGCATAAAACTAAGTTTTATTGCAAAAATATAGGTTTTTTGAATAACTGGACAATCCGCTTGCCATAAGAGCTTACTGCTTGCGCGATCTTATGCGGATGTCAGGTCGACCTTGCGATGGCACAGAACAGGCGCACGCCGACTTTTCTGGATCACTTTGCGTCTGAGGCACGACAGCGTGGAACAAATCAGTCGCCGATCTGGTGTGACATGACTGCAGTTGCGTCTCACTTGCGACGATCGGAATCAGTCGCCGACCAAAAAGATCACGGATCGCATGAGTTCACCATGTTGAACTTCTGCGCCACGATGAATCATGATCCCGACGGTCAGTGATTGGTTAACTAAAATAGACCAACTTTTGGATAATCGCACGACGTCGCAACTCAAGTCAGGTCGACTGCGACTGGATTACGCCCGTCGGGATCATGATTCATCGTGGCGCAGAAGTTCAACATGTTGAACTCTTGCGATCCGTGATCTTTTTGGTCGGCGACTGATNACTGGATTACGCCCGTCGGGATCATGATTCATCGTGGCGCAGAAGTTCAACATGTTGAACTCTTGCGATCCGTGATCTTTTTGGCCGGCGACTGATCCCGATCGTCGCAAGTGAGACGCAAATGCAGTCATGTCACACCAGATCGGCGACTGATTTGTTCCACGCTGTCGTGCCTCAGACGCAAAGTGATCCAGAAAAGACGGCGTGCGCCTGTTCTGTGCCATCGCAAGGTCGACCTGACATCCGCAATACGCCAAGTGATCCGGAAAAGTCAGTCGCCGCCTGTTTTGTGCCGTCGCAAAGTCGACCTGACATCAGCCATGTCAGCATAACTTTGCCCACTTCGGACATTTGTCGTCCAGTCACAGTTAATCCTTCACGTGGATAAAGGGCCGTTTTGACGGGCGTTTTTATCGCCGCGATAATCGCCACTTTTTTAACGCTCAGTAAAAACGGATATCGCTCCGTAGGTCGATCGAGTGTTGATCGAGTTTTACCATGGCTTTTTTCTCTCGCTGGCGATGTCACCCGCTGTTGGCGTTTTTGGCGTTTTGACGGGCGTTTTGGATGCGATATCGCCAACAGCGTTAAAATCGCCGCGATAAAAACGCCCGTCAAATCGGCCCTAAAGGTTTCCCCAACTTGCTGGTGGGGTCGAAGGAGCAAGAAATTTGTGTATTTGCAGGACGATCTCGCCTCCCCACTATCGCTGATAAGCCCAAGATGCCTTACTGTGAAGCTGTGATGTACGAATCCATGAGGTTTGGTCCCATTACTCCCCTTGGTTTGCCTCATAAGGCCATGTGCGACCTCACAATTGGTAAGTTGGGTACCGTACTGCACAGAAAAAAATATATCTCGTCTCGAGATAAAATGTTTCTCCAACCCTTACTCTCGTCCCTAAAATGAGTTACTTTTGCTACTCGAATCGATATATTTTAAAGGAGCTGGACGTCCAAGTTGTGAACACTCACTCACTGGTTCTCTATCCACGCGACGCAGACGTGAATATCGTGAATGAGTTGCATTGGACCGGGCACCAGTCTAACGATCGAATTACGAATTACGAATTATTTATTACTCTTTAAAACTTAACAGTTATAAGAGAAATAAAACATAGGCCTATATACAAATATACAGGATCATGGGGCCCTACTGGTGCTGCCACCTTCACGAAGGAATAAAACTAGTTTGCTGGCCACTGTCTGTAATTTGTTTACAACTTGGACGTCGAGCTCCTTTAAGAACTCATGCGGACGTAACTGGGTCTCCACTTGAGATGACATTGTCTCCAACAATTTCGTCCTTTTTTCACTAGGTGGATACGACGTCCGAAAAGACGACCTAATCATGATCAACCACTATGCCCTTCACAGGGACCCTAAGGAATGGAAAGAGCCGGAAGAATTCGACCCAAGCCACTTCCTGGCCGACAACGGCGAGCTGCTACCAAAGCCGAGGAGTTTTATCCCATTCGGAGCGGGAAAGAGAGTGTGTCTTGGCGAAGCAATCGCGAAGCCAGAAATCTTCATGATTTACACATCCCTGTTTCAAAGGTTTAACTTCAGGTTTGAGGAGGGAACCAAGCATGACCTTGCGTACCAGGATCTAGCCCTCGGCTTCCTACCAGTGCCGTACGAGATCCTTGTGGAGGTTCGCAAATGAAGAGGATGAAGGACATTGCATCATTACATGTAAAATGATACATGTAGTTTACTCGTGAAATCAAAGATGAGGAATGGCTCCTTTATTAAAGCAAATGGCTCGCGGGGTTTGTTTTGGGCGCCATGACAGTTGGTCATCAATATCAAGCACCATTTTGAGAAAAAGGCTAAAGAAGGATTTCAGTTTAATGGGAAGTGCATTAGACAGCCAAACTTCGGAGGCGTATTCTGCAAAATCTGCCGCTTCGAAATCAATGTGAATAGTACAAAATGTAGATTTTGACCGACTGAATTTGAAAATGCCATTAGGCTAATCCATTTTAACAAATTTTTAATGGAAGTTCCTCGTCCCCAGGTGCACGTTCGCATATTTGCACAGGTTTTGCATGACTGGAGCACGGCTTTGCCTGGAGGCTAGATTCACTCGCTATGAGAGGGCCGCTCCAGAATCAAACCCCGCGAGCTATTTGCTTTAAAGATAATGTGTCACGGGTATTTTCGCGGGCCACGAAAATCATATTGTTTATTTACATTTTGTTTGTTTATGTCCAGGGTTTTATTGTCTTGTGGGTAATTTGTTGGTGGCGTGCCCCTCTAAAAATTCTTTTGACACCAAAAGGATTCAATTTGGTGGGTTGGCATGTCCCAAAAAGTCCAAATAACATGATGTAAACATCCATGTTTACAAACATTGAATGTGAACAATGAAGTCGTGATAAACATACTGTGGTCGCGGAGTTATGCCGGATTGGCTTCATATCCGCCCATTTTGCTATTACCATATTACATGGGCACGATGCTGGTTTCATGTTTTCAATATGAATGAATCCTTTCATTTATTTAAGGCTACTCCTGCGGGTTATAATGTCGGCCTATTAGAACCGCCCCCAATCCGGCATAACTCCGCGACCACAGTAATAGGGAATTTAAGAGATCACACGCTAACGATAACATTTACGTTGACAGTATTTTTTGTATATGAAATACATGCAAGAAATAGCGTTAACGTAAACGTTATCGTTAGCGTGTGATCTCTTAAACTCTGTATTATCTTTAGCTGTGCCAACGCAAGACCAATAAAATGGAGCTTGAGATGGCGTCTTCCGTGGGCCAATAATCCTTTGGCTTCGGCCGTGACGGAAAAATTCTAATACAAGTACTAGTACATATAGGGTAATCGGTAAGTGTGACGTCCTCTTGTCAGTTGTCAGTACCAGTGGCTGTGTGTCCCCACCATTTCTCATGCAACTTGTCAGCACCAGTAGATGTAAAGCGATTCAACAAAGGAATAGAAATTATGTTTGTCTCGGGATATATTCTGAATATATTATTATCCTCATTTCTATTCCTTTGTTGAATCGCTTTACATCTACCAGTATATAAATGTTTAACATTAAAAATAGCGCTAGTCTTAATACTTGTGACGACCACATTTGCTGACAGCCCTCAGAGGCGCACATAACGAACGCAGTCGTGTATCATACAAAACTGGTACTAATTTTGCGCCAACAATTTTTCGGTGTGTAATCGGTGTGAGAGGACTTCTGCTGGGCTGACCGTTTTCCAGTCCGTTGGAATTTACTCGTACATGTAAACAAGATCCCACACAGCTGACCACTCACCTTTTTCGTTCATCTCTAACGACGGTTTGACGTTATATCATCACCGTTCATTCAAAGGTCTTCGTTCAGATAGAATGCCTGAATTATTTTGCACCGTCACGGCTCCGAGGACAGTTTCAGTGGGTTGGCAATATTCAGTGGTAAAATTCGATTCAAAATGATACTACATGTACAACATACTGACTCTTGAAATATGATTATGGTCACCACACAGATGTTCAGCCAAAGTGACCAAGACTTTGTGCTGCTCCGCCTGGACCAGTTCATCGGGTTCCTTGAGGGTTATGTAATGCCGGTCATCTTCGCAATAGGAAGTTTTGGAAACATCATCTCTCTCGTCATCTTTCTTCGTCATGGACGGAAGAACGACGCGATGACGACGTACCTCATTTGCCTTGCTGTGTCCGATATGTTATGTATTCTTTTCGTATGTTTTCCTATGTGGCTCTTTTTAGGCCTTCCCCGACTGACAGACGGAAGNGGATTCTATTTAATAGACGATATCACTCCAAAAGAGTGCAGCACCTGATGATGGGGCAGCGTCATGACGTCCCGCACGTCATTTCATGATGTCTTGACGTGAGACCCAAAAAAATAGAATTGTTTTCCCAACATCATGATCACTGAAACAACTGGATTTTTTTTCAAGTCATGTCATGGCGTTCAGAAATGACGTGCGGGATGTCATGACGTTGCCCCGTCAGGTGCCGCACTCTTTTGGAGTGAAGTTCCTCTTCTCTCAATCTGCCTTGATTCTTAGTTCAGAATATTTTACGTCCGCTTAATTCATTCATGGTACCAAGGCTGTAGCTGATTCAAATGCCTCCTTTCTAATTTCAGGATGTCGCCATTCAACATTTTCCAACCGTACTCACACCTGCGGCCAGTTGCGGTCAGATGACATTGGGAAGGAAGTCAAACTATGTGGTTGGATTCAGTACAAAAGATTGGATACATTCATCCTACTCCGGGATGCCTATGGGCTCACACAATTGGTGCTACCTAGTAATAAGGTACCGTAGATGATTAACAATCATCTCAGGTTTGGGGAGATGGTAGTCTCCAGTTAGTGAGCACTTTTCCTTTTTGCATGTAAAACATTAAACATTTCATGTGTTTGGAACTAAAAGCCAAATAGCATGAAATTTTTGAATAGTGGTAGTTTCAAGTGCAATACAAAGATCATTTCTTCAAAATCTTTGTCCTGACCTGGCAACAATGTTTTCAAAATTGTTGGTCCTGAATGATTTCACAGGCATTCACTTTTCTTTGGCTAACTCATCTAGTTCTTTTCCCACGTAGGATGATCCTCTTCACAAGCTGTTGTCAGAGCAGCTCTATGAGACAGTTCTAGAAATCATTGGAGTTGTTCAAGAAAGGCCTGCTGGACAATCAAATAAGGTTAGCGACATGTGGTTACCATTTGCGAGTGATGCATTTTAAGTAATGTCAGAATGATGTACGGGTACCGGTATGACGTTGAACCATTGTTTTTGTCACTGCAGTGGGTGCGGTCTTACGTGTTAACCTCGTTGATGGTCCGGGCCTCATTTTAGTACCTCGGTACCCCATTAAGTAGAAAATTTATGCTGAAGCAGTTGAATGGTATATTTTTTGAATGAAATGCCTTTTTTATTACTACTGACTTCTTTTACAGAAAATGACCACTGGAGACATAGAAATTCTAGTCAAAGATGCAAGGGTCCTGAATAAAAGGACAAAAGATTTACCTTTTGAAATAAAGGATTTTCAGAAAGTGAGTAGATGGTGTTGAAATTCATTCGATTGGACATATTTTTGGATGTTGTCATATAAAAATTTACCAATTTTTTTCTTATCTTTGAAGAGCTAATTTTGGTTTCATTTTATGTTGTGACAGGTTAACGAGCCCCTTAGACTAGAATACCGCTACCTGGACTTACGGAACAGTCAACTCCAGGCCAATCTCCGTCTACGATCTCAAATGATTATGAAGATGAGGGAATTCCTTTGCAACAAACATGGTACGGTACTTAATTTCAACTCGGAAGTTTAATACCGACATCGTTCAGCATTTGAAATGAAATATCTCGTGAAACAATGGGCTATTTTTCTTCAGTTCATTCAGTTAATCAGTTGAGTGTCAATCAATCAGTCAGTGTCAGTCAGTCGGTGTCAGTCACTCTGTCTGAGTCTCTGTCAGTCAGTCAATGTCAGTCAGGTAGTGTCAGTCAGTCANCAAGTCTGTTCAATTTCAGGTTTTGTTGATGTTGAGACACCAACTCTATTCCGTAGGACGCCAGGGGTGAGTTTTGATAATAATAATAATAAAAGACCCCATCCAAGTGAGGAACATGAGTATCTTGAGATGGCCTCTTCCGTACTTACCAGGGCCAATAATACTATGGCTCCAGTCCTGATGAAAACATAGAAATACACTAGGGTACTTGAAGATATGTGTGTTATCAGAGCCTCGATGAAGTCTATCACACGATATCTCTGACTAAATTATTTTGTCCCCTTTTCCAGGGTGCTAGAGAATTCGTCGTCCCTTCTAAACACCCTGGGAAGTTCTACTGCCTTCCCCAAAGTCCCCAGCAGTTCAAGCAGTTACTCATGGTTGGTGGCATTGATCGTTACATGCAGATTGCGAGGTGCTACAGAGATGAATCGCACAAACCGGACCGACAGCCAGAGTTCACACAAGTAAGCGGTTGTAATCGCTAACTGGTTCTCAGCAACAATCTGGAATCACTATGCTATAGAACACAGCTACAAGCTGTGGTCCAAGCTGAGATCTAATGACAGTCCTGAGTCACTCTCTCCAGTCACCTGTCAACACACCGCTGAGGTTCCATCTTCTGGGGTCGATCCCCAGTCGGACCTCATCTTCATGTGACAGAGAGGCGCTTCTCTTTGACAGCGCAGATTTTCTCTGGGCACTCCGGTTTCCTCCTGCTGTACCCGGTACATTTATTTACCCAATATTGTCTATAGTAGAACCAATATTCACGTATTTGTACTTTGGCCAGCAGCTGTGAAACCTGCAATATTTAATGTTTTAGTCCCTCTATTAAAAGGACCGACCCTACAGGCAGCCTCCTCATAGGCATTTTGATGTGCTCATTACAACGATTGGTTGGCATGAGAATCTAACTCTGACATATATTGCAAGTAAAATACACTAAACATCAACATTTGAGCCAAAATCTGTAGGTTGTCAGTTGCTAGCGCCACCTGTGATGAAGTGACATCATTGATATGTAATAGCTATCTGCCTATGGGGTCCCTTTAAATCACATAATCAAAATGCGGCTTGTAGTACTCTGTGTGAATTTCAGGCCATAATATTCGTTCCTATTTCAGCTTGATATTGAGATGTCTTTTGTTAGCCGAGAGGGCATACAGAAACTGATAGAGGAGTTAATCGTGTTTTGTTGGCCAGAGACACGACAAAAACCCAGTATACCATTTCCTCGCATGACATATCATGAGGCGTTGAAATATTATGGGTCAGACAAACCTGATACTAGGTTTGAAATGAAGGTGAGTAAACTTTTGAGAAGCAAAATCCATGTCAAGTACCTCTGTTGGCGTCATCTATCTTTCACGACTGTTGTAAGCCCCCACACCGAACTTCGCTGTAAGGTACTGCTCCTCCGCATCTCGAATCTGACAGAGAGAAAAACCTTCATTCTTATCCTCCAAGCCAATGCCAGCTGCGGGTCTTGAACCTTGCACCTCTTGCATTGTATACCAGTGCATCAATCACTACACCAATGAGGTTTATCATCTGACTGATCTAAGCAATTTTCTGCTTTTCCTGTTTTTTTTGCAAACGTTTTGGCTGCAACTGTGTTTAATATCAGTGATTCCCCAGGATGTTGGAGGGCAGGGTGGGGGCTTCCATAAAGGGACACTTCCGGCGTGATTTAGACTCGGGACCCAGTCGTTGTGTCGCTTCGGCCGCCGCGCTACACTCCACAAACGACTGGGAAAGCAAGCTGCAAAATCAGCGGCTAGCGTACCGACAACAACAACGGATATGAATGAGTTCAGCCAATCAGAATCTGCGTCTTGAACGGCCGTCGGCTGCTCGTTGCAAGATGCCAAAATCAGCTGATTATCGGAACTTTCTTCGAGGTCAAGTATGGTATCCTGATACCTAAGTTCGATGCTGTGTGCGATTAGCTCTTTCCCAGTCGTTTGTGGAGTGTAGCACGGCAGCCGGAGCGACACAACGACTGGGTCCCGAGTCTAGCGTGATTGGGTTCCAACGGGGCAACTACAGCAGAAGGTTTTCATACAAAAGGGCCGAATTCACTTGCTTCGTACCACACGCGAGGCTCCATGCAGATAGAATGACGTCAAAGAGGGCACCTCCAATTTGAGCAGCAGTAGAGTTGGTTGCAGATGCGGATAGGCACACCTAATACAGTTCAATTACAGTTCAGTTACTGCTTGAGTTAAAGCGAATCGATAGCGGATTTTGTTTACATTTGGCTGGTGTTTGTAAACACAAAATTCAGCCAATCAGAATGCACGAAAATTTCTTTGATGACATTCTGGAGAAGTTTGTTTACATTTTTTGCTGAAAATTCGTCCCCTTTCAAATTCTATTTCTAAATCAAATTTTTTTTCGCTTTCGATTCGCTTTAATACTACTAACAAATTTTGTTTTACTGTTTACACTGATTCTTTGTTTGTTGGCTCAAGTTCAGGTTGTGGTATGACTGGCTTGCTGATGAGTCCAGGTCACACTGCATGGGCCCCTAACCTTTATGGACGAAACTGAAATCACCACACTGGCACAGGCTGGGTTCAACTACTAATTTACACAAGTTCGTTTACCAGTGTCCACTTTCAATCATCAGGGGCACAGTGAATGACTCTGTTGAAAATTGTTCAGCCCCCCCCCCCCAACAGTTTTCATGGACAGCCAGGTGGTGATTTCAGTCCAGGCCTTTTGCCTGTTATTCTCTTCCAGCGTCCAGATCTGCATGATCAGAGTGGACTGAAAGCAGAAAGGAAAAGTCTTCCCACATGGAAATCAATTAGTCACTCCAGCATTGCACCCTAAGGAGGAAGGCCAGGGGCAAAGCCACTAGGCCAGAGTCAGCCACTCCATTACTGCCTTCAGAAGACGATGGCCACTTGGGCAGCAAAATGGGCAGAGTGGCGGGACCCGGCAAGGGCATGGCGCCGCGCCACTCCATTTATTGCTAGGGGAATCACTGAATATCTTTTTCACTCCAGCTCTGTGATACCACCTCAATAATGTCCAAATCTGGATTGAAAGTTTTTGACGACTTGTTAAATGACAAGGATATATCTGTACAGGCCATTAACATCAAACAGGGAAATGTAAGTAGTCCACGAAAATATAACTTGTTGTATTAAAGAAAGGATGTCCAACATAGAGCACAAAAAACATAAAGTGAAGTCGTCTCCGAATTTTCGCAAATTTTCGACCCCAAATTTTTGCCTTCACTTCTGGGATATCTACTAGAAAGTGCCTGAGGAAGACCCCGGTTCGGGTCGAAAATTTGCAAAATTCGTAGACGATGACACAATAACTGAGATGATTGCCACTGAAGATTACGTTTGAAGAATCTCTTTTAAAATATGTTATGTATGCTGTCTAATTGGGGCTCAATTCTGTGTTTTTTCAGAGATATTTAAAAAAGAAGGATCTATCTGAACTAACGGACGTTTATACCAATGCTATGGTGGATGTGAATGGAGAAAAAAAGGTAGGCCCAACATTTACTTTGCTTAAACAGAGAAAAAAGGGCAGATTCCATGGGCATCCCCAGGGGGATCGGTCGGGGGTGAAAACAGTGCCCTCATATTCAAAGCAGCTTAACGCGTTGAGGAATTTCCACTCATCGGAAAATCCCCCAGAACGCGTCTCAGAGCATCCAGATTTTCAAATTTTCTTGGGCATGTTGGGGGAGGCCCCCAGACCCCCCTGTCGGGGCAAGGGCCTTCAGCCCTCACTGACGTGCTTCGTGCGAGTTGGCGGGGCTATGCCTGCCTTTAAGAAATCCGACCCCCCCTTCAGAAAACCTGGGGATGCCCATAGATTCATAATCCCCATGATAAAGTTGGGAGGCAAGTCTGCCAATCAGCTGCTGATGTATTGGAAGCCATGATGGTTTCAGTGTAAAAATATTGGTGGAAGCACCGTTCAGTTTTATCAAAGATACTAATACAGAATAGCACAAAATTGACACACAAAGTGATAATAAGCAAGAAGTCAATCTCCAGAATTCACGAATTTTCGACCCCAACCGGGGTCTTTTTCAAGTGGAACTTTACAATCTGAAACTCTAGAAAAGACTCAGTTTTATCAGGTTATTTCTGCATCTAGTCGACTGTGTTTTTAGATTCTTTGTTTATAGGCACCATCATGAATGGTCATTTTACCAGGTGTTATGTGTTTATGGGAGGGTTGGTTTCTTTGCAACAAACATGGTGTTTTATTTCAAGGATCAGATCTAACACTCCAGCTGACATGCTTGAGCATTTGAATCGAAATATCTCATGAAACCAAGGGCTGTTTTCCTTCAGTTCAGTCAGACAGACAGACAGACAGTCAGTCCATCTGTCCATATGTCATCCATCCGGTTGAGTGCTTTGGTCCGGTTGTCTGTCCATCCATCCATCCATCGCCCATCAGCCAGATGGGGCATCCATCTGTCCGTCCACCACTCAGTAGTCTGGCTACCAGTCTAGCAGTCTGTAGGCACTTTCCCGGTAACTGTTCGTCCATCTGTCCATCACTCAGTCAGTATATCTGGCATGTCTGGTCACCAGTCCAACAGTCCGTAGGCATCCTCCCAGTACGGTAACCTCTGTCTAACAATTCACCATAGGCCTACCCAGTTTGTCAATGCGGCCAATCTCGCAGCCTCAGGCCACCATTTTAACAAACTGCTGGCCTCCAAAATTCAGCAGTTTCTAGCCAACTGCTGCTCCACAATCCCCTTCTGCCCTGATCAACAAATCATTGTCGACTGCTACAGCAGCAATTAGGGCCCACCGCTTAAAAAAACGAAGACCAAACTAACTCCCTTATCTGCAGTAAACATCATTTTCTCATTCACGGCAATCTTGAGTTCTTACGTCGAAACACCAGAAATATCCTCATCAAATTTCTAGTCAGGGAGATGTTTTTCTTTAAAAAGCACGCCGCCTGTCATACGCCAGAACCGAGACGTGACATGGGTTCGTTTCATTGGTGAATGGAGCCAATTTCTACCGTCATCGATAACGAACTTGACTAAATCTAATTGTTAATCTCGTCATTGTTAAAATCATCGTAGCATCGTTCTGGGTAAAGAAGCGATTCACTCATCCTTTTCTGTGACTTTCTGAGACGTGGATTCTTTCGTGACGAGATTTGATTGTCAGTTCTGTGATTGGGCATGAATTGGTTCCCATGGTATAAGAATTACTGTTCCAACTTTTATACTGATAGATTTAACACTTTTATTGCCTTGTTTCACTTCACCCGTAACCAAATCTGGAGCATTCAGGTCCATGCCCAAGCCATGGCTTCTTTAGGATTTGTTTTGGGGGAGCCCTGATGGTCTAGTTGTTATCATGTCCGCTTGACAAGCGGCAGGTCCTGGGTTTAAATCCAGCCTTAATCATCCCAGGTTCTTCATGTCTGTCGCATGAGACAGTCTGAGTCACCATAAAAGACTCCAAGTGAGGAACATGAGTAGCTTGAGATCGCCTCTTCCATACTTACCAGTGACAATAATGCTTGGGTTCAGCCCTGGTGGAAAAATTCGATAGTACCGGTAAACATAAAGGGCCGAATTCCAAAAGGGTGTTTAAGACTTAGACGCGTGTACCTTCTTCAAAAGCATGGTGGAAGTGTGTGCATTTGGTGAAGTTACACGCGTCTAAGTCTTAATCGTGCGATGATCACCCTTTTTGAATACGGCCCATTGTTGTCTCCAAGTTTTGCAAATTTTCGACCGCAACTGGGTCTTCCTCAGGCACTTTCTAGTAGAGATCCCAGAAGTAAATGAGCTGGATCATCGTGACAGAGAATCGGTGGAAAAACTCAGTACAAATACCCGTAAATGGTTAAACGCACTCTGCAATCTTATTTAGATAAGACAGTGCGCTGGTTCAATAGTCATTAGAAGAGAACAGAGCTCCATGATTTATCGATTGCGTAAAAACAGAGCTAATGACGATACAGATCATGATACACCATCAAGAAGCAATAAAACAGACGATATTTGTTTACGATTTCCATTTTCGTGACAGAGTAATCTACGCTGGCTTTGTTATCATAGTAATAATCGAGTGTCGTTAGTTCTTCATTCCCGTGTTTGCAATTGACAAGCTTTCTAGTGAAAGTAGTTTACGATTTCCTCTCAACCTTTGGCTCCAGTCCAGCTCGCAATCGGTCCTTTCGGTTATTAGCGAGGTTTCGCAAATCTGACGAAACACGAAGTACGAAATATGAAATTCAACTTCATTTCCAGGACCTAATGTATTTCTGGAGATGGTTGGTACCACAAATGTCCCTGCTGCCAGTGTGTCTTTTAGCGTATGGCGCATCTTGAATTTTTAAATTTCCACCTTGTATCTACGAACACCCTTTATGAATTTGGCCCTATGGGTCTAAAGTCATACGCTAAAAGATGCTCTTTGCAGCAGGCAATATTTGTGGTACCAACCATCTCCTGAAATACATACGTCATGGAAATGAAGTCCATTTTCGTATTTCGTACTTCGTGTTTCATCAGATTTGCGAAACCTCACTATTGATAGACATTGTTACAGTGATCGCTCGAAAACACAATCTCCGAATTAGCAGTTATCATTTGACATGTTTTATGAACACAAACATTGTGCACAAGTTTTACTTTTATATCATCCCAGATCCTGGTATTCGTAAACTTGATGTCTGTGCTGTTTGTGCATCGTGGCGATTTATCGGATGAGGCCAGGACGCGTCTTGATGCAAGATGCATGAAATCCATTGATTGGTTTGTAAAGGCATCGCGATCGTTTTAACGCCCGGTGCCCTCATCATTCGCGCTTGGGACATTCGTATTGATTCAGCCGTTCGTTCGACTTAGCAGACAATTTGATTGAACGTTGCCGAAAAATGTAAATCAGATTTCATTCTGTTGGGCCGAGAATGTATCCTAATTTCAAAACCACACCTGTTGAAAACAAAACTGAAATCGATTTCTGGCAAGGGGGTTCCTATATGCTCGGGGCGATCTTCTCAAATGGAACATATTTGAGTGTCTTTTTTGCTACAGGCAAGTGTAATATTCATTAAATTTTCATTACAGTCATTTGAAAGAAATTTCCAGCTTTAATCAGAAATAATGAAGGATGTCCTTGAATTATGAGAATAAATGGGGTATGTCGCAACTGAGAGATGTCGTTTGTGACTGATAAATGTCCAATGTTGTCGGTTTTTCTGACAGACAACTGTCCAATGTTGTCAGTTGTTGCTGACAGAAAATGTAAGTAATGAAAGTAAGTCTTGAATCCAAAAACAAATATTTTATTCTCAGTATCTTTACACAACAAATGTGATGTACAGGCATGTAGGCCTATTTACAAATTATGTACAGTGAACACGATGACCCAACCTCAAGGTAAAATGCAATATCTATGAATGTGAGGCAGTCTTGGAAAAGCCGTCATCGGAAGTCGCTGAATGGATTGTTAGATTGCCTGTGCATTGATCTGCTACTGTTTACCTGTTACGAAGTACATTTCAGCTATTGAAATGTGCAGGTTCACCAAGGCTGTTAACACTTTCCCCAAATGCCACATTTTCGACGTGTTTTCCTACCTAGACTGCCTCACAAATTGGCAGGGTTTCTGCCAGAAATATTTTTGAGGGTAATAATTTCTTCAAAATCAGCAAAACCCCTACGAAATTAAAGAAAATGGCCCTTTTCTGTTCCTTTGAGGGTACTCACATATTACCCTGAGTACCCTCTGGTGGAAACACTAATTGGAACTGTCTTTAAAGCCCCACTGTATTGAATCTAAAAAACGCAAATCATCGCCGCGATTCTTGACGTCAGTGCACGACGTGTAAAATGTACTGCACTCTGTCTGAACACATTAGAGCCCTCCCTGCAGTTTTTTCAATGTGTGCTGAAAACTAGGCCTTGATTCTCTGAAACACCTATCAGGCAAGCATTTTGGGGACCTTCACGAGGCTATGAAACCTCTGTTTGCATTCTCCTTACATTTTTAAAATATCGTAAAATTCAATACAGTGGGGCTTTAATAGAGAGGTATCCTCCTGGTGGAACTGTTGGCTAAGGGAGGTTCCACTTTAACTCTAATGGATGTATGTTTCGCATGAAAAAAGAATATTACCGGTACTGCCTGATTGATTTCAGTCAAAACTAACCTTCTACTAAATCAACGTGTTTAATCAAATGTGAAATCTGAAATGTGCTTCGGAGTCACGAAAAAACAATTTATTCCATATCGTTGCATCCAGGTGGATTGCTTGCAGCCATTAACGAAATCAGCCAGCGTTGCAGAATTGTGTGTACAAGTATTTGATTAAAAAATGGTGAAAAATTTGGTTTTGTCATATGACGGCAAGTCCGACCCCGACGGAGCATAGAATCAAACACAATCTTTAAAGGGACCATAGGCAGCTAGCTATTAGGCTCATATCAGTTCAGTCACTTATCACAGGTGGCGCTAGCAACTCACATCCTATTGATTTTGACTCAGAGTTGATGTTTTAGTGTATTTTACTTGTAATACATGTCAGAGTTAGATTCTCATGCCAACCAATCGGTGTAATGAGCACATCAAATAAAAATAATAATAATAAAATGAATTTATATTTTTATCAAAATGCCTATGAGGAGGCTGGGGGACTTTTGGGGACCTTCACGAGGCCAGAGACCTCTACTGAGGGAGTAAGAAATAAAAGTGGAAAATAAAAAGTCGGAAATTTTGGCTTTTTTGGCAAATTTGTCAATTCCTCAAATTGGGATAGAATTTTTTCCCATTTTGAGAAATTTTCTTAAAATGATATTTTTGTCTGATTTTTTGGGCAATATTTCTCAAAATGGGAAAAAATGTTACCCCAATTTGAGAAATTGAAAAATTCGCGCAAAAGTGCAAAATTTCCCACTTCTTATTTTTCACTTTTACATGTTTTATTTCTTACTCCCTTACCTGCCAACTTCTAACACTTTGAAAATACCATTAAATTAAATGTTTGTCGTGAAAGAAAAACTTGGTTTGTAACGTTGAGTCAACGTACCGTACCGACCGTATCCGTAAACATGTTTATAAATAGGTCATTATCCGAAAATGGCAGCGTATAATCATATTCCGGTGTTTGCATCGTTAGGATAGAAAAGTTAATGAATCTGAGGCAATCAATCTCGGTGATTGCAAACTCTAGCGGGAATTGGACAGTACGAAAGAAAAGACGAGGGCGAGCGAGTTTGGTGCGTTTAATCAATCATTGATTAGCTGTGGTTTTATCAGGGAAATTCCCATCAGCGTCCACGTAACCATTTCGGTGCCAGAGCTTGTATGCTTGAACGCCGAAGACCATTGTAATGTTTTTCAGTGCCGCCATTTTTCTGTGTGATTCCCATTGTTTGGAACACACTGGGAAACAGACTCACTCACGTTTCTCTGTGTGTTGCTCATTGTCAAGTCCCCGCTTATTCTGTCAGTCTATTGTAATGTCACACTAGCCCTGTTTACTAGCCCCGCTCTGAAAAATCCCTCCTGAGACCCGTCGCACGTCAACACTACTCAAATTTTGTGACGAGGACCTAAATTAAGCCCTCCAAAAATCGTTCGAGCTCAGAGGGACCTATTAGACCATTTTGGCTATACATGTACATTATCAGGGTTTCCGCCAGAAAAAAAAATCTGGGGATGGACCAAAAAAATTTCAAAAAAAATTTCAAAAATTTTTTTTTCAACAAATTTTTTTGAAAAAACCATTTTTTTTGGATTTTTTATTTGGATTTTTTTTCACAAAACATGTATGGACTGCAAGATAACATGATGGTATAATAATATGATGTTTTGAAAAGAAAAAAGACATGATTTAAAGAAAAAAAATCCATTCTTTCTGAAAAATTTGGGGATGGATTAATCCCCAAATAATTTTCTTGGGGATGGAATTCTCCCCATTCTCCCCTCTGGCGGAAACCCTGACATTATCTACCGAAGTCATTCTACCCTCATGATCAGTCAGTTGAGAGTAATTTTTTATGCACGGACCCCAATATTTACATTTTTTCATCACTCCTCTGGAATAGATTTTGATGAAAGTGACAAGGTGCTTATTTACATTACATACAGAATACTGTAAATACGGAATATGTTTTTGTAAAATAACTTTGTAGATTATTTACTGTATGTTACATCCATGTATATTTACCATAGGCTATTTACATTTCTCTTTTTTGAACCCTTTCACATAAAGGTCAACACAACTCTTTGCAAGGTCTAGATTTGGATTACTACTAGTAATCCAAATCTTTAGATAGAATAGACCCCCTGAAGAAGGGACTTTAAAAAATGTTGCTTTTTGACACAAATTATTTACACAATGGCTCTTACAGGAAATATTTTTGAATCTCATCTTTTTTCATCACAGATTATTTATACATGTACATTATTTACAAAATTATTATTTACACTGAATGCTTGACACTACATACAGCTTCGCATTTCCTGATTTCAAGATGGCTCTCAGAAAAGCGCCATCTATATGTGACCCGATCTAGCAAAAGTAGGTGCATGTCACAGGTGATCATCATTGGTCATCAGTTACTCAACTATTATCACTGCTGTCAACTACTATTGTCCACCTGCAAGGACATACATTTCAGACTCGGATATTTTTATTATAGAGTTTTCGCAAAGTCCCTGAAATACTCCAACACAAACGTCTGTACTTTTGTTCATTGTTCTTTTCGAGGCATCGAACAATGGGATTGGCGTTGGCGTTGGCGTTTTGGGGGCTTTACAAAAACTCTCTATTGTGTTGTAAGCTGCTAACCCTTTCCTCGGTTGCCACATAAGCTACGGTTACACCTGTTGAAAATACCCGTGTTTTTCCAGACCGGTGTCAAACCCGTGTGTACGAAAAGCCCGGCGAGAGGTCACACCACTACATTGTAGTTAAGTAGCCCGGCGACAGGTGCGCTGCATGCACTGACTCTTCGGTCATTTCTGTATTGGCAGACATTGCTGGAGGCGTGAAAACGACGTCACTTAATGGCTGCGCCATCTGTAGCTGTGCTAAGAACTAACGAAAACATGGGGATTTCGAAAAGCACAGCGAGCCTGCCATGTTCCAAAACCCCGTGTTTTTCAGACACGGGTTTCTTGAAGCCCGACAATTCATAGGTGTGACCGCAAAAAACCCGGGGATTTTATGTAGTGTAACCATGGCTATACACCTACCTTTGCTATAGATTGGGTCACATATTGTAAAATCTGTCCTCTAAACCCACGATGTGTCATTTTCCCCATCATCTGTCAGCTCACAGTAGCTGTCTCGTCTTGTCCGTGGTTTCAGGCAACATTTTATGAAATAACACGTAAGAACCAGCGCTAAAACTGCTAATACTATGAGAAAACCGATGGCCACGTAAATAACAGTCTTGTCACTCTCTTCCATACACGAATCCAGGTGAAAATGCAACTCCGTCAGCGGAATATCAGTCCACGCTTCAGGCCACATGCACTTATAAAGTTTTGACTTGGACATGTTGATAATAGTAATATTTGATTTTCGCGCCCAGTGGATGAAACGGAGAAGTTCGCACGTGCAGTGAAAAGGATTATGGGATAGGTCTAATAATTTCAGACGGGTTAATTTTATGAAAAGGTCTTTTCCGACGGTTTGGAGTTTATTGTTGGCAAGATTTAAATACTGGACTTGGAGCTGGGAGTGGAATGCGTCGTGCGGGAACATAATAATTTCATTCCCACTCAAATCTAAGTTAATGAGGTTTGTCAATCTCAACAGCAGTTGTTTTCGGAGGATTTTCATACCGATACTCGGCATGGAGAGTTCGCGTAATTTCACCATTGGAGCGATTTCGCTTAATCCGTGTGACTCTATGTAACCCGCGATGGGGTTGTAGCCGATTTTCAGACGCGATAGCTGCCCCAAACCCAACAACGTCGAATTTAAACCCGACAACTTGTTATGTTCAATGTCTAAATATCCCAGCGTCTTTTTCAGCCGACGGAAGCTGTCTGGTTCAATGACTTTGATACTATTGCCTCGGATGTTTAGGCTCATAAGCGACGTCCAGCCGTAATCCCGCAAATAATCCAACTTATTATAGGAAAGGTCTAGGAACCTCAGCGGCGAAGACACAAACGTGTCAAAATCGATTTTCCCAATTAAATTCATACTTAGATTGAGTAGTGAGAGATGGGGTGGAAATTGTTGCGAGGTTAAACGTTTGATTTCATTCCGGCTCGCGTCGAGATATTGTAGTTTATTAAGGCGATAGATATCGTCAATATCCGTCAACTTGTTACTCTGTATGGTCAAAACTTCAAGATTTTGCATTTTTGCAATCTCTTTGATGCCAGTGAGTTTGTTGTACCCGATGCTTAATGTTTTTAGGTGCGTTAATTTTGCCGATATCAACCGCGTAAATTTTCCGATGAAATTATGTGTGACATCAATCATTTGGATACTGGGTGTGTCTTTTATGGCCTCGTCTGGGATATCCTTGATCAAGTTATGAGTCGCGTGTAACTCCTCCAAATGGTGCAACCCGTTGATTCCTGTCAGAATTTTCAACTCGTTGTAGTTCAAATTCAAATATTTCAACTTCGTCAGATTTGAAAACGTTGTGTGTTTTATCTGGTATATTCCATTGTGTGAGAGGTCAAGATACTCCAGCTCAGCCAATCGGACGCCTCCAAAGAGGTCATGACCTTCGCGTAAATTCATCCAACGCATATCCAGGCGTTTTATGCGCGAGACTTCAAGATCTCGGAGAAGTTGGTGCAGTTCCGTTTTCGGAATCTTTGTATTCCCGACGAGAATGAGTTCCACCAGTTGGTACAATTTCCCAAACGCAGACGAATCCACCTGTTGGATGTTGCAGTTGGATAAATTCAATGATAAAGAACGTGTATGCCCCGCCCACCACAGAACAGCATCGAATGCGTGCGCTTCAAAATGCGAGAGATTATTATGACTTAAATCCAACATGTTTAAGTTACTCGTCCGTTCGAATCCGTTTCCGAGTACCGGCGACTCCAGCCGGTTAAAACTGACGTTAAACACACGCAGGTTGCCAAGGTACGGCATAATTTTATCCGGGATTTTTCGCAGTAAATTCCGACTGAGATCCAACTCCTGCAACTGATTCAAATCGTGCACGTAAAGATGATCCACGATGCGTATCTTATTCCCCGCCAGATTCAAACTTTCCAAATGATTCATGTGGCGAAATGCATTCTGATTCAAACTCTGAAGATCGTTGTTTTGAATACTCACAGTGCTCAAAATCGTAAAATCACGGAAAAAATCATTCGGGATATTCTGGATTTTGTTGTTGTCCAGTACGAGGCGTTCTACTATCATGGGTATGTTTTCTGGCATTTTCGTCAGACCGCGCCCGCTGCAGTCGACAATGAGGTACCCTTTCATGCATTTGCATTTGTGCGGGCAAGTGTTGATGGTAATTTCCTGACTAGACGGAGATATCCAATGGAGAAGTAGCAGAAAGAATGTGAGATATGCACCTAAGCCTGGACCTCTTGTACCGTTGTCGGCCATCTTGGATTGAAGGTCAGAGGTCATCTGGGGGTCACGTGATTGGCATGTTCTGAAAGTATGAAGAAAGAATGTCAATTAGATATTGGTGGTGCAATGGAATTTCATAAGAACTTGCACACCTTAGATCCATGTATGGTTGCCAGTCAGCTGTAAAGTCATTCTCCCACTGCAGGGCTTTGGTATCGCTCCTCTTCATACACTCGTGTGAGTGGATGAAGGGATACGTATACGTTTCGGTTTAAGGATAAGTAGCCGGTTCTGAAGCTCTCTATTATCAGAAAAAGTAAATTATTGCCCACTCTTTTGCTTTATTGTCAGTTATACATTCTTGGCTCCTTATACATGTTATACATGTATATTCTTGGTTCTACCCATGCCTTGCTGCTATATATCTGAACAGTCTTTTTTGCACCTTTGCTTGTGATGGCACCCTCACGGCATGGTCTAAACGGTTCCGTCTTTCTGAACATATTTAAAAATTTGACGGAACCTAATTTTGCAGTGAGGGGGTTGAACCATTAAAACTGAGATGATGACAAAAATGTTTTAATGAAACCCAACGAGTTAATTCCGAGCTAGATTGATCAAATAAATTTTTCCTGGCAGGAGGAAGTCATAAAAGGCAAGAAGCCTTTGAATAAGGAGGGAAATAATGAAAAATCTATGAAAATTAGCATCTCCGAC
>NMRB01000553.1:225752-280772 GCA_002633025.1 Notospermus geniculatus
CCCCCCCAATTTTCCTGCTTAAATTTGACAGAACCTAATTTTGCAGTGAAGGGGTTGAACCATAAGACTTGAGATGATGACAAAATATTTAAAAACCCAACGAGTTAATTCCAAGCTAGATTGATCAAATAAATTTTTCCCGACAGAAGGAAGTCATAAAAGGCAAGAAGCCTTAGAATAAGGAGGGAAATAATGAAAAATCTATGAAAATTACGGTATCGTCTCCGAAAAAACCCAATTTTCGTGCTTTAAGTGAAGCAATATCCTTTTCGCAAAATCTTAATAGGAATTTGAAGGCAATTACGACGTAGAAAGACGACAATATGGATGACACACAATCACTACTTAAAAATCATTATAATACACATCAAAGCTGGCGAAAAAATATGCAAAATGAGCTGAATTAACTTTGATGATTACAATTTCTAGCAAACTGTAATTGAATTCTCAATTCGCTTTGATTTCCAACATTTAGACAAAGAAAAAAAGTTGATTGCACGCTGTATAAAAGCCAGAAGACATTTATGGCGCATAAATCGTTATCCGTATAAACTATTGGCTATAATCTAATACCATCAAAAGAGTTCCGATACCGCATCATGGAGTTTTTAATGGGGTTGGTATTCTTGGGAGAGTTAAGAAATTGATCTGCCGTCGTATTTTCAGACTTCAAACTTTCTAAGTTTCAAAATTTAAATTTTAAAGGAGCCCTGTATTGCCACTTTTTCTCACCAGCCGGCGCCACCATCGACGTGCGCGCCACTCTCCAACCCCAGGGACTAACTACGTTGTCGCCGAATGCACTGATGTACTACGTACATTTTGTAATGGTGTTTTCGTAGTTCATATTGCTGCCGCTAGGTGGTTCCCCTCTAGGTCCGCAGCAAAATACAGGTGTAATGTTTTTCAGTGTGGCCATTTTTCTGTGTGACTCCCATTGTTTGGAACACACTGGGAAACAGACTCACTGTTTCTCTGTGCAGGCGCGGATCCAGAGGGGGGCGCACTGGGCGCGCGCCTCCTCTTTTGGCCAACAAATCTGTAAAATCGACCATGAAATTCTGGAATTGGGCACAAATTTCAATGTTCCGAGCTAAGGGCACCCCCTCTTTTCCCAGATCCTGCTGTGTGTCGCTCATTGTCAAGTCGCGGGTTATTCCGTCAATCTATTGTAATGTCACACTGGCGCACGGGCCACACTGAAAAACGTTACACCAGGACCTGCCGCAAAGCATCCGCGGTCCTGCTAAGTGTAAACCGTTGTATAAACGGATGTTGGGAGGCTGGAACATGTGGTTATTCAGTAGCATATCCCCTCTTCTTGTGAGCGTCATGGATTATCGTCAGATACATCAAGTAAATGAAATTAACAACGTCTGAACGTCACTCATCATCATGATCGTACTCCATCGTCGCCATCATCAATCACGATAAACGTCGACCATAAAAGTAGACCATGCTTCGGAAGTATATTGTACTGTAGTTGAACGGATTATGAGTAGGTTATAAGAATACTACAGGGTGTACCCAATAATTTGCATTCTGGCTCTTCCAGGCAAGACTCTTCTGCATGTTTAGTGCAAATTTTGTTGAATTCCGACTAGTTGATCTTATGATACAAAAGTACTGAATTAATAAGAACCCCACGAACGATGAGAGCGAAGGGTCGCCTGTGTACATTTGAATAGGCTAACGTACATTTGCACATAGAACACTACCGGTAATTGTGTTGAAAATAGCTGTTATCCTCAGAAATGGAATTCAAGGCATCAAGTTGACAGATTCATGTACCCCACTACCATAAAAAAGTTGAAGCTCCTGCCTATTACGTAAAGCCAGAATTCAGGCAGTGAGAGACATCTGGTGGCAACACATGAAGTGTATCCCTCAGTTACTTCATCGTTCGCAGTTAAACCTTTATCTTTGATTCCTTTATAATTTTACACTACACTAACGTCGGTGAACGTAAGCACTTTCTGAATTTAAATACAGTGTGTGGCTTTAAACATGACCCCCGCCCCCATCCCCCAGGGATCTGGCCTGTCAAAGGGCGGAACCACCCTCACTCTCTCTTGTAGACTCGGGAGATTGAATCTGGCTAGGAATCGCATCCTAACCTCAGGGAGAGTTACAGGTGCGGCTATCACCACTACCCCACTTAGAAAGCTAATTAATCAAGAAATTAAGAAACTCTTCCCACCTGCCAATTATTGCGACAGCTGCCACAATCAATCATAGAATTATTTTTCAGAAATGTAGAACGGAACTTTTCCTCCGCTAGTAGGCAATAAACCAGAGTTTCATAATTGTCATCCGATGATGGAATTAATCATATGCAGGTACCGCTACCCTATAAATTATTAGCAATAGTGGGTACTTGTCAGCAGATGCATTTTCAAGTGATATTACACATTTTGCTCATCAGACAAATATGCAAAAAGCTCGGAAGTAATTTTTAAAGTGCCACTGTATGCATCATGAGGTATGCCTCAGTTTCCCTCCCCTGGTGGCGGAATCAGGAACCAGTGTGATAAGACTGGTGTCCTGTTCAACCCATACACAGCCTGTGGTAACACCTAGGCCAGACTGATACTATGACGAAACCTCAGCTGACAAAAATAACCGCCATCCTTTTCATCACTTGAGAAGTTCGAAGCGCTGTTCTAACCCGTCTTTAAGTGATGTACCCATACTTCAACTCATTCTTTTATGTGTGGCAACAGTCTCAATGCCTATATATGGTAACTTATATCATTCAAATAGATAGATTTGAACAGTCTTGTCGAGCATGCATAAACGAGGTTGCCTAAAGGTCAAAGGTTACTTCGGCCACCAACCTAATGCATACAGTGGCGCTTTAAGTGAATGTATGATGTTAAAGTATGATTCACCCTAACTTCAACATGGGCAAAGTGCCAAGCTTGGAAATGCGAACCTAGGTGAGTGGTAAATAATCCATGTCGCAGTTACCTAATGGTGTTTGGGTAACTTGGTTTACTTTCCATGAGCCTATAGAGGAACTTCACGTGACGTCATCATTGACGTCATAATTCGCACGTCAGCCATGTTGGACGTCATCTGAAGCTACGAATGCGTTGGACGTGACGTCCAGCATTGCGGCATCTCGTCGCGGCAGTGACGTCACAATCGTCAGTGGGATTCCTCTATAGCAAATTCAAGGTTGTGCTCAGTCAACTGGTGAATTCTGTGGTTTGTGGTTTAATCGTTGTGTTCACTTTATGGTGTCTGTTGCACAGGCCTGGCACTTTGCCTATGTTGAAGTTAGGGTGAATCATACTTTAGATGCTAATAAGTCATACTTTGCTCTCGAATCTGCATTTTTAACAAGGGTTAACCTCATTAGCTAATACGTGTATAAGTTATTAATAATTCATTACATTTAGCAGATATAAATGGTCGCTTTTGCGAGTTACCTTCATCAATCAATTTTCAATCAATTTTATTGTGCAGAACTTTGAAAAATGTAATTGGATTTCTTTTTTTTAATCATTAGCTAATGTCAGGTCGGTAACGTATGTGGTTCAAGATGACTTGGTGCAAGCTGCTGGATTTAGATTATGTGGCGAATTTTAAATTTCATCACGAGCTTATAGTGCTCTGACTCCGACTCGTTTTCAGAACTCGTGACGTTGAAAAGTACATGTAGGTTGCGTCAGACCCAAAAGAACCGAATTGAAATGACGTCAATGGCAAAAGAAATAAGAAAAGATTATCCGCAAAATGTCTGCGTTTGTGAAAGTCAGACAAGCGGTGTATTGTTTGCCGATGCAGAAGGTTTTACCATTGTACTATATTTCAATAGGCAGTAATCACTAGTACAGCTGCATCAACTTCACACTCTGCCCATCCTGGGAATCTCATGTCATTACGGTCGTAACCTCCCTTACGTGTGAGGGGGAGCGGTTGGGAAGACCCCGGGGGCGAGGATGCACTCTGTCTCACTCAGAAAGGAACTTCTAGACTTTTGTAGACCAGGGACCGGTTGCACAAAACTCACGATAGTACTAACTTGGTGTTAGCGTTAACTTTATGTTAAGTGACGTAAAAATGCATTGTCTTTTTACGTCATTTAACATAAAGGTAGCGCTAACACCAAGTAGCGCTAACATGAGTTTTGTGCAACCCAGCCCAGTAGTAGGCATTAGGATGTTACTGAAAAACATGTTTTTTGCCGATTTTGACCAAATAAAGGTGGCAATTAATTTCCCAACCCTTCCACATAGGTGGGACACGTCAGTCAAGGCTTCACAAAGGGTTAGCTGCCACGAAGCCATTGGTAACTGGCGTGTTTGTATACCATGTAGCTCTCTGTAATTGCACCCTTAAGAGTGCTGTCACGTGCGTAATCATGATGTAGTGGGGAGGTTAAGAAATCAAACGATAAACGTACCGCATTTTCGGTACAATATTATTTGTACCGAAAATGCAATATAAAACATGGTGAATATAACGTTGTATTAAAGTTTACGTTTAATGTTTGATTTCTTAACCTCGCTAATGATATAATGCTGACCCTAACCCTGACCTTTCCCATCAGCCAATCATTCTACTCGTTAGTGAGTAACACTAACAGGCATTCTGATTGGTTCCAATGATTTCGCACTCGACGCTGTTGTAAGGCACGTTTGCACCAAAACCGTGCAACGTGATTTCAACTTCCGTTTAATTCTCCATAATGCCTGTCATTTTAATACTTCTCTAGCAAATACAGGATAAAGCTGCAGTCATTAGCATGATTAGTGAAGCAAATGGGAAAAGCTTATCACCATTGTTCCTAATGGAAATCTTAGTACAACTTTGTAAAATCCTACCAAATGGAATTTCTTGACTGTTTATGATAAATTTTCTACCGGCTTAAAATTTGCCGTGTGATCAGTGTAATTTCAACTCGTGAAACTTGTCAAGGGGATTAGTTGTGTCGATACCTAAACCTGTAATCCCTCATCAGAAGGGGGGGGGGGGGTAGTTTACCCCTGTGAGAACCCTTCTAATCCTCTTTGTCATCAGACCTTGGTAATTCTACGCGCGTCGTAGTTTTCGGGAACAGTTGGAATCAGGATGTCATGCCAAAAAAATAAAATAAAATAAATCTGTACACAGTAATGGTTTTGTGTCCCTAAAGTACAAATAGACACCTTTCGAAAGTCGTCCATTTCGGCGCCGAGGGAAAAACAACTGGGAAAATGCATTAAGTTCTGCCAGAAATTGCAGAAATAACTGCCAGAAACGCTTGAAATCTGGCAGACATGTTGTGATGGCCAATCCATTGAAAATTGTGTGAAAAATATTGTGTGTCATTATCAATTTTTTGAGAAATTTAATAGGTGGGTTTCTTAACAAATTGATCGATGACACCCAATTTTTTTTCACACATTTCTCAATGAATTGGCCCTCATAACACGTCTGCCAAATTTCAAGCATTTCTGGCATATTCCCGTTTGTTTTTAACCTCAGCGCCGCAATGCCCAACTTTCGAAAAGTGTCTATTGTTATACTCCCACCCCCAGAAAATGAAAACCCTTGGATGAATTTTTAACAAAGTTTTCAGGGAATTCCCCCAGTGGTAAAGTGGGCTGCTCACGCCAACTCAGGCAGTACCATACAAGCATTTTTGACTCCCGATAGAAAAATCCAGGAAAAAAATAGTAGTGTGTAGGCTTGGGGGCAAACAAAAAGCAACAAGCTGAATTCAGGAACACCGGGATCAAACCGGTTTGATATTTACATTGATGCCGAGGGGCAAAGCACAGACAGTCAGAACAGGGCAGACTTCACTCCAACTCAGTTTTCAGGTTGTATCTAATGTCTTCAGAATGTTGGCCTGTTTAGTCCGTCTTGTCCAAACAAGGCCAACGACTGCGTCTTTAGCCTTGTCCCAATCATGTCATCTTTTGAGTTAACTCATAAATTATAAATTATAAATGAATCTGACCCCTAGTTGACCTCGCCTCTGAGCCAATCAGGACTCGTGAAACAAATCGCCGTTCGGCACCTTCTCTTCTCTTCCTGCACACATTTGTAACACGGATTGTGATTGGCACATTGATGAGCCTTCGCGCACTGATGATTGGCTGACACTCTGAGCTCCTCAGAAGTGGGAAATGTGATGGATTCAAACCAGGCTAGATGGCCGTCAGGCCAGATAGACTGGTGAGAATCAGATGGTGTGGTCAGGTCTCCGGTCGTCAATCTTCAGAATCAACAGGTCTGTAGACGACTTTGGTCTTTACCTTGGTGTTGGAATGGTCACTCAGTCAAGCCATCTGTTCTTACATTCGGAACGTCCGAAGGCAACTGCTCGGCAATTTCCGTGACGGCTCGCATTTCCCCTCGGACACAATTCCAAGGCGGCCATCTTGAATGCGCAGTGATTGCCTTGAGTTTCTGTGGCTTTGGATGCGGTCGCCTCATCACACCCTGCGCATGAACGAAATAGGTCACACAAAAACGTTGCGTTATTGATCAATAATTGGCAGATTGGGTGAGATATCGGTAAGTTTATATATAATATGCCTCAACTTATCCAGGAAATAAGGTTGGATATCGTAGCAGGCCAAAATTCGGCGAAAATAGTCCCACGGTCGGTCACGTGGGTTTGTTGATAACAACATGGCTGCCTTGGACTTGTGTCTCAGGTGAAATGCGCCGCCGAGTGGATAGATGCAGGTCGTTCCGAATGCTGTTCTTAGTGATGGCGATATTTGTTGGGGAGCTGTGGATCTACCCAGGGATCTCTCGCATTAAGCGAATCAGGGCTTCAGTGCCCCAGCTGTATTAGGAGCGGCTTGTCCATGACGGGTTACTATCCCCATGGGAACTGCTCCTTTAATATTCATGGAAAGCCAAGCGTCTAATCTACCATTACTGGCTTTGTATACAATATTGGGTGACACTGTCTGTCAAAACTGGTTAGGGACAGCTTTTGTATTTGACGTGCCGACCCTGAACCCGTGATGGAAAAACACTATAGATGACTGTTGACCCACCAGTGTCTCCAGTTGAAAATCTTCAAAATGATACCAGAGTCAAATATTACGTAGTATCATAGTGTCCTCAGTTAGTTGATTTGTGACGGCTAGGTCAGTTCTGTCACAATTGGTTAGGGACAGCTTTTGTATTTGACGTGCGGGATCCTAAACCTGTGATGGAAAAACACTAGATGACTGTGGACCCACCAGCAATGGGGGTGTCCCCAGTTGAAAACCAGAGTCAAATACATGTATGTATTATCATAGTGTCCTCAGTTAGTTGATTTGTGACGGCTAGGTCAGTTCTATTCTAACCAACTGAGGACACACAACCATATACATGTTCTAAAGCGTAGACTTCATGGGTGTCCCCATTTCATGGGTGTCCCCATTTGTCTAGTGTACAAAGGGATGTCCCAATTCGGTACAAGATAGGCCTAGACCTGTGTGTTGTTGTGTAAAGTCACTACAGTCCCACTTTGCATCGATACAGTAGACCACGTCTGGGCACAACGGTGAAACGCATGCGACGTAAAGGTCCCCAGTTTGTAACTAAACTACACATCTGTAACCATAACTTCTGAAAAGCAACCAAGCCAAAGTAGCCGTTTCTAGTCTGAGCCCTGGGGACACATTGTTGTCGTCAATAAAATATTCTTGTTAAATGGCCGCCAAAATGCCAAGTCCTGTCTAATATTACCTCAGGTGGGAAGGGGAAATCGGATACCCAACTCAGACTTCAGTACTTTGAGTTAATCCAACATCATCCCCCTGTGTTCTCACTCTTTCCCCAGGTGTCATCTGAACTCATCAGATTTCCGCCTTTATCTGTGTTCTGTATTGGGTCATCCTGCTGGAATACTCGTCTAGAATTCTAATCCTCTGTTGAGGATTCTTCAACCAAATCACATCATTGGAATGCTTTTCGGAGTGTTTCTTTGAAAACAGTCGTGAATTGCTTTGGAAGAGGTTTCCGTGTCCAAATTTTTGAGAACAGGGTCTCTGTGAGAAATTTTTTGAGGGTACTAAATTCTTCAAAATCAGCAAAAACCCCATGAAATTAAAAGAAAATAAAAGGCCCTTTTCTGTTCCTTTGAGGGTACTAGCATAGTACCCTTAGTTACTGTACCCTCCGGCGGAAACACTGGAGAAGTTATTAGAGTGCAAAGGCAGAGGGCAAAATTTGTTAATTCTGAAAATGGACTTACAGTGGAACCTCCCTTAACTTACACCTCTGCCTGGAGGACACCTCTCTATTAAGGACACCAAAGTTCAGTCCCCAACTGGTCATTTCTATTCATTTTGACCTCTGTAATCAGGACATCTCTCAATTAAGGACATCAACTACCAGTCCTGAAGGTGTCCTTGAGATATGCTGGAAAATTAGCTGGGCATTTATTTTTGACTAGGGTGTACATCGTCATACAAGTACACAGCAAATTTATGATATTTTATGCCATGTTATCCCTTGGGTGCATTCCTTGTTCATTATTGAACAGTTACGATCATAAGTCACCGTAAATTGACAAGTCCTGTAGTCGCATGATTTATCGATGCATAAGTGTAACTTATTTAATGGAGATTGCCGGTAAATCATGAATTTCATTCCATTTTATTGCGAATTGAATTGCTTGGGACATGTATGTGCCTGGCGCGATAAGGACATTTGTCCCTTAGGACATGTGCTGTTACATCGGTTCTCGTTTCTAGTTGAGGCAACACGGGGGCGCCGAGGTGCAGAACACCGATAACCGTCTCCGAAAAGCTCCCTTAGGGGTTGTGTATCTCTAAGTTGACATCTTTTGCATTTCGACAAAAGGACTGGAAAACGTGTTGGACAGATACACCGCCATTGGTCGTCAGTGCAGTGACTAGACTGGTACCCGGTCCTAACTATTTTACATCGGACTTTTGCATATATGTTAGGACTGCTGGTCGTGCTTATCGCGTTCGTGAATCTGATTGGCTGGTGCTGGCACAAGTGATCAGTATAGGAACTATTCTGTTGATACTGTTTCTATTTTTAACACTTTCGTGATTGGTGGATTTCCTGGGTCAAATGTAGGTCACCTTCTATCTGCATTCCGGTACGTCAGCCATATTGAGAATTGAATAAATTTACATAATTTACATAAAATTTCCAAGTGACGTAACTGCCTAAATTTCTCCACAAATGGCGGCCAATATTGGTCCTACCAAACAAGCCACGACTACAGCGCGCAGGTTGGTAGGATCAGGTACTAGTCTAGAAGTAAAGGTAACGACGCCAAGGTGTCCCCTTCCAAATGCTGACCGCGCTCCTCGTGGCTTAACTTCAAGCTCGGAGGCTAACGTGCCTGCCACTAGGCCAAAGGAAATCCTCCATAGCCGGCAGGTTAGGCCGTGCAATCTTGTACCTGCAAGGGGTTCAGTGCAGTAAATACGTCCAATATTAATCCCCCGAAGAAATGTTTGGGTCGTCTTTAACGTTTTTCACGAAAACACTTGCTGAGCATTAGCGATAAAAGGAGAAGTAACAAAGTTATTTTTGTGGTATGAATTATCAATCGCGTTACGCCGGCAAGGGAAATGTCCACAATATGACTAAATGCGGATGCAGGAACTTCTTGCTGGAACGCTTTGATCAAAAACCAACCGAGAATGGTAAATGTCATCCCACTCCTTAATATTTCATGTACTCTTGCTCCCAGTGCAAATATGTCCATGTTTTTCTCTCTGGCTTGTCTAAAATATTCATAGTCCATTGAGCTCTGATACATTTTCTGTTTTTTTCCTTTGAACAAGTCAAACACTGGCTGAAGTTGTGTTTTTGTATAGATTTTTCCGTCAGGGCTGAAGCCATAGCATTACTGGCCCTGGTAGGTACGGAAGAGGCCGTCTCAAGCTACTCATGTTCCTCACTTGGATGGGGTCTTTTACTTGCCCTGACAATGCACAAGGTACCATGGCTTATTGTCCCAGGCGACAGACTGAAGAGTCAGGGGTGATTTATCCAATAGTCTCTGCCAGAAATTTTTTTGAGGGTACTAATATCTCCAAAATCAACAAAAACCCCTTACCGGTACCATGAAATTTACGAAAATGGCCCTTTTCGGTTCTTTCGAAGGCACTACCATAGTACCCTTACTACCCTCTGGTGGAAACACATCCAAGTGAGGAACATGAGGAGCTTGAGATGGCCTCTTACGTACTTACCAGGGCCAGTAATGCTGTGGCTTCGGCCTTGAATGAAAACACAATACAAATACAAATCCCCCAGAAATACGGACAAAGAATACATAAGCGCTGACGTTACACCACGAAAAAGGTAGAGATTATCATAAGTTCAATTATTCATCACCTATTAATATGATGATAAATGTAACAATATCAGCTTATTGTGTAAATCAACTTGCTGGCATTGTCCCCTTCCAGTGGGAGAGTCTCTAAGGGGCCGTCTCAAAATTACACTGATGCCAAAAAAGACGAAGTGACTTCGTCTTTTCCCTGACCCCCTCCCCCCTTGAAAAGATGAAGTGGGCACTTGACATTGGCTTCATCCATGTAGTGTAGGGACGTTTATAGCTCTGACTCGTACAGTCAATAGTAGGCCCATGTACCCCCTTTACTTAGCATTCCTTTCTGAAGACTGCATATAAAAAAAGTCATTCTCCTGTAAAAAAGAGTGATGCCAATTTTTTCAAAAAAGATGATTAAAGCGAATCGACAGCGAAAAAATTTGATTTAGAAATAGAGTTTGAAAGGGGACGAATTTTCAGGAAAAAATGTAAACAAACTTCTTCAGAATGTCAACAAAGAAATTTTTGTTTGTGCATTCTGATTGGCTGAATTTTGTGTTTACAAACACCAGCCAAATGTAAACAAAATCCGCTATCGATTCGCTTTAAGTGGGCTTCCCCAAATCGAGAACCCCCCTCCCCCCAGACGAAGTCACTTTGTCTTTTTTGTCATCAAAACAATTTTTGAGACGGCCCCTAAGTCGATTTCCATTCTTATCTTGACAAACCATGTTGAGGTCACTCTATGAATCATCAACATCCATCTAGGGATTAAAAGCGGAAGCGTGACTTTTTACCACGCCGACCGCTCAGGGAAGGAAATCGGATGCGTAACCTTGTTGCGTGTTGTTTTTTTTCTGTAATGACGGTTATTTTCGTACGTTTAATAAATCACGACGAGTCATTGACGCGAACACGATATTGACCGCGATGGTAATGGTATTCTGTGTGTTATATCGTTGTGAAGAAGATTTGTCTCTGCACTGTCCCCATGGTCTGAGAAATATGTGACTGAAAAAACTCTGCTTCGTCAAAATATGTGAGGCGGTCTAGGAAAACTCGTCGGATGTCGCTGAATGATCAACAAGGGCTGTCAGATTGCCTGTGCATTGATCTCCAGCTGTTTACCTGTTACGAAGTACATTTCAGCTACCGGTATTGAAAGGGGCTGTTCGTTTTCGTCAATTGAGGAATCTGAGTTGTGATCCTTGAGAAAATGGAGAAAGCTATGAAGCTGCAAATTGCAGCGATTATTCTGTACAGCACAGCAAATAATCCCTGCAATTTGCAAGTGCATAGCTTTTTCCGTTTTCCCAAGGATCACAACTCAGACTCCTCAAGTGACGAAAACGAACAGCCCCTTTGCAGGATCATCAAGGCCTTTGCCACTTTCCTCAAATGCGACATGTGACGGGTTTTCCTAGCCTGCGATGGAATCTTCACTTCACCTGAAGTTTTAAAGCCAGCACCACTCCAGGCGATATCGCAAGCGATATTGTCATCGCCAGTGAGCAAAATCGGCTGTTGACGCCAGGTTGATGCGTGGAATCCTCTCGCCAACGATGTTCGCCCAATGTGAACCTATACCAAAGCCGATATCGCCTAGCCTGCGGTGGTTGGCGAGTAGATCGCTTGCGATATCGCCTGGTGTGCTACTGGCTAGGAATGCAAGGCCCAGAAACCAGGCACTAGATCAATCTTTTAGTGTTGCGGATGGCAAATCTTTATCAAAATGCATGAAAACTTCTTGATTCCTGGTAAAATTTTGTCTGAGATCATTTAACTGCACGACCCGATGGAATTCGCGAGCTGAATTTCGTGATAAACAAGTCATATCATCAGCCACAACACGCAGGAGACAGGAAAAATTCACACCTTGAACTGCACGCTGTGAAAATCCCCGATGTTGAAAAAGTGACGCGAATGCATCAGGAAGTTCTTACGAAAATTACACTCGACAGAACAAGTTGGAAAACTTGAAAACCAAGGGAATTAAGAATGATTTTGTGGAAGGCAAGATAATTGTTCAGAAATGAGCCGAAAAAGGATTGAAAAGGCTTCCCGGGTAATTACTTTTCACTTTTCAGTTATTGAGCTGGATTAGTTTTGCGGAGTTGTTGAAATTGTAAATTTTTGTTCGGAAGTAACGCAGGTTGTGATTGGTTCAGTCAGGCAGCCTTAGCGATAAGTGTCAAAGTCAATTATTGGATCGTGTTTGCGTTGTTGGCATGGTGTTCTGTGACTGACGCGTCTCTGGCTCTGGTATCGTCAGAAATAATGAATTAATAATTAGCCGCAAGAGGGTGTCTGCTATTCGGGAGATGGCCTGGGCATCTATACCAAAATACCCGTTATCGGTATCGTCCGCAAAACAGACCTAAAATGTATTTTAAGATTTTGGAGTGAAAAATGTTTTTGAGTAACCACAATGATAGGGAGTCATCCCCTCATTTTTGTCATGCAGATTTGTCCCCGTATTCACACTGGATAAAACCCTGCCGCGGTGAGCACATGGTCCCTGGACAATTTCAAAGAAATCCCACGGCTGTGACTAGCATACGGACTGGGTTGGGGAAATGCCCCAGACGTCAGTGAAAACCGTGTACAGATTTTGGCCAAAAAATGGCAAAAAGTTCAATTTGTCCCATTTTCTTTGTTGACCTAGAAATGCGAAAGGAATGAGCTAGAAATGAGAAAGGGCAGTATTGAAGCATAGGTTAGGCAGAAATAGAGCAGAACTATGGGAAAGGACCTTTCTGTGTCTCCCTGAAGTAGGAAGCATACATGTACCATAGTGGCTCAGAGAAGGGCAGAAATCCATCAGGAGGAGACGAGATAAAAAAGCACTTAATGGAAGCCGCCACTTTGCCTCACTGATGTTGAAAGTTGGCAAATTGACGTGTCGATTGCCTTTTTGACACCACCTCAATAGTTTTTCGATATTTGACAAATTGCATCACCGTTCACACCTGTCATGTGAGGCTCTGATGAAGAGAATGGATGGGCTGTGATCGACTCCTGGGAAATCTGTTGTCTCTTATACATACATGTATGTAGACGTTTCCAACAAAGATGGCGATATAACAGTACTCACCAAATGACGTCAGAAGCTTGATAACATTCAATGGCCGCTGGCACGCTAAAGCCTAGGTCACAAATCCACCGGGCCCCGTACGATTTTCCCCACCCAGCGGCTTGCTGTGGATTTTAGATACTGAAACACGGATCTAAGATGAATTATGCCGAAATCGCCTCAATGGATAAGTGGAAATTAGACTGGGTCAAACTGCACAGCTGTTTGAGCCTCCATCGAAAGAACTGATCACCCTCTTGTCATTTACTAACCAATGTTCGAGTAATACCGCGTCATTTTCTGAGACTTATGTAAGAACAAGGCACAGGTCTTGAATTCCTCTACAAATGAGCTCTCAAAAAACAGAAAATTCACAAACGTGATCGAGTTTGTACGAATATATTGTGGATTGGTAGTTATTCAGCTAGGATATTGTATCATTCGTTTTCTACTCCGAGGATTCTTACATGGTGAAATATGTACTTAAATTTTTCTGACGACAATAGCTTCCTCACAAATGATTATTTGGCGAATAGAAGGATAGGAAGTCGTGCACTGATATTTTGTCTAAAGCATGCGGCCATCAAATAAAGTTTCTCATTTCTGATATTTCTAATATCGGAGAGCTTAGATATACAAAAGAAAGCTATACAAATTTCCTTTGTGTACAAAGTCTGCCATTTGAAATGCAAATGAGCAAGCAATGATGCAACGTTCTTATTGCCTCGTAACGAAGTTAACACCTAAGGAAACACGTAAGACATATTACTTCATAGTCAAGAACCTAAAGAGGTTATGAAACCATTTCGATGGAAGGATTCAAAAGCCTGAAACAGCTGTGACTGGGCACCGTAGAATTTGGCCAAAATGTCTGTTTTTACTCGCCGTACGGGCCCCGGAGTGGATATGTGACCTAGGCTTAAGCTGGTCAAGTGGGCCATGGCACAAAAGTTTAGGTAAAACAATTGTCTGAGAGGATGCGTTTGCTAGTGTTATATCATGCATGGACAACGAATGGCCACGACGTCATGTGGGAGAACTAGTAGGCCACAAACTTTGTTAGAAAGGTCAATCGATCTCTCAGTATCTTCCTAACTTTTATATGGTATTGAAGCTCAGTTGATTCGCCAGAGCAGCTTCAGTTCACTGCATCTAATTTTTTTGTGTGCAAGGCTAATTTCCCAAAAGGTTTTGAAAGTTATGACTTTTGGTCGACGCGGCGCTCTACTACAATGGCTGCAATGTCTTGTACCAACTTCTAAGATAAGTTCACGAAAGAATCATCCACTATTTTCTCTGTTGTCACAATAGGGATGTTTAGAAATCAAATGATAAACGTAAACGTTAACGATAACGTTAATAGGGAGGTTTCGCAAGCGCCCGGTTAGGCCCTACGACGACGTTTATCTATTGTGTGGGTATACCCAAACAATAGATAAACGTCGTCGTATGGCCTAACCGGGCGCTTGCGAAACCTCCCTATTTTTGTACCGAAAACGCAGTATAATATCTGCTTAATGTGTAGTGAGAAAAATAACGTTGTCGTAAAGTTTACGTTTATCGTTTGATTTCTGAACCTCCCTAATGTTGACAATTGCGAACGTTTTTCATTCTGTGCAGTTTTCTGGGCGCCGTGTTTGGAGATTGATAGTTCTAATACCGGTACTAATTATTTACAAAGAGAATTTCTCAAGAAATGAAATTGAATTGAAATGAATTTCACTTTTAGATTCAAGGAGTCAGAGTCTGAAACATGGCATACTAGTAACCTGTCTGAACTTCTACATTTGCGTATACCGGGTACATATAATTCGCTTTTTCACAAATTTTTCCCTGAATGCCTAAGCGTAGAAGAATAACAACATCAAAAGATGCATCCTCACCGCCGCCGAGGAGTGATGCTGCAAACCTGAAATGTTACGGGGCCACGATTGATGGTATACGGCGAAGCAGACGGCAATATCACCAGCGGGAGACTGGCTGCATCTAAAGAGACGTCGATGATGGTAGAGGCTGAGGATAAATCAATTCTTGTTTTCCGGGCCATGATTTTTGGCTCCATTGGTACGGCCGGTATTTTTATCTACGTTAGTCTTGGCGACGATGGCTAGATAATGTTAAGGATATCACTAATTTCGCTTTTATCAGAAATTCTTTGACATATACAAAAAATGTATCTGCTTTTATACGTGTATATATCTTCCATACCAAGAATTCATCGCTTGCTTATGAATTTTTCTCCCGGATTTTTCTCCATAAAATTTCGCCGTCTGTTTACCAAATATGGAACATGTCTAACGCGGTTGAAGTCTTAAAAATCTCTGTTTACATTTCCACAATATGAAGACGGCGTCTTAAGATTTTTTTCACCAAATTCATCGCTATAGCTTTTGAATTTTCGTCCATACTACATGTAATTTCGCCATCGCCTGCTTCGATCTCAATGGAACCTTGAATTCTCTCTTTGTTTACATTTCTCAGTACAAGCAGACGATATCTTCCCTTCTGAACGTCTGAATTTTTTTCTTTTTTTGAGTTTCATGATAAACCTGATTCAGACCAATTCTGTCCAGGCCGGGCTTGGCCAACCTCAACAAAGTGAATGTTGGACTGTCGAAGACAATAGGAGAAAACTTCTACCGTACTACAACCTGCAATATTGTTTACGCCAACTACTCAGACCATATTAAAGCCACACTTTATTGAATTCAGAATGTTCTTACGTCATCCAACGTTATGTAGTGTAAAATGTACTATGCTGTTTAGAGCTCCCTACAGTTTTTTCAATGTGTGCTGAAAACTAGGCCTTGATTCTTGAAGTACGTATCAGGCAAGCATTTTGGGGACCTTCACAAGGCTATGAGACCTTTACCTGCGTTCTCTTAACACTCTGAACGTACCGCAAAATGCAATACAGCGATGTTTTAAAGAAAGTACAGGTGTTCAGACAATAATTCCAGGTGGAGACAATGAAATGGATGAAAAGCAGTAAAAAGACAATAAACCGCTTGCTTCAAAGCTGAACACATGGCATTTATGTCTGTATCTTTTTCCATTAAGGCCTAGCAACAGGTTGCTTGCTGAGTGATGCCTGCAGCAAACCTAGCTGGCTTACCAGCAATCACTGAACCTGGTAGCAGACAGATATCTCTTGGATCTTTTACTTGCCCTTGCAAAGGTACAAGGTACAAGGCACCACGCCTTGTTCCACATGCGACGGAGTTAATAATCTCATATGGCCCAGGAGCGAATTTTTTTTCCCTAAACGTTATTTCCATTACGACCAACTTTTTTTTCCTAACCTATATATCAAAAGCTAATCCTAATCCTAATCTTAATCCTAATCCTAATACTACTCCCAACACTAACCCTGACCCTTACACTCACCCAACCATTAACCCACCATTCACTTCATTAATTTAATTTCGTAATGGATATACTGGTTAGGAATCTATACCGGTTAGGAAAAAAAATCCGCGGCCCGGGATTCTGCCCATCAATCCTTGAGTGGTGGACGGATTCAGACAAATTTGGGGAAAACATACCGATTTTGTCAAATTTCATGGTCAAAATCAACACTTTTCAACCTGAGCGGTGGAAAACCCATCCACCACTGGCAGTGAGATGATTTGTATGTCTACTGCCAGCTTTAGCCAGGCTTTATGCTCTCACTGTACTCTCTGCTGCCAGCTTTAGCCAGGCTTTATGCTCTCACTGTACTCTCTGCTGCCAGCTTTAGCCAGGCTTTATGCTCTCACTGTACTCTCTGCTGCCAGCTTTAGCAAGGCTTTAATGCTCTCACTGTACTCTCTGCTGCCAGCTTTAGATACGCTTTGTACTCTGTTAGCTTTAGCCAGGCTTTGTGCTTTCATGTGCCCTCTGCTGCCAGCTTTAGCCAGGGTTTGTAGTCACACTGTACTCTCTGCTGCCAGCTTTAGCCAGGCTTTGTACTCTCACTGTACTCTCTGCTGCCAGCTTTAGCCAGGCTTTGTACTCTCACTGTACTCTCTGCTGCCAGCTTTAGCCAGGCTTTGTACTCTCACTGTACTCTCTGCTGCCAGCTTTAGCCAGGCTTTGTACTCTCACTGTACTCTCTGCTGCCAGCTTTAGCCAGGCTTTGTACTCTCACTGTACTCTCTGCTGCCAGCTTTAGCCAGGCTTTGTACTCTCACTGTACTCTCTGCTGCCAGCTTTAGCCAGGCTTTGTACTCTCACTGTACTCTCTGCTGCCAGCTTTAGCCAGGCTTTGTACTCTCACTGTACTCTCTGCTGCCAGCTTTAGCCAGGCTTTGTACTCTCACTGTACTCTCTGCTGCCAGCTTTAGCCAGGCTTTGTACTCTCACTGTACTCTCTGCTGCCAGCTTTAGCCAGGCTTTGTACTCTCACTGTACTCTCTGCTGCCAGCTTTAGCCAGGCTTTGTACTCTCACTGTACTCTCTGCTGCCAGCTTTAGCCAGGCTTTGTACTCTCACTGTACTCTCTGCTGCCAGCTTTAGATACGCTTTGTACTCTCACTGTACTCTCTGCTGCCAGCTTTAGATACGCTTTGTACTCTCATGTACTCTCTGCTGCCAGCTTCAGTCCGGCATTGTACTCTGTGCTCTCATTGAGAAGTGCCTAATTCAGACTGAGATAAATAGAAATGACCATTTTATCAGTGCTGAAAGTTCATTTTCTGGTCCGGAGGGGTGTGGGACGTTGTTCTGTTAGTTCTTTGTCCCTAATGGACCGTTGTCCTCCTGGCAAAGATAAAACCCAAGGGAGATGATGCAATAAGTTTAACGTCCCTGGGCCCAATTTACAGAAAATGATGTTCATGTAAATATGTTTCTTAGGTAACATTGAAATCTACGAATGCCGGTGGTTAATACTTTTTTCGCATTCACTGTTTGTTGACGCACATTTTTTACCCTTTCCATTAGAATAATTGTCCGGGTACTCATACACCCAGGGTTTCACAAAGGGCCTACACGTTTACTATTTATGGCTAGCTGGGCACTGGAAATCGCGTCCTCTGTCAGGTCATTACCATATTGTGTCGATGTCTCTCAACATAAAGGGATGCTTTCTTTCCAAAGGGGTATATTTACTTTATTACTTTCTTATGCCTTATAATCTACCGCCGGCCCAGATGAGGGAAAAAGAATCTAATCCTGATTAAGAAATCCCTTTGTGAAGGAGGGAAGGCTAATATGCTTCTGGTATGTTATGCCCACCACACAGAGTCAAATTTTTTGTTCAATTTTTTTGAAATTCAGGCTGAATACCGGTATCTATAGGGATTTTAAGTACAAAGACCCATGTGTATTAAAGATAATGTATCATGACTTCATTTACATTCAATGTTTGTAAACATGGATGTTTACATTATGTTATTTTGAACTTTTGGGACATGCCAACCCACCAAATTGAATTCTTTCGGTATCAAAAGAATTTATAGAGTGGCATGCCACCAACAAATTACTCATAAGACAAAGCAAGACTGGACACAAACAAACAAAATGTAAATAAACAATGATTTTCGTGGCCCGCAAAAATACCCGTGATACATTACCTTTAAGCGTTTATTGAGCATATCCAGAAAATTTGATGAAATGTTTGATCATGTATGGCGTCGGTGGTATTTTAGTGTGAAAAAATGTCCCATGCGACGGACTGAAGAGCCAGGGGTGATTAATCCCATATGGCCCGGGATTCGAACCCGGGACCAGCCACTTAATAAGCGGACCTAACCACTAGGCTATCAAGGCTCCCTAAATGCCATTCCAATCCAATGCCATTGGATGACAATCCAGTGCCATTGGCTGATATTTATAAAAGCTAGCAAATGCTTTTACTTCAAGTTTTGTTGTGCATTTACATTGGATCTCGGTATGCAAGTCGTAAGTAAAAGCATTTGCTAACTTTTATGAATACCACCCATTGGATGTGTTGGCCAGATTTGGAAACAAACACCGCATGGATAGAATTCAAAAACTTACTCTCATGCAAAATATTCCAAATCCAGCATTGAATTCCACTGGTAAGTAATCCCTAACCTGGAAACGATCCAATTGCCACCATCATACCAAAAGTATGAAACCGCCTACATGTACTTTAGGAGAAAGATTGCAATCCTTTTCCTAAAGGACTACATCAGCACTGTCCTATGTTTAGGCTATCGTACACAAAAATCTTGATTTTTTTCTCTAATGTCACCATTCCTGTGTCACCATTCTTTAGGAATCCGGTGCAAAGTGTCTATGATAATCACTGTCCGACAGCAAATTCTAACATGCAGTGCCTGGACAACTGAAGATAATATTCCAAACTCTGATGTGAATGAAATGTATTGCGTCTTCTGGGCTCCCGTAGAATCCAAAAGATCTGACAATTTCTTGTTATATAATTGAAATTTACTGCTTCTAACGGGCTCCCGTACAATCCAAAAAGATCTGAAGATTTCTTAAACTATTATATAATTGAAATGTACTGCGTCTTACAGGCTCCCATAGAATCCAAGAAGATCTGACGATTTATTGTATAAACCACGAATTCCACCTCTTTTGAGCTGGAATTTCTGAGGCATTATCCCTTGCCGATGACTCGCCGCGTTATGTGGTGCACCGGTTACCACGGCGATAATTGTTTGGTACTTATGCCATCCACCAGAGCTCTGGTACGGTGTTCCTGAAATATTGATGCTGTGGTTCTCGCCGCCTTTCTCGTAACGATCCTGAGGCAACGGCTTCGACAGCGTGTAGCGTCGTGGAGTGAGTGGGGCAGTTGGTTCATTTCCTCAGCTGGCTGTTTGCCGAGAGAGTGATGAATTTTGATCGTGGACCATACAACAACCGGACAAAAACCTGACACGTCTCTGCTGAAAAGTAGCTGGGATCATACTCTTATCAAAAATTGATGTTCTGTTAGGCCAAAATAAATGTTATCTGTTTCTTGTCCAGCAACTCAGCGGAAGTTGATGAGCCACGGCGGTGTAGTGGAGCCACACGGTGGTGTAGTGGTTCGGGTCTACGACTAGCGGTCAGAGGGTCCAGGGTTCGAATCCCACTGGGCGTGAGACTTTGGGCAAGTCTCTTTGCCTCACTGGTTGGAAATGCTCGATTGTAGCGCTGAATGAGCAGCTCATCTGAGTTCTACTGAAAGGTTTCAGGATAGACTGGGGTTAAAGTGTAAAGTCGGATGACACCTCTACCTTGTTGATATCAGACTATAAACCCGAACTTTAACTTTTGATGCGAGCATGCGACTTTTTTTTCAAACATTTTTTTCCCAGTTGTCTTCATGCGGGGGGAGGGGAATTACCAGGAAACTATCTCTTTACATGTTTAAAGCACACGTTTCATGAAAAATAAAGATGATTTATTTCAAGTGACGAAGCATTTTTATGCACTGTATAGAAGGCGCTGCGTAAGCAAAGAAAATGAGAAAATTTGAAATTGGTGAAAAAAAAATTCGATGCGAAGGGCTCGGGAATGATGCGAGCGCGGAAAAGAATTAAAATCTGATTTCTTTCAGTTAAAATCTGATTTCTTTCAGTAAACCCCATTGACACTGACGACCAATATGGCCGCACCAGTTCCTATAAATTATATGCTACACTCTTAGCCAAAAAGGTTCTTTGGTGCCACACCAGGAGAACCCTCTGATTTAAGAAGCCTCGGGTTCTTTAAGAACCCAAAGAGGTTCCAGATAGAACCTTTCCCCCAGAAAAGGGTTCTATTTGGAACCTTTATGGGTTCTTTGGCGACAGAAAGGTTCTGTATGGAACCCTCTTGGGGTTTTCACAGAAGGGTCTATATAGAACCTTGGGGTTCCTCTGGTGAGGCACAAAGAACCTTTTTTGCTAAGAGTGTAGGGTGTGACGTCACGTGAAGAACCTCCACAGAATTCAAGGGATTAATGCATAATAATATGATTAACTGACAGCTACCACAAACGAAATAAAAGCTGACACCCACTCGAAAATGGTAAAAAACTTCCCAATTTTGGTTTGTAATGACTCTGTGCTGCGTTGCAGCGTTTATGCCGTCATCAGATCGCTCTGCGGCGATTCAAGCACCATCGGGAAGTGTTTCTTTCCCACTCTGCCGGTAACTAATCCAACGGGGTTAGTGAATGGGGCAGATTTGGACGCTCTTGTCATTCTTGACGGCTCTGGTGTAATTCATCCAATCCCTATTGATTAACCAATGACAAATCGTCTCGCGATTAACACTTTTACGACTGCCGGTATTGGGTGATTTGAATAAAAGATGGCAGATGCTTTTACTTCAGATTTGTAGAGCATAGCGTAGTGCATTTGTGCTACTGCTATAAAATCCGAGTGGAAGCATTTGCTAGTCTTTATTCATACCCCTTGAAAAATTATGACATGTGCATTGAGGAGAGTGTGCAGCGTGGTCGCGTGGCGGACTCGTAACCTAGAAGCCGCGGGTTCGATGTCCAGTAGGGTCGTCACATTGGCTCTCGAAGGTTCTGAAAGAATCAAAACGATGCTCTTATGGGCTGCTCCATGAGTGCCCCAGAATTGGATACCGAGAAGCAGTGGGTTCGATGCCATTCTGAGCTCTCAACTTGTCTGAAAGAATCAAAGTAATGCGCTTGTGGACTGCTCCTTGAGTGTCCAGAAATGCTTGTGGAGTGGCTGGGGTAATGATATGAAGTGCTTTGAGATTTTGATTACACGTACATGCAATACATCATCTTGCCTGACAAGCGTTCCTATCACTCCAACCCTCGGTCAATCCACAGCATCGTCGAAGGGCGAAGTGACCGTAGGCTTGGATACGTCAAGACGGCAATGAATTGATTTTGTGATATGGTCCTTCCTATCGCAGTATAATAGTCAAGCTGGCATAGCGGAATCATTTGCTCCATTCACACCACAGTTGCGGATTCAAACCTTGTGGTCAGGCTTAGGTCTCCAGTTACATGAAAAACAACTTGTTCTCTGAAGATACATGTAATGTATCACGGGTATTTTCGTGGGCCACGAAAATCATTGTTTATTTACATTTTGTTTGTTTGTCTCCAGTCTTTCTTTGTCTTATGAGTAATTTGTTGGTGGTATGTTCCTCTAGAAATCCTTTTGATGCCAAAAGTATTCAATTTGGTTGGTTGGTATGTCCCAAAAGTCCAAAATAACAAAATGTAAACATCCATGTTTATAAACATTGAATGTAAACAATGAAATCATGATACATTACATGTATCTTTAAAAAGAGTACGTTGCTTCAACTTTTGATTTTTCAACATTATCGCAAAAAGCCCTTAATGTAACACAAATTTTTCCAAATTCTATAAATAATCTATTTTTTACTATTTCAGGTAAGAATACAGTGCACCCGTTAGCCTTCACCTTTATTCTATTGTTGACGAAGTTACGGTAAGTTTAAAACTTTTGGTTTTTATGCGTCTATTCATATTCAGAAGTTGCAAAAATTTATAAGCGAGATGCCTAGTAAATAACTGGCACTCAGCTTTAACAATGATTTACTGAGACGTGAGGTCTTTGCAAGGTGTGCATATATCATTTCCATATTGCCACGGAGCGCTTCCCATCCGAAAAAGAAAAAATCCCAATGTGCATTACTGATTTCCCAAAGGGTGTGATTCCTGATGAAATTCTATTTATATTGTAAAATCAATTAAAAATTCCCATCACAAAATCCCACAAGTTTTCACTCCCATTAGTCGATCAGGTTTACTTTGTTTGGAATCGTAGTGCAGCGATATTCAATTTATTGGCTTCTAGTAATTGTCAAAGGGTTCGGCGCGTTTGTTGTGGCAACAGCAATACTTGTTTAACCCTGTAAGCCCATCTTGTCCAAACAAGGCCATCGACTGCGTCTTGAGCCTTGTCCCAATCATGTCATCTTTTGATTAACTCATAAATTATAAATGAATCTGACCCCTACTTGACCCCGCCTCCGAGCCAATCAGAACTCGTGAAACAAATCACCGTTCGGCACTTTCTCTTCTCTTCCTGCACACATGTGTAACTCGGATTTTGATTGGCACATCGATTTGCCTTCGCACACCGATGATTGGCTGAGGCTCTGAGCTTCTCAGAAGCGGGAAATCTGATGGATTCAAACCAGGCTACATGTAGATGGGCGTTAGGCCAGATAGACTGGTGAGAATCAGATGTTTAAGCCTGGCTTTGGTTGACATTGCGTCTTGAAGCAACTCGACGGATCCGTCGCAGATCAAAAAACCACCACGCGCAGGTCGACATTTCAGCGATTGAGAGGAACTCGGAGCAACTGGCAGTTACATGTACCTCGAACAGCACGCTCATGTCGACAGCGTGTCTTCCATGCCCTCAGTCCATTGCACTTTCGGCTTCGCCTCGGGAGACATTGCATCCCGCCTGGGGACATTTCAGCATGTCACCCTCCATGGCGGGCAACATTTTTCTAGTTTCACCCTGAATCTAGAGTGTACAGAAGAAGGTATAAATTCCGACATTTCTGCACCGATAATATTTAAATCTTCATCTCTGTCTTGTCTTTTGATCGACGACACTGAACTGAATTTTAAAAAAATATCTCGACAGCTGCGACAAAAAGTGAAATTGCTCAGTAAGAGTTTATCCTAAACCTCCTCGGCACAGCGCATGTCTACAAAGTTCTAGCTTCTTCAATCAAAGAATAATTTCTTCACAAGGAAATTTGACAAAGATGGTTGTTGAACGTCAATCGTAAGTGGGTGTCTTTGAAGACCATTCGATGCCTTTACCAGGTACTCAATGCACTGTAGTTGCCTCTAGTAATCTGTTTGAGTCATCAGATATGCCTGTGCATTGACATTTACGACAAACGACTAGAGAACAAAATGGCGTCGTTTAACGAGGTCTGGAAGTCATTAGGAGTTGGACTTTCCTGGTGGGTGTCGTTTTTTGTGGTGAATTCTGAATTGGTTTGCAGGGGAGTGTGCGGGCGATTCTTTTTGAAAAGCCAGGTTTGTGTAGCAGGTTGCATTGGAGAAATAACTTGCGTGCAGTTGCTATGTGGGTTGCTTTTCCAGCAATAAATCTATCAAATCGAGAGCGAGTCAAAGCACCAAATCGTCCACATTATTATTGGCTCGTGTCCATTTGCAATCTATCATGGCCTCCACAGACTGGTGTTGACGCTCCCAACAGCTATCCATGCCAATCTACTGATTTTGCATAAATTGCGCTATCTCCTCCGAAGCTGCCATGCCGAACAACGAGGCTTTCGCACTTTTCGTCTTCCGAAGTAGTCGTGCTGAACAACGATGCTTTCACACTATTCGTCCTCCGAAGCTGCCGTGCCGAACAATGAGGCTTTCGCACTATTCGTCTTCCGAAGCTGCCATGCCAAACAACGGGGTTTTCGCACTATTCGTCCTCTGAAGCTGCCTTGCCAAACAACGAGGCTTTCGCACTGTTCGTCCTCCGAACCTGCCATGCCAAACAACGAGGCTTTCGCACTGTTCGTCCTCCGAACCTGCCATGCCGAACACCGAGGCTTTCGCACTATTCATCCTCCGAAGCTGTAACAACGAGGCTTTTGCACCATTCGTCCTCCGAACCTGCCATGCCGAACAACGAGGCTTTCGCACTATTCATCCTCCGAAGCTGTAACAACGAGGCTTTTGCACCATTGGGTACGTCATAAGACGACACCACGTTTGTGCGAGCGTAGTCGGAGATTTCACAACCCCTGGTACGCTCGCTGGTGGTTGAAGAACACGACTACATTTCATGGGAACCGAACCAAACAATTTGAAAAGTATTTGAACGAATATTCTTTTGTTGTTTACGATAAGCACTCTTTCTTCAAATAATTTCCTGAAAGCCGCTTCGTTCGGAGATGAATGACTTCAGCGTCAGCTCGCATCGAGTTCAAAAAAGGCCAACACTGCTGCCAAGAAGAAAAGCCAATTTGCTTCTCAAAACGAGGTTTCTTGCACATTTATCTCCGAGTGGATGAAAAATTAAAGTAAAACAAATTCTCTGAGGGGAAAATATGATGCCTGGGCTTCAACCGTACAGCGCTAATGACATCCGTCAACGGCAAAGCGTGTAAGAAACGAAATGGCCTAAAAGCCTCGTTAGGCATCTATAGTTTTGTTGCTTTATGGTCTAATATCAACCAAAGGGAAAAACCTTTCTGCCCCAATATCAATCAAATTCTGATGACAAAAATCTTTGGACATGTCAAAGGTGTTTACATTTTACCTTGTTGGGAAAAAATGACGAAGCAGTCGTTAGAAGACACGGCAATAAAATGGGTGAACAACCTTGACATTTTCTGTTATGATGTGCTTTTTGAGGAGATGGTCAGGTCTCAAGATGGAAATTAATGCGAGCCAGGTCTGCTACATCATCCATCTACATTAAATCATCGAGAGTTGATATTTCTACGCCTTCTGACTACACTGGGAGTGGAGTATTACACTAAAAACATTTGAGCCAAAATCTGAAGGTTGTCAGTTGCTAGCGCCACCTGTGATGAAGTGACCGCCCTGATGAGCCTAATAACTAGCTGCCCTTTAAAGCACGACTGTATGCGTCAGGTTTTGTATCTCGCGACGGCCGACGTAACCTTTGACCTTTAGGCAAAGTCGCATATTCATGGTCGAAAGATTGTTCAAATCTATCTATTTGAATGGTCTAAGTTACCAATTAGGCATGGAGAGTGTTGCTACACATAAAAGAATGAGTTGAAGCATGTTACCTTACCTGATGAAGGGTTAGTCACGCGATAACAGCACGTTGAACTTCTCAAGTGATGAAAGTATGGCGGCCATTTTTGTTTCGATATAGTATCAGTCCAGCCTCGGTGTTACCACTGGTTATATACAGGTTGGACAGGACACCAGTCTTATCAAGGTGGGGAGGGAGAAAGAGTCACTCATGCACACAGTGTGGGACTTTAAACAACCCTTGAAGGGTCAGCGTTTAGAAACTTCCCAATATTAGTTCATGGTTTACATGTGTGNTACACTCCTTTCGCAGTGTCTTCTCACTCATACCTATCGTTCATAGACACTGCTTACAATGGCCCGATCCCCGCCGATTTACCACTAGAGGGCGTTTGCGTAACTAACGAAATACATGAAACATTTTCTGATTGGTTCACTGTCAGCGTCCTTGACAACCACGGCAGACTGGTCACTCGTCGGAAAGCATTTTATATGGGACAGTTGCATTATGACGTAGCACGACTAGTCTACAACAACAGCAATGGCTGCCCCCCGCCGTGTCCAGTATGCAGTGTCACTTTGCACTTTTCAGTGTTTAGCTCGTGTCTTTTTTGTTTTGAAACATCGCTAAAGAAGTGGATAACGGCGCTCTATACGGGATTATTCTGTTTGTAGTGATTGATCTTGTTAAACAGGCCGAAGCTGGGAGCAACGCCGGCGCTGTTTCCCGCGCTATTTGGCCGCTGACTAGTGCTGCCACCATGCGGTAAATCGGCGGGGATCTGGCTATTGTAAGCAGTGGCTATGAACGATAGGTACGAGTGAGGAGACACTGCGAAAGGAGTGTAGCGGAAACCCTGCCGAGTGGTCCGATCAGAAGACGTCGACAATAGGAGCTGTCAGCGAGTTGACCACTAGGTGTCACTAGGGCCCAATTCAATGCATCTAGCGGACCCAGTCATTATCGATCGAGCAGCGATCATAATAGATTTCCTGTACATTTGGTCCGCTAAGACTGTGCTGCCATCTGTTAGCAATATGCGCGGCTGACTGCTCCTATTTCCGTGTAGCATTCATTACCATTGCCTGCGCGCTCCAGATTGAAGACTGGATTGTGCCACTTGTTGCCACAATGACCAGTCGTAACCGATGTGCGTGGAACGCGTACATCGATAGCGACTGTTGCGTTCAGTTGCTTCCAGTCGCAAGGTCGATGTACGCTATCTGCGAACAAATAATATAAATTTCGTTGAAACTTCTTAACTTCTCTTTATAAAAAGATTTACAAGGCAAGCCAATTTGATCAAGGCATTCCAATAAGCCCTGTCAGATCTCTCGATGCCATCTCTTAGTGCAGAACAGACCTCGTCAATTTCATCAAAACATTTCTGCATTTTATAGTCGTAATTCATAATCAGTTAGAAAATGCTATCTCTAATATGCAAGCTAATTATTCTAACAACCTGAAACCACTTTGAGATAATTGCTGCCTCTCACGTCAGCAGAAAATCTGCAACTTTGGTAAAAAATTGTATTCTCTTCATAAAGTAATATTTCTGCCTTAGGATGAGGATGTGGGGAGAATTATATCAGAGGGGAGGCTGGCTGCATTTGACAGATGCTGGGGTTGAAATTGACAGGCGGGTCCTAGCTGTGCGATTCGACTCAAATCATGGTCTTCCTGAAAAAGTGTTGAAGATTGTGCGCTTGGTGCTATGGCTAATTTACAGTTGTCACGTCCGCTATTAAGAAGTGGCAGGTCCCGGGTTCGAATCCCGGGCCATGTGGGATTAATCATCCCTGGCTCTTCAGTCCGTCGCATGGAACAGTAAGCCATGCTGCCTTGTACCTTGTGCCTTTGCAAGGGCAAGTAAAAGACCCCATCCAAGTGAGGAACATGAGTAGCTTGAAATGGCGTCTTCCGTGCTTACCAGGGACAATAGAGAGGTTAAGATTTTACTCCGAGAACGAGAACGAGAACGTGGTGACTTTGTGGCATGTCTGTAACTTCTCTAACAGCAAGAATCCAGCTTTTAGAACGGTGTGTTCTTCATTGGAAGACATCCGACACTGTTACTGTGAAAAACAATCTGAGTTACCTCCAGATGGTTTTGTGATACAAGTCCCATTCTCTTGTCACCACGTTCTCGTTCTCGTTCTCGGGGCGCATCTTAACCTCTCTATTAATAGCTACGGTTACACCTGTTGAAAATACCCGTGTTTTTCCAAACCCATGTCAAACCCGTAAGCCAGGCGAGAGGTCGCACTGCTACGCTGTAGTTAAGTAGCCCGGCGACAGGCGCGCTGCATGCACTGACTCTTCGGTCATTTCTGTATTGGCCCACATTGTTGGAGGCGCGAAAACGACGTCACTTAATGGCGGCGCCATCTGTAGCCGTGCTAAGAACTAACGAAAACACCGGGATTTCAGACACGGGTTTTTGGAAGCACGGGAATTCATCGGTGTGACCCCAAAAAACCGAGGATTTTATGCAGTGTAAACTCGGCTTGCTTTGGCTTCAGCCCTGATGGAAACATACAAATACCACTGAAGGCAGTTCGGTATGGTGTCGCTTGCACTGACTGGCTGTGTTACTGTCGCCAACCATAGCAGTAACTCATATCTAATTCAGAACAGCGCCAGTCCATTTCGCTGACCAGCGAACCGAATAATTTGTCAGGGTCGATCATGTATCTTATTAATTACTCTTTTGGCTGCTGAACGACCTTTTTGGAAACTAGGAGCAAATGAAACATGTTATGAATTACTAACATAGTCTGGGTCATGTTTTATTGGGCATTTATGATCTACCAAATCATAATGATAGTCATTTAGAAAGAAGCGGCCCATTTTTGTCAATTTTTACAATTTTTTCAGTGCTGAGATTATCCAGTGTGTTGGTTATGTCATCTTACAGGGATATATCTAGGATTTCAGATGGGCACGCGGTGCAAACTTTATGAAAAGGGCACTTCAACCAAAAAAGGCACTTTTCATTCGTTTCTACTAACGGAATTTGAGAAGCTTGCCAGTTAAAAAGGTCTCTGTAACTCCAGTCAACAGCCAGTTTCTAAGTTCTAAGATGATATGACCCAAAGGGACCATGGCAAGGCCACTGGGACCTAAAAAAAATTGGGCACGGCGCCCTGGGGGGGGGGGTTAAAAAGGGCACAGTGGCGTCCCCTTTAGGGCACGCTGCAGCGCCTTGCCAAAATAGCCTAGAATTATCCATGTCTTATGTATTTGGCTGTCAGGAATATGGATGCCTGGGCAGGGATCTCAACGCGTACCTTTCCTGGCCCCGTTGGGTGCAATTTTCTACCTGGGCATCATAAAGAGATGAAAAGCACAAAAATTGACACACAATATATGATAAATAAAAAGGCAATTTCCAGAGTGTTTGCGAATTTTCGACCCCAACCGGGGTCTTCTTCAGGCTGGAACTTTACAATCCGAAACTCTAGAACAGACATCATAAACTCTGTCAAATACCCGAGGTTCCATTCTACGTGGGGAAAGTGCCGAGCGGCGGTGGCCTGAACGGCTGGTAGCATCCCTTCAGTAGGATCTAGTGTTGGAGGGTCTGTAGAATCCACCCCAGTCATTTTATTTCTGAAAGGACTATACCTCATCCCTGTTGCTTCCTGGTCCCGTCTGATGGCTACAAGATTCAGGCGTCCGTGGTCTGGTATACCCATGTCAAGATATTAAATGTGAATATATGAATATTTGTCGGCGTTTCAGGTCTTATCAACTGAGGTGCCCGTTAAAGTGTCTGGGGCTAGTCATTAGGAACATGTCAGGTATAATTACCAGCCAGTCTTTGAGGGCAGAACGAGAAAAATCCCCTAAAGTGAAGTAAACTTGAATATACCTAATTGCGAACGGTCTTTGTAAGGTTTCAGGTACATCGCTAATTTTACCCTTCTTTGAAACGACACAGTTCAATCACGTCGCTGCGGGGACATTTTTTAGGACCGGTGTAGATTTTGTAATTACCTTTGTTTAGTCGTCTGGGAAGCTCTCTAAGTTGTGAATACGTAAAATGAAAGGTCAAGTAAGTAAAAAAAGCTAAAATTTTATGTTTAGTCTGATGTCAACAACGGTAGAGGTTCTCATCCGACTTGACACTTTTTAAAACTCCGGGACATTTGTAGTAGCAACCATCCAGAAATACATTAGTCTCGCTCAGCCAGACCCTCGGTTAGTCTCGCGCAGCAGACAACCGGAGGGTCTGGCCCCAAACGAAGTATTTTTGTAATCACATCCGGGTACCCGCACCCCGATTCTGGGCGCGCATACCGGGATGTAAATTCATACAGAGCTATGCGTTAAGTCAGAGCATCGATTCAGCTCCTATATTATGTCGCAGGAACGGTGATAAAAATACAGAAAATTATTAAAATGTAAATAATATGTGTCACAAACCCCGATAAGGCTAATTTGAGACATTGTTTCAGTTTTTTATTGCAGTTCGCTAAGAAATACTTATGGCGCGTTTGAATCACGTCTGTGTCTGAGCGCCACCTGCGGAACCGTTAGCAACCAAAATGGATAACCAAAATGGATGCGTCTGGGGCCAGACTCTGATCCAAGCGTAGGAAGCGGAGCGAGATCAGAGGCTGGCGGTGCGAGACTAGAAATACATTAGGTCCTAGAAATAAAGTTGAATTTCGTATTTCGTACTTCGTGCCTCGTCAGATTTGCGAAACCTCACCATTGCCAACATTCGCCAGTAACAGTTGCATTCTGCCTGTCAGCTGGTTTTGATCAATTATATTCTTTTCTAAAACCGCGTGTTAGAAGTTGAATCCGCGGCGTGATGAAATGGATGCGACATTCATCGAGGAATGAAAACTCATTTCATGACTTCGTGTCGTCAAAGGTGTTCACGTAATTCATCATATTCCCTCAGTCATGTCAGTAGAAGCAAAAACGAATGGTAACAGATTCAAATTGACGTCTGTGCAACACCGAATCTCCGAGTTATTGCATTACACGACTTGTTGAGTTATTGCAATGTCAAACAATATTAGCCCAAGGCAAAGTGTAATGGAGATCCAATTATAACCTCTTACGCTGGATTTACACGTAATTTGTAACTTAGTAGTGTCATCTTTGCATAAAAATATCTTGTCACTTAAAGTGGCACGGTATGTGATCTATTGCCGGTGTTTTGTCAGCCGACGTAGAGGGAGCCACCTAGCAGCAGCAATATGAATTACAAAAAAACATTTAAAATGTACGTAGTACATCGGGTCCATTCGCCGACAACGTAGTTTCTCCCGGTGTTGGAGAGTGGCGCGCACGGCGATGGTGGCGCCGGCGGTCGAAAAAAAGTGGTAATACCGGGCTCCTTTAACACTTTCACGACACATCCCAACATTGCTACGGGAAAAAGCGGGGTTCATTGGCACACGCATTTTGTCCAATTCAGGTCCGTAAAAATCGATCAAATGGACTTTTGCGTTGTCGTGTCCGAAAAACTAGGGGCAAACGGACTGAAAACAGACCGGATCCGTGCGCCAATGAACCCCGCTTTGAAGGTCTCATCAAAGCTCGTGATAGAATTTAGAACTGAGATGATTAATTTTGGCCGCCACATCTGGCCACTAAAGTTGTACCAAAGAACAAAATAAAGTCTTTAAACTTAGTATACAATACACAATCCCTTCTCATCAGAACTTGGGTATAGAATTTGAAACCTGTTGATTAGCTTTGGTGCACCTGGCCTCGGAAGGTTTAGCGGGGAACACGAGAAAGACTTTAAACAGGTGATTACGGATTTGTTTCGAGGGAAACATGATGAACTCTAGGTTGTCATTGAATACAGATAAGATGTGAGGAAATTGGTTCGCTTGGGTCAATATTGGTTCCAGGGACTTTTATTGGAAATGGGATAAAACGGTGCTGGATGTGTTGAAGGACCAAATCGGAAATCATTTGAATTTAACGAGTTCGTTGGGCTTTGCACAACTCAGCAAGTGCTTTGTATTGATACATGTACTAGTTATTCCCCAGATTGGCCCTCTTGATTCAAAAATTGTTCTTGATGTCCGTGGACCCCATATCTCCAGGATATGCCTTGATAGGCTATATGGAGCCTCGAGGGCCTAGTGGTTGTCACGTCCGCTTACCAAGCAGCAGGTCCCGGGTTCGTATCCCTGGCGATATGGAATTAATCATCCCTGGCTCTTCACGTCCGGCACAAAGGACAGTAAGCCATGATGCCTTGTACCTTGTGCCTTTGCAAGGGCAAGTAAAAGACCCCATCCAAGTGAGGAACATGAGTAGCTTGAGATGGCCTCTTCCATACTTACCAGGCCCAATAATGCTGTGGCTTCGGCCCTGACGGAAACATAGAATACAAAATACGTCATATTTCTTTGACAGTTCTTCCTATGTTAGGTGAAAGTATCAGACGTACTTCTGTTGAACTCATTGTCATCAATGGTTGAAGTACCTGCCCTTATTGGAAATCGTTATTTGAGAAAAAGCTTGAGATGGATTTTCCTGTGTTCTTACAAGTGCGTCCTGGCGGTCGTATCACCTAACAGAAGTGTGATTGTAACCAGATAGTACCATGGTCCCTTACTCAAGATTATCATATTTTTCAAAGTTGGGTATTTATAGCAAGGCAAGGGAGCGTGAGTTTAACAGCAGTATCAATGACCAAAGACGCTGCGGTAAATCGATAAGTTATATGAATGACCATTGAATTCAAGACTGTAAAACCCTTGTGGCAACAAGATCATTGGGCCCTTTTTCTGATCTCGACCATCAGTATCTTTGCCTTGGGCTGAAAGAGTTCTACCGGAGGATTGCGAAATCCCTCTTGGAAAACCTTATTTACGATGAGAGAGGGCAACAAGATCATTGAGGCCCTTTTCCGGTCTCGACCATCAATATTTTGTGCTTAGGGTTGAAAGAGTTAAATATCGGATGATGATGCAGTTCATCTGCAGGCCTTTCAATAGGAGCTGTCAGCGAGTTGACCACTAGGTGTCACTAGGGCCCAATTCAATGCATCTAGCGGACCCAGTCATTATCGATCGAGCAGCAATCACGTAGATTTTCCTGTACATTGGTCCGCTAAGACTTTGCTGCCATCTGTTGGCAATATGCGCGGCTGACTGCTCCTATTACATGGTGGCTAGGCCGTAGAAGGCCTAGCGAATTTGATGTGTGCCCAAAATGTAACTGGACAAAAGTCCGCCCAAATTAGGGTTAATTGCTCAAACTTATTAAACCTTGTTCCACATCATACAAGATTCCTGTTCTTCTTGCCCTGGAATGGACCACATGTTGATTTCTAAACCACGTTGGAGCCAATGACGCTGTCAGTCAATTTTAAAAAGAGAGCGCCTGATTGGTTGCCAGTGCTGAATTATCACCACGTTTCCCGTCTCCCTTGGAACTGGAAGATTTCCCCTTAAAAAATGATTTTGATTACTGTGGAAGCTTTACGTGTGACTAATATCAGGTTCCAAAAATTATCAGAACACCAACAAAAGTATTCCCTAATCTAAGATACGTGTAACACGAGAAGATAGTCTCCCCCTTTGGGTCCAAAATTAGCTAGTCTTTGACGAATTACGTGGAATAATGAACTGAAAAAACATTGCATGCGAGAATAAAAGTGGTCCTTGTGGTGGGGAAAAACAAGAAATGACGTGCGTGATTGGTTTTCCCACAAAGATTCTCGTCTTTCGCTGTTGTGAGTTTTCGTCGTCTGATATCATACTGTTGTTAATTGAATAAAGAAGCCGCATATGTTTATATGATATCTTTGGATGGTGATTGAAAAAAGGAATGCGCTACCGCAAAAAGTGCAGCGTTGTTCATCCGAAGTTTGTATACATGGTATTTATAGTACACAGTACACTCAATGTTGGTATATAATTCAAATGATTTGTGCTGTTAAATGAAATTTTCAAGCACTAGAAAGAAACGTAATGTACGATAATCTAAAATGAATGATAAAGAACGTTGTGAATTGTGTCTGAAAAGCAGTTCTTAAAACAATATAAGCAGTTCCTTATGTCTACAAAGCTGCAGTTCTTTTTGTCTAAACAGCAGTTTCTTATTTCTAAAAAGAAGCTCTTTGTGTCTAAAAAATGCACCATTTGTCTAAAAAAGAAGCTCTTTATGTCGAAAAAGAACCTCTTTATCCCTGAAAAGCTCTTTACAGGTGTCATAGAATGTAATGCCCCCGATATCAGATGCCCACTTCTTTTGTTCAGGGGACATCTGGTAACAGAAGTTCTGTTTGTCAGTGCCCGGCTGACCCTTAATCCGTCAGAATCTATTGTTGTGGGGCATCTCATATCGGGGGGCATGACATTCTACGACACCGGTATACATGTGTATTTAGAAAGAAGCTCCTTATATTTAAAAAAGCTCCTTGTGTCCAGAAGCTCCTTATATCTAAAAAGAAGCTCCTTATGTCTAAAAAGAAGCTCTTTGTGTATTAAAAGAAGCTCCTTGTGTCTAAAAAGAGGATCCGTATGTCCGTTCTAAAAAGAAGCTCCTGATGACTTAAAAGCTCTTTATCTGTAAAAAAAAGCTCCCTATGTATAAAAACAAGCTCCTTATGTATAAAAACCTCTTTACCTCTAAAAACAGGATCCTTATGTCTAAAAAAATGTCTTTATGTCTAAAAAGAAGCGCTTTATGTATAAATAGCAATTCTTTCAGTCTGTAAACCAGCTGTTGTAAAAAGGTGGCTCCTTATGTCTGAAAGTGCAGTCCAGACGTGTTGAAAATGTTGTTAATAGCAAAAATCGGTCTGTGTCTGTCTTGACGATTTCATCCAAGAGACGTGTGCATACAGATTAGAATACAATTAAACTTGAAAGACGGAAGACCTGTGATTGGTGTACGGAATCATCTGCTTTACCCTGTTGGTAGGAGACTCAGGTCGTGTCTACTCTGGATTAGGCTCCTTTGATTACTAAAGATACCAGGTGGACGGAGTTGATTCTGAACTGAATAGCTATATGGGGGGGGGGAGGGCAGATNGAACCCAGATCCTCCGAGATGAGAGGCGCCGAAGTTTCCCCTGCACCACTCTTACAGCCCAACGATACAACTCTCCCATCTGCTAATGCCAAGACGATATGAACATTAACTTATTGGTGGCATGGGTATACCCTCTGACGGAGATAATCATATGTTGAGAATTCAACTCGATATCCCTGTCCCTGTTTGCAGGCATGAAATTCAAGAACATCACCCCTTAAGAGACATTTCACCCAACATGACAAAAAAACGTGCACCATCACTACACTGCATCCACACCACGTTTCGGTCTACTTCTGGCCAAGAGATCTGTCATTCTGGGTATAAATTATATTTATTCAAACAGCTCTCCAAGGATTGGTGGATGCCTCAAGTTTCTCGTTTGATTATCGAATTCAGCTCTGTTTTCGTACTTATTCAGATGATATTCCTGTCAAGGGAGGCAATATGAGGAGAACACAACCTCATGTTTTCTGGAGCTAACTACGGTTTTCAGAGTCTAGCTGGCAGTCTGTGTTGTGGTCGATGAACCTAGGAGTTTTTCTTTGACTTTCTGCTGGTTCCTGTAATCCCCTGAGTTTGACGTCACTCTCGTGTCGGTCTACATCAGCTACGGTAGCAGAACAGCCCTGATAGCCGAGTGGTTATTACGTCCGCAAGCGGTAGGTCCTGGGTTCGAATCCAGCCCTGGCCATATCAAATGTCATCCTGGCTCTTCACGTCCATCGCATGGGACAGTAAGCCGTGGTACCTTGTACATGTACCTTGTGCCTTTGCAAGGGCAAGTAAAAGACCCCATCCAAGTGAGGAACATAGGTTTTGTATTTTGTCTTATGTATACACCTAATGTACATGCATGCATGTACATATCCTAGTACATTGTTGTGTGCATCGAAGTTCAGTGAGCTGATGTCTTACTTCTTCCTTCAAACATTTCTATCTTGGTGCTACTTGCTAATCAAGCTTTCAAGGCCATGCTCTGTCCCACCTTTAAAAACTGCAACAACATACTACACACAACTATTCTTTCTCCTGAATCCAATCGATTTTTTCACCACAGAACATCATCAACCACAACAAACATCAGAGCAAACTTCCTCGGCCATCGATTCAAATCAGCAAATTCTCCAGTTAATTGACAGCTCGCATTATATGAGACATGCCGTGGACTGCCATTGCTTCGCCTCCAATCTTTCCCTATCGAATTCCCGAGACGCAAACTGATTGTGTGACCAAGAGTTACCTTTGTCGAACGAGCTAAACGAAATGAACCAATAACATTTTATTAACATGATTATTGATATCAAAATGTCCATCGATCGACGACCGCTTGGCACATTTGTGTCGCAGACCGTGAAATTGTATCAAACAAAATCTCGAAAGACATGAATGCGGTGAAAAATAACGAATATTTCTGATCTCTGGTGGCAGTGGTATCAGTTATTTGTGGCTGTATCACTCCCAAATTCATTTCATTACATACAAGTTCAACTTGGCCAGGATTGGTGTACATTTATATACAGCGTCATGGAGTGTTTTTAGTCATAGTTGGGTGAAATGCACTATGATGATCTGTTCTTTGGGAATAAATGAACAAAGAAGTTAATTATTCCGGCGGATGATTGACATCAGCATCCGTATCTCGCATTGAACAGCCATCTATTAAAGGTACAGTACCCTTGAAAGCCGTGAAAGCCTCCTCATGTGCATTTTGATGTGCTCATGAAAATCTAACTTTGACATCTATTGGAAGTAATATACACTAAAAAAATAGTATCAACATCTGCACCGGTACATTGTCAGCTGCCAGCGCCACCTGTGGTGAAGTGATCACACCGATATGAGCCTAATTGCTACTAACTGCCTGTAGGGTCGCTTTAACCCTCTGTTTCCTATTTAGATAGGAATTATTTTGACTTTAGCATCAGCTGATAGATCGACCTTCTGCGTTCAGCAATGCCCGCTGACAACCTTCAAATGGTAAAAGACGAGGAGCCCTGATAGCCTAGTTCAGGCCCGCTCAGCCAGCGGCAGGTCCCGGGTTCGAACCCATATGGCATAAATCATCTCTGGCTCTTCAGTCCATCGCATGGGACAGTAAGCCGTGGTGCCTTGTACTTTGTGCTTTTGTAAGGGCAAGTAAAAGACCCCATCCAAGTGAGGAACATGAGTAGCTTGAGATGGCCTCTTCCGTGCTTACCAGGGCCAGTAATGCTGTCGCTTCGACCTGACGGAAAAATCTGATACAATACAATGGTAAATGACATTTAAAAATAAGAGGTGTCCTGATTATCGAGGTAGAGATGAAAAAGCCCAATCTAATTCTGAACAGGTGTCCATAATAGGGAGGTGTGCTTCTACAGAGGTGTCCGCTAAGGGAGGTTGCACTGTACCATAAATGAGAATTTCTTTCATTACTGAACTCAGACTCTGAAGATGCGGAAGTCCCCCATTCAGCACATCAAGTCTTACTTTTTTCTGCTGCAACTTCTGTGAATGTCTTGTTCCTCCTTCACGTTTGTTCTGTAAACACCGAGATTAAAACTCGGGAAACTTATCCAAGTGTACTCGAAAAGTAATTAGGTCCGCTACACTTGAGAAAACGGGATAAACTCAGTATTTTCACTCAATGACTGCGTGCACGCAGAAGCTCGTCTTTGACATGGAGATACATGTATTGGAGAATTTTTTAACATGTTTTGTTGGTAGTTACTTCAATATGTTCAATCTGCATGCGGAGCACTCTTCATATAAAATATGCATTTCTGATATTAACAGGATTTAGTTTCAAGATTAATAGTTGGAAAAATCAATGAATGATGAAGTAGAGGAGTTTAGAGTGGGGCTGAATTCGCCGCTTTTCTGAACGTTATTTTTACTTTTCTTGACCCCGAAGTACTCAACGTGCCGGTCGGCTTTGGTTTGGTAGCAAAGGACTTGCAGATCTAGAAATCAACTGGCTCCCTTTCCTTTCCTGTCCTGTACTCATAGCAATGAATGACAGCAGTAAAGTTAGGCGTCCTGACTGCCTAGTGGTTATCACTCCGCTTATACCTGAGTCACAAATGCAATAGCCGCCGGAGATATCTGTTGACATCGGCGGTTTTTTGCGACGTTGCGGTCTGGGACGGATTTTCCCACATATCTTTCACATATCCTTGAATAAGATGGTTTTCGACGGGCGCCCCCCGTGGGACACTGGCCAGTAATCGGCCGATGTCTGTCGGATTTTGTTCCGACGACTTGAAAAATGGTTGGCAGATACCGTCCAGTCCCCACCTATGTCCCAGCGGGTAGCGGTCCGCTGTCCGTCCGGCAATCGGGTGATTTTGTAGATCGGCCGGACATCCGAGGGGACTCGGTCGCGCACCTGTGTGTGGCTGGCGGGATACCTGTTGGACTTCGACCAGTGTCCGGAGGATATCAGGGCTCTGGGTCACGGCCAAAAATCGTCTCCGATCTACTCGGTGCCTGGCGGGGGGCTGACGGGTGGCTGGTGGGAGCCCGACGGGCGTGTCAAGGATTATGAAGGATCCCCTAGCGAGCTGGGTTTCAGCCGGTACTCGCCGCAAGAATATATTTCTTCCGATCACCCTAGCGGCGCGCTACCGAGCTCAGGACACCGGTAGATGCCCTCGGGCGATCGGCCGGCAACCCGTCATTTTCCCTATTTTTCAGCCCGTTCGGGCGTCGCAAACACATCCTTTGCAGAATCGGTGGAAATGTGACTGGGGTATTAGCAAGCGGCAGGTTCCGGGTTTGAATCCAACTTCTGACCTGGGCCATATGGGATTAATCATCCCTGGCTCTTCTTGTCCGTCGCATGGGACAGTAAGCCATGGTGCCTTGTACCTTTTTGTGCCTTTGCAACGGCAAGTAAAAGACCGATCCCGGTGAGGAACATGAGTAGCTTGAGATGGCCGTGATGTCTTGTACCTTGTGCCTTTGCAAGACAAGTAAAAAACGCGATCCCGTTGGGAACATGAGTAGCTTGAGATGGCCGTGGTGCCTTGTACCTTGTGCTTTAGGACAAGTAAAAGACCCCATCCAAGTGAGGAACATGAGTAGCTTGAGATGGCCTCTTCCGTACTTACCAGGGCCAATAATGCTATGGCTTTGGCCGTGATGGAAAGTATAATTCAGTACAATACCAGAGTGAAGTTACGGATCCCCAAATCCGGTCGAGCCATTTAAATACGGCTCTTTGATTGGGCCCTTGTTGCAGTTTTGAAAAAAAACCACCAGCCTCATGCACTTCACTTGAAACAACATTACATTCCTCAGCTCTGGCTAATATCTAAGTTGACTTTTATGAGCTGAGTATGAAACGAGAAGTGTTGAAATTGAGTGCAGCAAATTAGGAAAGATACTTCATAGAACACCAATATTTGTCAGGTTTGCACTCATAACACTACATTTTAATATCACGACCAATAATACTCGAGTATTTTATGTTGGTAATAAGCATCGTCAAGGAGGTAGTTATGTTGGTTTAGTACCAAGTGAGTTGTATTGCATTGGTAATCGAGGAAGGTGTTGCCGTATAGCGTAAGGGAGAATGGTAGAATGGATACAGATAGAGTCCAAAAGTTAGGATTAGGGTTAGGATTAGGGTTGGGGTCAGGGTTAGGGTTGCGGTTAGGGTAAGGGTTACCATAGCGTAAGTTATCATCTGGAGTGTAGACTAGTGCCAGATCGTGCTCGTTTGTGGTAATGGGAATGTACGCTTCGAGATTTTATAGGAAAAGGAGTAAGAAATAAAAGTGGAAAATAAGAAGTGCGAAATTTTGGAATTTTGTGCGAATTTTTCAATTTCTCAAATTGGGAGAACATGTTTTTCTCATTTTGAGAAATTTTCTTAAAATGACGTGACGTTTTGACTGATTTTTCGGGCGATATTTCTCAAAACGTTAACGAGATTTCTCTCAATTTGGGAAATTGTAAAATTCGCGCAAAAGTGCAAAATTTCCCACTTCTTATTTTACACTTTTATTTCTTACTCCCTTAAATGTACGCTGTTTTTGAGGCTTAGCCGAGTGGTTATCACTCTGCTTATCAAGCGGCAGGTCCCGGGTTCGAATCCCAGGCCATGGGATTAATCATCCCTGGCTGTTCAGTCCATCACATGGGACAGTAAGCCGTGGTGCCTTGTACCTTGTGCCTTTGCAAGGGCAAGTAAAAGACCCCATCCACGTGAGGAACATGAGTAGCTTGAGGTGGCCTCTTCCGTAGTTACCAGGGCCAATAATGCTATGGCTTCAGCCCTGATGGAAACATATATGTAATAAAATACAATACAAAACCATTGGAAGGCTGTGTGCAGGAAGTGAGGAACATATTAAGTAGCTTGTGATGGCCTCTTCCATACTGACCAGGGCAAATAATGCTATGGCTTCGGCCCTGATGGAAAAATCAAATACAAAATAAAAGTGATGATGCTGTTTGCTATCATGGGAGAGCTGTTCTATCAACATTCACGTCCAAACCTAATCCAGCCTATGACACAATGTCCAAATCTTCACCGGATGATGGTCTCTCTCGGTAATCAATCTCATCGGAATGAAGAGACTCTTATCCCTACAAATAACTGATCGAGGACCTGATGGTCGTTTCCCCGGACATGACGAGCATGTGATGGGTCACTTCTCTTGATTACTGGCTTTCTACCCATTCTGATGTGGGAACGGGCCAGACTTGACATACTTGATAGTGATGCAAGCTAAATCCTTTTTGGGATAAGTTTGAAAGAACTTTGGCCATCACGTGTTGCTTGTGAGGTGGCTCTTGTTGCAAGCTACCAGCACGAGCTTCAGGAAGATGATTTCTTGAAGGCGACAAGGAGAGCTGCAAACAAATTAATGGTTATTATCACGCTTTCTTAGCAAGCAGCAGATGTGGGGTCGAATCCTTATGGGCCTTGTGGGATGTCATCCCCGACTCTTCACGTCCGTCGTGTGGGACAATAAGCCGTGGTGCCTTGTGCTTTACGAGGGCAAAGAAAAGATCCCATCCAAGTAAGGAACACGAGTAGTTTAATGAGATGGCCTCTTCCATACTTAGCAGGGCCAATAATGCTATGGCTTCCGCCCTGATGGAAACATCCAATCCAGTCCATGGCATGGGAAACGGGAAAGCCGTGGTTCCTTGTACCTTGTGCCTTTGCTGACCCTAAGGAACGTGAAGTCAGCATTGCACAGTGGACACATCTGTACCTATCACTGTGGGTTCGAAAGTCACGTGGCTCACAATTACAAAAAATAGCGTTATCGTTAGCGTTAGCGTTAACGGGATGATCTCTTAACCTCTCGATTATCAATTTATTAGGGAGTTTAAGAAATCAAACGATAAACGTTAACTTTGCGACAACGTTATTTTTGTACCGAAAATGCAATATATAATCTCATTATTCTGGTTAATTCGCAGTATGAAAAATAACGTTGTCGTAAAGTTAACGTTTATCGTTTGATTTCTCAAACTCCCTATTGACACATAGGGTGGAATTACCTTTCGTAAATGACTGTAACAGATTGGCCTCTTAGTTATATGTATTGCTTGTATACTGCCTCCATCATTCCTAACGTCAAAAGTAATGTCACACTCAGCCCCGACATGAGATAACGATATTGCCATCATGTATTTTCTTATTAAAATATTCGCCTGCCATACCGATCGCGTTGATTCCACCACTGTGCTTTGACATGCTGTTATTGGCCGAGATTGGAGACATGACTTGTGATGATTTTGCCATGGGAAAAAACGAGGGATGTCGCGTGGTGTTTTTGATCATCGTGTGTCTGGGATTAGGAAAGGGTTTAGGACCTTTTATCAGTAATGTAGGCCGTGAGCTAGTTGTACTGGTGACAACTTATGACGATATTTCTAACAGGGATCCAGGGTATTTTTTTGACGTTATTGACAGTGTCCTTGTCAGTAATGTATAATGTATATAAATGTCTTATGTGTACAGTGCCTGCTGCAGAGAAATTGTGACATGTGCTGGACCTGGTCCATCAGAAGAGTGTCGTTAAGACCGCCCACTCTCATAATGTGGGCGGTCTTCATTGGTTTTGCTGATCTTCTCTGAATCTCTCGCCGTCAACAATTGGGTTCAGATCGATAACTCAATAATTAAGCTTATGTATCACCAAGTAACTTTCATTTTCAGCTTGTTTTGAAGTCCATTGCAGAATGTCATTTTCAGCTTGTTTTAAAGTCCATGCGGAATGTCATTTTCAGCTTGGGCTTGACGTCCATTGCAGAATGCCATTTTCAGCTGGGTTTGAAGTCCATTGCAGAATGTCATTTTCAGCTTGGGCTTGACGTCCATTGCAGAATGTCATTTTCAGCACGGGGTTGAAGTCCAGTGAAGAATGTCATTTTCAGCTTCGGTTTGGAGTCGATTGCAGAATATTATTTTCAGCTATTTTGTTTAACCATAAGTACATTTATATCATATCATGAGATATATTTATGGTATTACTAAAGATTTACGTTGTGCGAACAAACTTGCAAAAAATTGCACAATTTTCTTAAACAACCGGTGTCTACCAACCCATTTATAAAAACAAAAATTGCCGGGGCTCACTACCAATAACAAAGTGAGTCTAGTCTGAATGCGACCGTTTGTGGCCGATTCAATCCACAAGCTCGCCTTATCGTGTTAACCTCATCAGTAGAAGTTACATGCTCAAGGCTGCTATATTCCAATTAGTTGTAAGGTTGCTTTTTTATTCAATCGTATAACCGCTGCCGCAGGTTTTATCCAACACAATAATTTCCCTCACACGGATGTTGAGTAAGCCGCTTATTGTCCGGAAGAGACGCCGGCTCAGGGAGAGTCGTGACAATTGGAAATCCATTCCTGTTATTGGTTTTGAACTTCGTAGACTACTTTACGCATTATGATTAGAGATTCATTGCCTGGCTTTGGTCGTCAAGGTGGTGTAGCTGATGAAACGGCATCTGTCGCATCTGTGGTTATAGGGTTCAATTCCTAGTGTACTCATCTGATTCTCACCAGTCTATCTGGCCTGACGCCCATCTACCGGGTTTGAATCCATCATATTTCCCGCTTCTGAGGAGCTCAAAGTCTCAGCCAATCATCGGTGTGCGAAAGCTAATCGATGTGCCAATCAAAATCCGTGTTACAAATGTGTGCGGGAAGAGAAGAGAAAGTGCAGAACGGCGATTTGTTTCACGAGTTCTGATTGGCTTGGAGCGGGGTCAAGTAGGGGTCAGATTCATTTATAATGTATGAGTTAACGCAAAAGATGACATGATTGGGACAAGGCTAAAGACGCAGTCGGTGGCCGTGTTTGGACAAGATGGGTGAACTAAACTGTACAATTGGAAAGCCATTTAACATAACTGTTTGAGGTATATCACCATGAAGATAGTGAGGTTTCGCAAATCGGACGGAACACGAAGTACGAAATACGAAATTGGACTTCATTTCGTGACGTATGTATTTCAGGAGATGGTTGGTTCCACAAATATCGCCTGCTGCAAGAGCGTCTTTTAGCGCATGACGCAAGAACGATAGAGTTACGGTGTATATTAAACTTTGAAATTTACATCTTTCGTTTCCACTTCGTAGATACGAAGTGGAAATTTAAAAATTCAAGATGCATCATAACTCGCTCGGTCTTACATAAGACGCACTGGCAGCAGGGACATTTATGGTACCATCATCTCCAGAAATACATTACATCCTGGAAATGAAGTTGAATTTAGTATTTCGTACTTCGTATTTAATCGTCAGATTTGCGAAACCTCTCTAATAAATCAACACACGAAAACCTCACATTCCTGCCCACTTTCTGTTTTCTAAGTTAGCGTGTTCATACGGCTTACTTCAGATGAGGAATTCCCCGCAGATTTTCCGCTTTCCTACTTCCGAATTACCCATATGATCGACTTTGTGAAAGTACTGCCCCCTTTTGGGTGAAATTGGAGTCAAAAAAAGGCTGAGAGCCAGAACAGATTTCAGTGGGGTTTATTTTTTGTCGACGGTAATTTCAATTTCATGTTCTTGGAGGCAACGAGCAGCTGCTGTTTCACCAGAGAATAGCTCGCTTGGATGGGAATTGTTTGGTTAATTCAATCTTTGATTAGTTTCCCGTTTCGGTCTTGCGTTTGGTGTGTCGTGGGTACTGCTTATGCCCCATCACACTGAGCTAGTTCTCAGTACGTTATTGAAAATGTTGCCCAACGGGCTCAAGCTCTGTGCGAACGGAGTGGACGTAAGTGGCAACTTTTTACAGTCTTTTTACGAACTTCATGGACCGGCTCGGACGGGAAGGGTGCTCCAGAAAGTTGAGGTATTATTTGGCCAAGGGTAATGCCCCAATCACACTGAGCTAGTTCTCAGTACGTTCTTGAAAATTTTGCCGAACGGGCTCAAACTGTGTGCGAACGGAGTGGACGTAGTGGCAACTTTTTACAGTCTTTTTACGAACTTCTTGGACGGGAAGGGTGCTCCAGAACATCGAGGCATTATTTGGCCAAGGGTTACACGTTCTAGCCCGTTTGACGATTTTTTTAGGACGGGGCAGGACGTTTTGAGGACTACACAACTTCAGTGTGACTGGCGAACTTTACACGTTCTAGCCCGTTTTATGATTTTTTTAGGACGTTTTGAGAACTACATGTACTTCTGCAGTGTGACAGTACCTTTAGGGCCAATGGCTTCGGTCCTGATGGAAAAATCTATTGATACACTACAATGCTAACCACCCACCTATGTCCTAACCTCGCAGCATCGTGGCAGGTTTTCGTGGATGTGAAAGCAATTTTTATGGTAGACACAAAAATAGCCACAGGTTAGCGGTGGCTGGCGACAGCAAGAAACAAGAGAATTCTTCTTGAAAGCAAGACTTGCCGGGAATAAAACTGGTTTGGTATTTGGCAAAAACTCTGCTTTTTGAGCGAAAAATGACGAGATGAGTTGCTTTTACTGGTCGACAGGCAATGCACCGTGAAAATTGCCGGCCAGAAAAATTGCTTGTTCGAGCAGGAAAACTTCCCAGTGTGCTGAAGCTTTAGGTTAGATGCACACATGAAGATGAGATGTTCGTTGAGGCAATGAAACTGAGATTATCAAATACAGGTTGTAGCCAGGACATAATCCGTACATTGTCTGTGTTGTGTGTCTTTCATCAGCTGCCTTCCGTGATGTTCCAACATGTCATCAAATTGAAATAAAGCCGAGAGTCATCTGGTATACGGGGAATATTGCCGCTGGTTAATGGTCAAACAAGCCGTGATTATTTACCGATGATGATGGAAGTTCTCCGTGGATATCGATCACGTTAACACTTCACTGGCAAGGTCAAATGTGTCGAATGTGAAAAAATCCGTAATAGGTCAAAAAAGCACCTGAAACCTACACTCTAAAAAGTACGGACGCGAAAGAACGCGAAATTTCTTCTGTCCTAAGGGTAGGAACACACCTATTAAACGCGATTCGCATGCGATTGGGCGACGCATGCGTCAACGCAATTGTTTGCGTGCAGTGCGGCGGAAAATAACAAAGGCGTTGTCGCATGCGTCAACGAATCGCGTTAGGTGTGTAGCCACCCTTATACGTAAATTTGTGTGGGGGATTTTGGCTAATGTTGCAATGTACTTATCCTCCAAACATTCATCTATAGAATAGGTCATCTTTTTTTTTTTGTTTGGAAATATTTAGGCCCCTTTTTTAAGGGTTTCAAAAAATGTGAACACTATAGGGAGTTTTCGCAAAGCCCCCGAAACGCCAACGCGAACGTCTGTCCTTTTGTTCGGTGCTCTCTTCGTGGCATCGAACAATGGGTTTGGCGTTCGCGTTGGCGTTTCGGGGGCTTTGCGAAAACTCCCTATTATTTTAGAACGTGAAACGCCAGTTCAGAACGCAAATTTTGTCCCAAGTTTGAGAACACAACACCAAACAGAACACCATTTAGGTGTTTTTAACAGGCGTGTACGTGTAGCGTGTAGCTCTATGTCATTGCAGCCTTAGGGGCCAAATGGCACTTTTGACCCAAGTTGGGGAGTCCCCTTTCAGTGACAGCAATACGGATGGAGGTTGAGGATTATGTGATCCTTGGTCCCGTGTGTCCGAAACCTTTCTACGGCTGTGTTGTCAATAGAGAGGCAACTTCCGTGAGAAAACTCGGTGGAATAGTGCCTTTAAACTCTGCCCGGGGCTAGTTATGTCGCCATCGGGATTACCAGACATCCATCTTACAACAAAAGATTCCAGATGACCCTGTCTAGCAACCCCTTGATTCAATTAGCAAATAGCTCCTTTGTTGCTGTTGCTGAGGTCAGTCATAAGGGAGAAAGGTCGGCCATGTTAGTCAAGACCCTTTTTACCATTCCAGGCACCCTGGGGAACATGACCATGTCAATTTCACTAATCTAGATTCAGCAGCAGAGCACCTACCATGGACACCTTCATCACTGACAAGTGTTGCCCTTAATTGAAAGGTGTAGCAACTCAGAGAGAGTGAATAGAAATGACCCATTCGGGACTCTGCTTCGGTAGCCTTTGAGGGTCAATATATTGCCACCTTTTGAAGCAACTACCGGCAATGGCGTTTCCGGCAACGGTTGGCGACTACCTGGAACCAGCAGCAACTGATCAGATTCTCAAACAGGCTATGTGCGCGCCCCGGCAACGCTATTGCCGACAGTTGCCACTAGCTCATGTTCTACTCGTTGCCAAGGGTTGCTTCGAGTCGTCTTCAGTCGCTTCCAACGTACGCGCGCTGACAATGAATTTCCTCGTTTGTGGAGCACACCTGGCCACGTGAATGTTTATCACATGATTCCCGAGTGGTCCGATCGGAAGACATCGACAATTTCCGTGTAGCATTCAGTACCATTGTCTGTCCGATGTGCGCACTCCAGATTGAAGACTGGATTGTGCCACTTGTTGCCGCAATGACCTGTCGTAACGATGTACGCGTTCCGCGCACATCGATAGCGACTGTTGCGTTCAGTTGCTTCCAGTCGTAAGGCCGATGTACGCTTGGCTTTTCTACATGGGGCCAGGTTGATACCAGAGTGTTTGCGAATTTTCGACCCCAACCGGGGTCTTCTTCAGGCTGGAACTTTACAATCCGAAACTCTAGAACAGACTGCTTCTAGAGTCTGATTCTAGAGTCTGTTCTAGAGTTTCGGATTGTAAAGTTCCAGCCTGAAGAAGACCCCGGTTGGGGTCGAAAATTCGCAAACACTCTGGAAATTGCCTTTTTATTTATCATATATTGTGTGTCAATTTTTGTGCTTTTCATCTCTTTGGGCCAGGTTGATAAATAGTTTAACACATTGTCAATAGGGGTCTCCCTTAACATGGGCATGTTTAGCGGAGGATAGGGAAGCACTATAGAGGCCTTGCAAATGACGTCACAAGCCGCCATGCTGGGGGGCACATACTGCAGAGGCGCAGCGAAATGTCCCAATGACGTTACGTCAAACACTGGCGCCGCGCATTTCACGCAGGCCACGTCACGGTCAGCTCACACCTCTGCCCACTTGCCCCTCAGCATGGCCGCCAGGATGACGTCATTGCAAGGCCTCTATTGTGTCCCTTTAAGAGGGCGTCCGCTGACATACGCTTGCGTAGAGAGATCCGACAACGTGATGTCTTTCAGTATTCCAAGCTGATCAGCCTTCTAAAAGGATTAACGCGGACCAGTCCTGATAACTCTGACACAGAGAGACAGCCCTGGGGACACTATTGGTCAAAGGAAATTAGTTACACTCTATTAAGTCCCTTCTTACCTCCTCAATTATCCTTATGGAACGAAATTAATAGGAGATGCTAGTCTGAGACCTGGAGGACGCTTGATGTTCGCGTGATTGGTGATGCGGTAACATCGCCGACGTTCCAGCATCCCAGTTCGCCCACGTCGTAGACTGCTGAGGCAGTATTCGTAGGCTTCCATCAGGGCCGAAGCCATAGCATTATTGGCCCTGGTAAGTATGGAAGAGGCCATCTCAAGCTACTCATGTTCCCCACTTGGATGAGGTCTTTTACTTGCCCTTGCAAAGGCACAAGCTACAAGGCACCATGGCTTACTGTCCCACGCGAAGAGCCAGGGATGATATCCCATATGGCCCGGGCTGGATCATCTTGTCCAAACAAGGCTATCGACTCCGTCTTTAGCCTTGTCCGAATCCTATCATCTTTTCCGTTAATGCATAAATTATTAATGAACGTGACCCCTACTTGACCCCGCCTCCGAGCCAATCAGAACTCGCGAAACAAATCACCGTTGGACACTTTCTTTGCTCTTCACGCTCGCATTTGTAACATGGATTTTGATTGGCACGTCGATTTTCCTTCGCGCCCCGATGATTGGCTGAGGCTCTCAACCCTCAGAAACGGGAAATGTGATGGATTCGAACCAGGCTAGATGGCCGTCAGGCCAGATAGACTGGTGAGCACCAGATGGGGCTGGATTTGAACCTAGGAACCTGTAGCTTGCTTAGTGGATGTGATAACCACTTGCTGGCACATCGGTTCACATTCCAGATGCCAATGCAAGCTTTATAGGCCTTTCCAAATAAACATGGCGGTCTAACAGTTGTCACCATATGACGTCAGAAGCTTACTCCTATTCATGGCCGCTGACACGCTGAGCTGGTCAAGCGGGTCATGGGGACAAAAGTTTAGGTAAAATAACTGTCTGAGAGGATGGGTTTGGTAGCGTTATATCATGCTTGGACAATGAATGGCCACGATGTCGTGTGGGAGAACCAGTAGGCCACCATCTTTGTTGGAAAGGTCTATACTTCTGGTTCTGTTACTTTTCAACCAGTTTTAAACCAGAAATTGCGAAATTCCATTATATACTGGCCTGACGCATGCACCCTGTTGAAAACCGGACCAGTGGTGCCATCTTGCAGTAGGTTGACAAACCACCATGTGACTCTCAATGAAGTCCGCACGTTTTGCCTTTAATGAATACAACATTAGCCAAATATCGCTGGTATACAGACACTATGTTATCATGGGAGTCCTGGTTGAAATAACCTTATTATAGGGGACACACGCCCCCCTGGGCATCTGTAGTCAGACATCGAAGCCGGTCATCTGTCTCCCTGTCATTACTGGTTTTATAAATTGATCTCCAATAGGTGCTATTCAACGATGTGGGTCTTAGTAGACTGACTCTACCCTCCAATGATGAGCACTATCAGCAGTCGAGATCTTTGGGAACATGACCGATTAGAGTAATCGACCTTTTTTACCGCCACATACAAAGTTGTGTACGGTAAGGCTGTTCTTCCAGTCTACCCCTCCCCCCATCTTGAGATGGACACACTCAGTGGCGGATTTAGGGACGGAGAGGCCCCTAAACCCCCTGCGCCCCTTCCAGAAATCCTGGATCCGCCCCTGACACTTTCACTTTCTCCAAACAACAAACAAACTGACATTGACAAAGGAAGGAAGTTGGTGAAAAATTTCCATCTTCTAGTGTTTGTGTTGCAACGTCCAATTTAATTCGATTCATTTATTCCTGATCTAGGACTTCTGGTGCAAACTCGGACAAGCATTTTCAAATTGGCTTTATGAGAGGGTACCACTGCCCTTTGGAGGGTACAACTATCCTTCGGGGAGGGGGGTACATTTGCCCTTTGGAGGGTGCCACTGCCCTTTGGAGGGGACCACTGCCCTTTGACGGCTACAACTGCCCTTTGGAGGGTACCACTGCCCTTTGGAGGGTACCACAGCCCTTTGGAGGGTACAACTGCCCTTTGGAGGGTACAACTGCCCTTTGGAGGGTACAAATACCCTTTGGAGGCTACAAGTGCCCTTTGGAGGTACAGCTGTTCTTTGGAGGGGACAACTGCCCTTTGGAGGTACAGCTGCCCTTTGGAGGGTACAACTACCCTTTGGCGGCTACAACTGCCCTTTGGAGGGTACCACTGCCCTTTGAAGGGTACATCTACCCTTCAATGGTAAAGGTCTTTTCCAGTTTTCAGTGGGTTCTGCAAAGTGCAGCCTTAAAACAAAGTTATCGGAGCCTTTGTTAAATTATTGATAATGTAATAACTGAGACTAGCCCCCTTGGGTGTCTGGCGTGGTGTTTAAAATGGATCTCTGCTTCCTGCTTACTATCCTTGTCATAGATCAATGTTTGATCAGATTAACTCGGCGGTAATGGCCGCCCTGCAGTCATGCGTTTTAACTACGGTCAATTAATGGCTTTGGCACTGGATATAGGTATTTGTATATTAAAAATGACACCGCAAAAAACAGCTGCTGCTAGACTATAGCAAGGGCACAGTGTCCATCACAGGGTTATATCTAGGATTTCAGAAGGGCATGGTGCAAACTTTGTGAAAAGGGCACTTCAACCTAGAAAAGGGCACTACACAGCAACAAATAAGACACAGTGACTAACAACCAGGGCCGTAGCTAGCTTTTTTTGGCTAGGGGGCATTTTAAGCAGATGTGCTCAACGGACGTGGGCTTTGCCTTCGAGCACCGGTGGGGCCGGTTTTGCGGGGGGTCTGCATGGGTCCTCCCCCAGAAAAATTTTGAAAATTAGAAGCTCGATCTGAGATGCGATTTGAAGTCAATTTCCTGTGCTCTGAGACACGAACAATAATGATCTTTTATCCCATTTGATTTTGCTGAAAAAAATTTTTTTTTGAAAAATTGGGCTGGGGGGGGGGCATTTGCCCCCCTGTCCCTATGTTAGATACGGCCCTGACAACAGACACACATCCATAACAAGCGTTTGAACCTGTTCTTCATAAAGAATGATCACAGTAAAGGCCTGTCTACACGATCATACACTGAAAAAAATTTCCGGCTCATGTTGAGTGCTTTGGGCTACTCATCAGTCATTTTGTCCGTGAGATGAGTAGAAAGGTACTAATTGGGTACTAATTGGGTACTCATCGGGCCAAGGAGCTGCATTTGGAGTTCCTTGCTACTCGCTATGAGTATCTTTCTACTCGCTATCAGTACCTTTCTACTCAATATGAGTACCTTTCTACTCATCTCACGGACAAAACGAGTACCCCGAAAGTACTCAACATGATTAGGATTTTTTTTTCAGTGTACATTTGTTCAAAACATCATCATACATTTGTATGATGATGTTCATTAACAGATATTTGATTGTGTAGGTTGTTTTCCCAACAAACTTGAACAGCAACCAACATGTATGATGATGTTCAAATTTGTGTGATGATGTTCAGGACAAAATGTATGATCGTGTGGACTGTTTTCCCAACAAACCTGAACATGTATGATGATGTTCAAATTTTTAGCTGCATGTTTCATCTTGCCAATGCAAAACATCCCAAAAACAATGTGTGATGATGTTCAGGGACAAATGTATGATCGTGTGGACGGTTTTCCCAACAAACTTGAACAGCATCCAACATTATCCTTTCTCCATCATACTTCATCATACAAAGTCCATGAATGTTGGACTGTAGATCGAAATCCACAACAAACTTGAACATCATCATGCAAGTGTATGATGCTGTTTTGAACAATGTATGATGATGTTCAAAATTTTAGCTGCATTGTCACAAGACAGATATCGACACACAAGCTTGGACATCATCATACAAATGTGTGATGATGTTTTGAACAAATGTATGATCGTGTAGACGAGCCTTTAGGGTTTGGCTTAAAGTAGCTGTAAACTGCAGAGGGAAAGTCCCTTGGACTATGTCCTATCATTTGACAATGATTTTTTGATGCAAATTTCCTTGTAGCGATTATGAACAACTTGTACACATATCTGGTATGATTGGCAAATTGTGTTGAGAAAATCATCCACCAAACATAACTGCGTTGGCATCATTGTATTCTGTATACATCAGACAGTCTCTTCCCCTCTCTCGACTTTTTCATTCTTTTTCAAGAAGCCCTCCCTGGTCTGTGAAGCTTCGGTGCTAGAAATAAAATGATTTTTCCCACAAAATCAGCATTCTGTCCAGACGAGGTAAAAAAACTTGTGTTTGTGTTTGCCTCTCCCAGAGGACATGGTGTGTTTTTCTCCCTCTTCCCAAGATTGATGTGTGCCCCTGCAATCGTTTACGCGATTTGTAGTCTATGTCCATTATCACTGAGCACTTTTTCTGCGCTGAAAGTCCAGTTATCGAGCTGAAGAATGGCTAAGAGTTTTATCCCCGACAGTGAGGCAGCAGTTGGGAGCTCGAGGACCGAATACTTTCCAGTTGACAGAATAGTACCTACCCCTCTACACCAATGCTCTGACTGGCCACAGAATGCTGAGAGATGAGGTGGACGCAGGCAACTCCAACTTATCAGCAGAATTCGTTTCCTGTTGTAGCCCTTGGTCTGTCCTTTCCCCATGCCTTCCTTGGTTGCCAGCAGAACTTTTTATCAAGCATTTGTCCAAGAACGTCAATCACATAGCTACCCTGTGGTCTCCTACAGCCCTTGGCCTATCCTTTCTCGTGCCTGCGTTGTCCGCGTAACTTGGTAACGTGGATTTGTTCACCCATGCCAGTAGTTCGACGCTACCTTTCTGTGTCCTGGAGCACTTGGCCTGTCCTTTCCCGATGCCTTGGTTGTCAACAGAACTTTGTATCATGCATCTGTCCATGCACCCACGTCAGTCACATAGCCACCCTGCCTCCTGCAGCCCTTGCCTGTATATCCTTTTCTCATGCCTGCGTTGGCCGGATATGGATATGTCCACCCATGCCAGTCACAATGCTCACCCTAAAGCCAGCAGCACACCAGGCGATATTGCAACTTCTTACTGGCCACCACAGAGGTGATATCGGCTTTGGTATTGTTTGACATTGGGCGAACATTGCTGGCGAGAGGATTCCACACATCGCTGTCCAGCGCACACCTGGCGTCAACAGCCGATTTTGTTCACTTGCTATCAGATCGCTTACGATATCGCCTAGTGTGCTGCTGGCTTAATCTACAGAGTTTGTCTTCTGTAGCACTTGGCCTGTCCTTTCCTATGCCTTGGTTGTCGGCAGAACGTTTGTGCATGTATCATGCATCTGTCCGCCCAGGTCAATCACATCGCTTCCCTGATCTGTGCCCACGGCGTATCCTTTCCTCATGCATCAGTTGTCTCCAGAACTTTGTACCATGCATACAAAATACAACCAAAGCAGCCAATCGGCGAGTTTCGCCAATTTTCCTCATCTCATTTCGTCCATTTGCACGCTTGGACGGCGTGTTTTATCAGGCAGACGTCTTCTGATTGTTTCGATATCGCCTTCGCAAAAATCTCCGTTGATCAAAGATTGCGGATCAAATTGTGTTTACGTAGCGGAATTTATGTCTGATGATAATTCTTGTGCATCGGGTCAAGTTCTCTGACGTGATTAACAGATGAGGTTTGTTTTGTCAAAGGGAGGAGACGCGTGGTTTTTAGATCTCGGCTTCGTTTGTCGTGTGACCAAAGCTTTCGTGTTGCTCAGAAAAGCAGGTGGAATCTGAGACAATGACTAGGGACTGGAAGGTCCATCGTAATGTGTTTCACTTATCAAAGGAGACCCGGCCTCCATTGCTGCTTTGTCATCGAATCATAATGTTTATTATGGCGTGACCAAAGCGTGGGATTTTTCAGCTGGAGAAGCAACAGTCGATCCATTGAGGTGATCTTTCAGTCTGGCGAAGAAATGACTGCCTGATTCTTTAGCCGTAGTGTCTTGTACCTTGTGTCTTTGCAAGGGCAAGTAAAAGACCCCATCCAGGTGAGGAACATGAGTAGCTTGAGATGGCCTCTTCCATACTTACCAGGGCCAATAATGCTATGGCTTCGGCCCTGATGGAAAAATCTAATACACATACATGTACATTAAAAATACAATTCATAGTGTCTTGTACCTTAGCTTGAGATGGCTTCTTCCATACTTACCCGGGCCAATAGTGCAATGGCTTTGGCCCTGACGGAAATATCTATCACCAGGAGGAAATAATATTTCTATCAGAAATATCGTAAAATGGAATGGCGTATTTCCGCTCCTTCAATCCCTTGGCCCGAATGGTCATACTGGGTCAAACAAAAAACGTTCCCAAAACACCATCCAAACATTGCCTGTATCAGTCAAGCCAGCAGCACACCAGGCGATATCACAAGCGATCAACTCGCCACCGATCTCCTCGCCAGCCACCGCAGACTAGGCGATATTGGTTTGAATTTGGTCTTGTTCGACAGTGGGCGATCATCGTTGGCAAGAAGATTCCACGCATCGCTGTCCAGCGCACACCTGGCGTCAACAGCCGATTTTGCTCACTTGCGATCAGATCCTTGCGATATTGCCTGGTGTGCTACTGGCTTTAGATCGCAGACTGATGAGCGGCACCTGTTCATGGTGCAAGACCACTTGGGACATTTTAACCTAAGACTGAGATATTTACAAGCAGTCCAACTTGGAGCCCCTCAAGCCAATACAAATACTCTGAGAGCTTGGCCATATTAACGGAAAACGACCTAATGCCATGAAACAGCTCAACGTCACAAATAATGGACCTTGTAAACATGAGAATGTGCCTTGGCTTAACGTTCAGAGATCGACTCGGAAAGGCAGTAATCATTTCTCCATTGACATTCACATTAATATCTTTGTACGAGATGACAACCGTACTCTTGAGGAGAGAATTATGAGTCCCTTGGTTGCTTCGGACATGACCCTACATCCCATACACGCTTGTCTTTGTTGGTCCGTCGGGTTTAGGGTCTCGGGTTACCAAGTCCCCAGTGTCGATTACGAGGCCGTATTGTATGATTCTCCCGTTTATATCAGCGCATGGCTTGGCTGGAGATGAAGGATGACTTGTATTACCATATAAAACACGGAGTTATGGTTATCGTTGTGGTTGGGTCTATCCAGCGTTCTAGTGTCTCTTCCGCTCTGTTGGGTGCCGTATGGTAGGTCTTCATCTTTCTTGGCTCTGATAAATTGTACTACTGTACTCTCTTTTCCACACAAGGGGTAGTCCGAGTGAGCCACTGCCAGGCACAATGATT
>NMRB01000553.1:313550-329270 GCA_002633025.1 Notospermus geniculatus
ATTATTATTTATTTAGTCGTACAAAAGTTGCACGAATTTTACTGTAATTTTGCCATCTAAAAACCATATTAAAATCACAACAAAAAAATGGTTGGTACATTACATAGTGTTTTTTCTGCTTACCCATTACTATCATTGATATAGGAATGGCCATCACCAGCCCAACACATACTGTACATCCAACTGAAAAAAGAAAAAAAGATACATTAACAGCATCTATAACGGAAATCTACAGGACCAGAGAACACATTACTAATCTATCATCATTCAGAAAGGTTTGGCTACATTTTATACGTCTCATAACATGATCTGAAAAGAGGCCTACTTCTTGAAGAAGGCTACTTTCCCACCGGACTCTCGTTTTGCAGCTTTAACCTTTCCATAGAGGGAATCATAGGTTGGTGGTGGTGCATCTGAAAAGATAAAATCATAAAGGAATCAAACGATGAAGTAACTGAGGGATACACTTCATGTGTTGCCAATAGATGTCTCTCACTGCCTGAATTTTGGATTTTCAACTTTTTTGTGGCGAAGGGGTACATGAACCTGTCAATTTGATGCTTTGAATTCCATTTATGAGGATAACAGAACTATTTTCAGCACAATTAGTGTTCCGTGTTCAAATGTACGTTAGCCAATTCAAATAATGTACACAGATGACCCTGTGCTCTTTCATGGGGTTCTCATTACTTCAGTCCTTTTGTATCATATAAGATCAACTATTAATCGGAATTCAACCAAATTTGCAGTAAACATGCAGAAGGGTCTCTCCTATCATATGGAAGAGTCAGAATGCAAATCTGTTGAGGTTTAAAGGAAGACTGTCCGCATTCATAAAATGCTAAATTTGTAAGTTTTATCACACAGACCATTTACTTACAGAACATGGAAAGATATCAACAACATTGTACTCCCCCCCCCCCAGAAGCCCAGCCCCCCTGAAGCCCTGCAGCAGTACAGACCTGGTGACTTCTCCAGTGTTACAAGGGTTGTCTCCTTTGTTTCCTCCGAAGCAGCAGCCTCCTCTCGACCTGTTTCAATTACAACTAAAAAAAAGGAGAGTGTGGTGGCAAACTGTCCTCAAAGGCTATGGTATCTCACGGGAGGGGATATTTCTACCTTTATCAACTTCTTGAAGGTGTATTTATGAGCGAGGCCAGTTGGACGTGGTTTCAATGCCAGGCACAAGAATACAGTGCGAACTGAATTCAATATCAGAACCTCTGTGTAAAGGACAACTTTTGGATTTAACATATTTTGTCCTTAAAGATAATGTATCCAAAGAAAGAGAAAGCACAAAAATTGGCACACAAAATGATGATAAACAGGAAGTCAACTTCCAGAATCTTGCAAATTTTCGACCCCAACCGGGGTCTTCTTCAGGCTGGCACTTTCAAGTCGAGCTACCAGACGTATAATCAAAAAGATAATAATGTATCACGATTTCATTGGTTACGTTCAATGTTTGTAAACATGGATGTTTATGTTATTTTGGACTTTTGGGACATGCCAACCCACCAAACTAAAGAGTTTCGGTTCAAGAGAATTTCTAGAGGGGCATGCCACCAACAAATTACTCATAACAGAAAGAAAGACTGGACACAAACAAACAAAATGTAAATAAACAATAGGGAGTTTTCGCAAAGCCCCCGAAACGCCAACGCGAACGCCAAACCCATTGTTCGGTGCCACGAAGAGAGCACCAAACAAAAGGATTGACGTTCACGTTGGCATTTCGGGGGCTTTGCGAAAACTCCCTAATGATTTTTGTGGCCCGCGAAAATACTCGTGATGCGTTATCTTAAACTGAGAGTTGCTGACGGCACATCAAAGATGAAAGTGAAGGAGGAATATTACCTGTTGGATCGACTAGGTGGTCGTAGGATGGGGGCACCGATGTTTCAGTGCCATAGCTGGGCATTTCTGGTTGATACGTGGGTGGAGGGATGTCGAATCCGCGACCCTTCTCAGGGTCGCCATCCTGAAAAAAGAGATATAAATGTGACTATGACAACTGATCCAAATAGAAATCGACGACTGGCGAGTAATTTATCCAACATAAGAATGACACACCAAAGTCGTCTCCGAGTTTTGCAAATTTTCGATCCCAACCGGGGTCTTCCTCAGGCACTTTCTGGTAGATATTACAGAAAAGACTGGCCAGTAATTTACATTATTTTACATGCTGGATGTGCACAAAAATACCATAATTCACACGGACCATTGTTCTGTGGGGTGTAGCTGCTGCCATTCTCAGACTTCTATTCAAGGCACTTCAACAAGAATATCATCTTCTTGATCAACTGATATACCGGTACATGTTGACAGGTACATATAGGGCCTAGGCCTACCTCGAAAAACTGATAGGATATCAACAATCAATCAAATGTGTGTCACTAGCATTCAAATACATGTCATGTTCTATTGGTGTCTGATATTCGACATGTGTGCATTCCTGCCTACTCGGCTGTCACTGCTCATCTCTTCTTTCATGTCTGAATCTTACAATCAAAGATACAGCTACTGCAGGTCCAATCATCAGATGCTGCAATAGTCTAGTACAGTATCATACACTGATGATAGTGAGAGATTCATGTCATCTTTACTTCCATCCACTAGTGCCCGAATTTTATTGCCTATGACCTGGATATTATAAAATTTCAAATTTTTAAAATTATATTATGACTGATAAAAGGCAAAATTGAGGTTGCAATTCCATTCAGCGTAAATCATGAAATGAAGGATAGCCTCGGGCTAGGCCTATAGCTCCTCAAGTCCTTGAGAATTTACTATGGGTCCCGTTTTTGAAAAGTAGTGGGGATTGGCATCAGTCACTACCCCCTACATGCCTTAAATCAAACTTAGGCCTCAAAATGTCAGCTGAGCGCCAGGCCATTGGGCCTGTTGTTATGAACCCCGCACATAGCAATGCTCATCAGTCAAGTAAATGTGTTACCCAGCAATGGGGACCAGCGAGCAATGCGCTGAAATTACAGTTATTGGACTCGCATTTTTCAATTTCACCAGCGGCCTTGTCATCAATATCCTGAGATTGGTCATAAAATTCCTTGCGACGTAACCTTGGATTGAGCGCTGGCTCGGAAGACAATATCGAATCCCACAGCTATTATTCTTGATAAATGACCGAGAGGTCCTAGCTTCCTCGCGCAGATGAGGCGAGGTATATGGCGATTGATGAGCGGCGATTTCAGTCGCAATAGATCAACTCCGAAGATGTCTGTATCGTTATTCACCGGGATGAGAAATTTGGGGGTAGGAATCAAGAGAAATCGTTTCTTTATCATCTTTCCATGCCTACCTTCCCTACATGGATGAAGCCAATGTCAAGTGCCCACTTCATCTTTTCAGGGGGGTTGGGGGTCAGGGAAAAGATGAAGTCACTTCGTCGTTTTTTGGCATCAATGTAATTTTGAGACGGCCCCTAAGCGGACGTGAGGCTCCTCGTTGTTCAGTGAGGTTGTAATACCACTCCTGGACCCTTCTCCGTTGTCATTTTAGGTGAGAGGTCTTTCTCTTGTTTCCTCCTTTGATCTGTCAAGAGCGGTATCATTAACTGATGCTTACTGAGGTAATGGTCTCACCGTCACATGTTTCCTGCCTGATTTGTCTAATAGGGGCATTATGCGCTTGTTCAGCGACCGTAAGGTCTGGGGTTCTGACCTACCCCTGGGGACATGTCATCTGGGTCATTCTAGTTCATGCAGCATTAGCTCAATAAGTTCATGAGGAACTCTAACCTCCGCCAGCAGTTTCAAACTGCTACCCACTCCGTTACCTGCGGTCTGAAACTGCTTCAGTTGATGCAATCTTCAAAGTGTCACTAATAGACGGCGTTAGCTGTCTGATTCGGGGAATCCCTGCTGGGAATCTGCTACGAGATATTTATAGGCCCATATTTTAGAATGCTCCTCAACAAAAAGGGTTCCTCAAGGCTATTGTTTTCAACAGGAGAACAATAGCCTTGAGGAACTCCTTTACGTTGAGGAGCATTCTAAAATACGGGTCATAGAGTGTAGGGCCTACATTTTGTACACGTATCTTAGCCAATCAGGAAGTGTGTTACAGCAGCAGCGGTTGGCTTAAACCCACGATGATGGCTTATGATTGGCTCCCTCGTCAAACAGCGCCATCTGTAATGATCCTTCACATTTGGCGCCAGTCATGCCAGAGTGGGTCTATATGGGCAACTGAAGACTGGGGACGAGGTAGAGAAACCCTCCATTTACGGTCCCTACCACTCCCTACTGTGTAGATGAGATGTTTCGGAGCCCCTGTGCTGAGAGCTTGAATGAGGTAAACTCGGCCTTGACAGGGNTCCCCTAGGAAAATTTTAGAATATAAAAAGTGCTTTTAGGCCATTTCCCGCCATTTGAGAAAAAAATTTGACAGTCATGTAAGTGTTCATTGGTTTATTGGACTTGGGCTTTTTGGAACTAAAGACAGTCAAATGCCGAGGCTGCCAAATTTTTCATTTTCGACAAGCCAAATATTGGGGGGGGGGGGAGCTGCCCCCTGTTCATACAGCCCTCTGATGTACCCCATTAGCAATACACGAGTGGTCACACCACTAACTTCATATATAACACCTTAGTTAAGAATCTATGTGGATGTGTTATCTATCCAATTTATGATGCGTTGAGAATTGTTCCTTAATCATATCAGTGTCAACTGCGGCCGTTAAAAATACTCTTAGCTATGATGCAGAAAATGAGGATCTGTCAGAGAGGGCTTAGACAAGATAGCAATAATGGCTTGTCATGTTTTGATGGTGGCAGTGTGTCAGAAACATTAGGCGATGGATTACTTGGCAATTTATTCATTATTCTCTGCTGTATCTTTCTTAAAGGGCCTCTAGAGGCAGCTTTTTAGTGCATATTGATATGATTACTAACATAGAATTGGTGGCACGAGGATCCAACTTGGGCATCATTTTTGAAGCCAAATTTCATCAGTGTCAGCATTTGATCTACAGTTCATGTGTTCTAGCGCCATCTGTTGTATAGTGGGAGTACTGTTAGTGTTTAAGGCGCTGCCTCACATGAAATTTTTCTGGCGTGAGTGGGCTCTCCATAGGCAACATAATCATGGTGTTTACCTTATCACGTGGTACTGTCATACTGTGTTCTGGCACTGCAGCTGGGCAGCAATGGGTACTGGAATGGTATACTCTCATACTGGAATGGTGTACTGGAATGGTGTACTCATGAGCACTGGAATGGCGCTGCCTTTCCGTCCACGGGGACTGGTCTTCTTAATGATTGGTTTGTTTTCTTGGTGGCGATTTATTGCGCACAGCACGACGGTCACGTCAGCTCATTCTGGAAGTGGCTAAAACAGCTGCTGGCTTAAAGATATGTGCCCGTATCTCACTTCAAATTGCCTTGAACAGTTGGACGAGAACGCCCTTAGGTGCAGGTAACTCATCAAACATGTCAGCTTTTCTAGAGGTGTGCAAACAACCGCTAACTTGGAAGTTACGCACTCATATCTCACTCCAAATTGCCTTGGACTGTCAGGTGAGAGCATCCTTAGGTAAGGCCACATAAAAAAGAAAGCTGGTAATCGTCCCCGCCCGACCCGCGAAAACGGCCCCGACCCCTTTTTTTCAAAAAAAATTTTTTTCCAAAAAAAAATTTTTTTCAATTTTTTTTTCATCAAAAATAACTTTTTTTCATATTTTTCCCCCAAAACGTTCAAATTGCCCTTTTACATATACCGTATTTTGACCATTGACATCATCACTTATTGTTCAGTTCTTGGAGGAATTAATTCCTCCAAGTTCAGTTCATATCGCACCTGGGATACAAAGGACACGATTTCAAGGCATTTGGTTGTTACCATTGACTCATTCTTCATGCCAAGTCACTGTAAAAAAATTTAAAAAAAAAAAAAAACTCCCCCTACCCACCTCCTCCCCAAGAAAAGGACGATCACCACTTTTTTTATGTGGCCTAAAGGTAATTCATTCGACATGTCAGCCACTTCTAGAGGGTGTCTCAAACAACACCTAACTTGAAAGTTATGCCCCATAATTCACTTTGAATTACCTTGGACCTAGGCCAGTCAGATGAGATCACCCCAGGGTGTAGGTAGTGTATTAAAAAAGCGATCATTCATGTTCCAAGCTGTAAAAACGATGTTTATCTGCCAACCACAGAAAACCCCTGTCGGGTTGTGAAGACAAATGAACTGGAGGTTCTCATCAATCAACGCCCTTTGAGACACGATGTTGGTCGATTCGAGTTCTAGGGTAATATTTGATGATGATGGTGATATTGATGGACCTGTTTTTGAGGAGATGGGGCACCGTATCCGTGATCTTTTCTGCTATGACAAATTGGTGAGATTGGTCTCAGCACGTGTGTCGTCCCTCGACGATTTTCATGGGTACTTTTCAACAGCAGAAGTCTCAGTTTTCCTCAGAAAAGTATTGGGACAACGTATCCGGTGATCTTTTCTGCGATGGCAAATTTGCGTGATTGGTCTCAGCACGTGCGTTGTCCCTCGTCCGCTTATCAACCTCACCCCATATAGAGTAACTCTCATTCCTAGGGTATCCACATATGCACTGTATTCTCCAACACTGGAGCGAAAGGCAAGACTGTGGTGTTGGAGAATGATGCAATTACCGCCAGACCGCCACGTATCCACATATGCATTGTATTCTCCAACACTGGAGCAAAAGGCAAGACTGTGGTGTTGGAGAATGATGCAATCACCGCCGGTGGCGCCGGCTATCGGCAAAAAAGTGGCAATATCCCACCTGGCCCTTCAGGACGGTGAAACATTAGACTTCGGCAGATACCTTTCCCCCTGTTCTGTCTTCAAATGATAAAAACTGATTCAGTTAGTGAAGAAATGTTTTTTTTTGCTTTTGAAGGTCTGGTTGTATTTCTCCGGAATTCCCTTTTTATCTATTTCAAGGCCATCATCATCCCTGTCTATGTCCTTCACAATTGGTATCACATCCCTTCAGCAAGGATACGGACCCAGGTGGGATACAAGTAGATAGAGAGACAAACTGGTGGAACTTGTAATTGTATGGTTAGTTGTAATAAGACCCAAAGCCCCTAAGGGATCAAGAGGACCTGATGCTGGAAAGGAGATCGATAGGTGACCCGGTAGGGGACCAAATATCAGATTGAGATGAGCTCTGTTGGCGGTATCCACAACGTAATTACTGTGGTGACGTCTGTTATGGAAGATAGGTGTGGCGGAAATCGTGCTGCATACCCCNGCCGCGGACAATGGTGGACAATACAGTACAATGCAGGAAGAAACCAGAGGACAAGTGGACCACAGGCCCCTGGGGAGTTAATCAGTGGAGTATTCCTCGTAAAATTGGGGAAAAGTGAGCATACAATGGCCAAGTCTATACTATATTATATTATATAATATACTGTAGTATAGACTTGGCCATTGTATGCTCACTTTTCCCCAATTTTACGAGGAATACTCCACTGATTAACTCCCCAGGGGCCTGTGAGTGGACCTACATATCACATGAAGAAGCAGAAGTACAGTACAAGGCACCATCGATAGCTTACTGTCCCATGCGATAGATGTGAAGTACCAGGGATGATTAATCCCACATGGCCCAGGATTCGAACCCGGGACCTGCCGCTGGCTATGCGGACATCATGATAAACACAACCGATAAATTCCACAACTGACTTCACCAGTTTTGTGATTTGAATTACTTGAAACCAGATACCTTTGACATTTTGTGCGTTGTCTCTCGATTCTTACCCACACCTCAAGGCTCTCAATTCACTAATTAGACTAATTAGCTTGTGAGACAAAGAGTTTTCCTTCAATTTGTGATTTGCTTTCCTCAGGCAAGGGAAACGTATTCTGCCACTGCATGCTTTACGCTTTGTACGCAAACCAGCTACCATTGCTACACGTAGATCTTTGCGAAATGGCCTACAGGGTTTCCAGGAAATTTTTCATGGGGGGGGGGGGGACAAAGAGTAAATTTGACAGAATTCCTGGTAAAAAACATAAATTTTAACTAATTTTTACTTTTTATGGAGGGGACATGGCGGCAAAAGCACATGCACTGTGCATGTGCTTTGCACTATTTGCTTTCCAGGGGTCCACTGGGGTTGTGTGAAAAAGTCCATGGCCAGTCCCTCACCCAATGTCAGTGTCATTCCAGTGTTGTTTTGGTACCCTTGGTGCTATGTGCCAGTATCAGTTTGGTGTCATTCCAGTGGTAACAAAAAATGTTAGTCAGCCCTAGAAGAACACCAAGTAACACTGGCATGCCAGTGTTTCCAGTGTCTTATTGTGTCTTATAGTGGCTTTCCAGTGGTGTCCAAAAATGATACTGGCATCCCAGTGTTTCCAGTGGCAGGTTGACACTACCCATGCTACGTGCACTGGTATTTTAGAATTTTATGATTTTGTCTTGGTTGTCTGTGCTTCACTCTGGACCTGGACAATTAAAGGAGCACCGTATGCAATCTCTAATGGGTAATTTGACTGCTGACGTAGAGGGAGCCACCTAACGGCAGCAACACAAACTACAAAAATCCATTACAAAATGTACGTAGTAAATCGGGTCATTCGCTGAGAATGTAGTAAGTGCCTTAGGTTGGAGAGTGGTGCGGTGGAACCGGCTGTCGAGAAAATGGCAATACCGTGGTCCTTTAAGGTTCTGTGTTCTATTTCAAACAAATGGAACAATCCTTCATTTCTCCATGGCGATCATCTTCAAGTAGAGGGTATTCTTTCCCACTTGCCTGTCCCATCTGTCCGATTCATTTCCGTCAGTCTAAGACTTTAATTGCTTTCAAGTGCGTCATTGAGTCGTCACGAAGAATACAAAGCTTATCGGATTTTGTCGTAATCCCAGAGTTCGTTGATACGATTTAAGCGAATCAATCGCATTATTACCAGATTGCCTCGAATGAAGTCGATTTCAAAGTTGGCAGGCTGTGAAATAGATGAGAGTCACAGCTACTTTACACTGGCACGGTCTCCTCAAGCAGAATATAATGTAGGTCACTGGCACGGTGACCTTCTTAAAGTTGGATGTAGGCCACTGACATGATGACCTTCAAACAGGATGTAGGTCACTGTCACGGTGACCTTCCTCAAGCTGGATGTAGGTCACTGGCATGGTGACCTTCCTCAAGCTGGATGTAGGTCACTGGCATGGTGACCTTCCTCAAGCTGGATGTAGGTCACTGGCATGGTGACTTTCCTCAAGCTGGATGTAGGTCACTGGCACGGTGACCTTCCTCAAGCTGGATGTAGGTCACTGGCATGGTGATCTTCCTCAAGCTGGATGTAGGTCACTGGCACGGTGACCTTCCTCAAGCTGGATGTAGGTCACTGGCATGGTGACCTTCCTCAAGCTGGATGTAGGTCACTGGCATGGTGACTTTCCTCAAGCTGGATGTAGGTCACTGACACGGTGACCTTCCTCAAGCAGGATGTAGGTCACTGTTTAAAGGTCAGTCCTCACCGACCTAGTTTTGTGTTCACATGGAGCTGAGCGCACCTGTGATTTTCTTTTTACTGAAAACATTCGAAGTCCGAACAAAATTGCTGAAAGGTTCAGGGAAAAAAATTTGCGACCATGTCATGCCTGTACATGTTTAATACTACCTTTGACCAAGTCAACATCCTTCAGCGAGAAATGTCCATTCTCGGTGAACTCCTGCACTTAAATCTTGATGCCCTTATCAAGAGCTTGTCAGCCTCATACAAGACCCCTGCATGTGTCTGGAATGTAGCAATCTTTTTCACGATAATCTCTAAAGATACATGTTTTATCCAGACCTTTCAGTTCCGCTGCCAGAGACGTGTCAACCACGAGCAACAGATAGCTCACAACAGGGGGCTAATGGCTGGATGAATAAATAATATCCCAACTATATTTTTGGATCCTGCACGAAACGACAACGATTTATCTCCAAATTGATACATGAATTAATTATAAGAACTTTCATTCCTAATCTTTTGTATCCTATTATTCTCCACATTTTATATGAATAGACAGACTTATAAAGACTTGAAGTTTGAGGAGATGATTGGGTGGGGAACTTTGTCCTTAAAGGGGCCCTATAGGAAGCTAGCTGTCGGGCTCATATCAATGCTGTCATTTCATCACAGGTGGCGCTAGCACTGACAACCTACAGATTTGGGCTCAAATGTTGATATTTAGTGTATTTTACTTGTAATGTCTGAATTAGATTCTCACGCAAACCAATTGGTGTAATCATAAAGGAATCAACCATAAAGGTTTAACTGCGAACGATGAGCTTACTGAGGGATACACTTCCTGTGTTGCCACCAGATGTCTCTCATTGCCTGAATTTTGGCTTCACGTAATAGGCACGAGCTTCAACTTTTTTTGTGGTGAAGAGGTACATGAACCAGCCAACATGATGCTTTGAATTCCATTTCTGACAATAACTGAGCTATTTTCAGCACAATTAGTGTTCCATGTACAAATGTACGTCAGCCTATTCAAATGTACACCGATGACCCTGAACACACATCGTTCGTGGGGTTCTCATTAATTCAGACCTTTTATATCATAAGATCAACTAGTCGGAGAATTCAACACAATTTGCAGTGAATGTGCAGAAGGGTCTTGCCTATCACATGGAAATCAAATGCAAATCTGTTGGGTTTTAAAGGGATATTGTCCACATTTATAAAATGCTAATTTTGTCAGTTGAACCTTTATGGTTGATTCCTTTATGGTGTAATTCACACATCAAAATGCCTATGAGGAGGCTGCCTGTAGGGTCCCTTTAAGGGACAGGTATTGTGTTGGACGACTACAGCCACCTGTAAACATTGCACTGAACCAGTTCCATCTATATCATCTCCTCGGCTGGTTGGAGACCTCAGTAACAACTGTGACGCAGTCTGGGAAAACCAGGCACCAGTCCCCAGCAAGTGACCAGGTCCTTGACCACCGTGTTCATCATCAACTCATCACTGAAGAAAGACCAAGCTTCTTGACCAGCTGAGTTGATAATTTAAATGCACTAAAACTAAACATATCTGAGTTTCTTGTCTCTGCAGATGCTGGGTGTATTCAGATTTGAACCACTTCGCTAAAATTATACATATCTCAGGGTGTCTACAAGTCTTAAAAAGTCTTAAAAAGTCTTAAATTTTGCACTTCCATTTTTAAGGCCTTAAAAAGTCTTAAATTTTGCAATTTTTGTAAGAAGGTCTTAAAAAGGTCTTAATTTTGGCTCTGAAATGCCGGGAAATCACATCTCAAGACTTCTAAAATCCAAATTTTCCTGGGGGAGGGCCCCCAGACCCCCTTCGCCTAGACATCTGCCTTTCCCAGCCACATTGATCCCTATCACGTTTTTTCTGGTACAAACGCAGTGGGGTATCTATAAACCGGGGGGGAGGTGTAGAAGAAAATGCGTCTTAAATTTTTAAATGGTCTTAAAAAGTCTTAAAAAGGTCTTAAATTTGGTGCTCCACAGGCTGTAGACACCCTGTATCTGTGTCTCTTGTCTTTCCAGGTCCCCACAATTATTCGGATCAAGCCTGATGGCGAATGGCAAGGAGCTGTTGTCAAACACCTGCGGCAGGACACGACGACAGAGTTGACAGAGATGTTACAGATACAGCCAGATGATATTGTGATCTTCGCCGCTGGTAAAACTGAGCAAACTGTAAGTTTATTATGTGAAAATATGTGAGGCAGTCTAGGAAAACCCATCGGATGTCGCATTTGAGGAAACTGTTAATGGCCTTGGTGAAGCCACACATTTCAATGGAGGAAAGGGTTAACGGCCGTAAAGTGTAATTCACCCTGACTTCAACATGGGCAAAGTGCCAAGCTTGGAAATGTGCACCAGTCACGCCAGTCAGTGGTAAACGTGACCCACTTTGGCAAAACCCACCCAAAGTCGCTGAACACTGCAGGGTTAATAGGGAGTGTCATCACAATAAAAAGACGACGGTCCGTTAGTGGGAAATAAAGCCTTATCAATTGTGTAACAAAGGGCAGGTATGATCAAGGCCTATGTCACTCCCCAGTGAGTTTGACCAGGTTTTCACACACCCAGTCATAAGTAGGCCTAATCCATGCCACAGTTACCTAATGATGTTAGGGTCACTTCAACAGCCTATAGCAAACACTCCAAGGTTGTGCTCAGTCAACTGGTAAAATATTGTGGTTGTGGTTTAATCATGTAGATATTATGGCGTCTGTTGCACAGGCCCGGCACTTGGCCATGTTGAAGTTAGGGTGAGTTATACATTACAACACAATAGCTGAAATGTCCGTCTCTGCAGGTTGACAATAGTAGTGGACAACAGTGATAATAGCTGAGTAAACTGATGACCAATGATGATCACCTGCGACAAGTGCCTGCTTCACAAATGACATTTGAAGAAATCAGTATGAACTCTTCTTTCTAGTGCACAGTCATGGGGAAGATCCGTTTAAAGTGTGCCGACCTTTTGGAAGAAAAAGGAGTCCCTCTCAGAGATCCTTCAGCTGATAATTTTCTCTGGGTGCAAGATTTCCCAATGTTTCTTCCAAGAGAGGATGGACAAGGTATGTTTTGAGATCTGCAGGAGGAAGGCCCAGATCACAGACACGTGGGGGGGGGCTGTCAGTTGGTTTAGGGATCTGAAATAGAGGGCAATCACCAGGCACGGATCCAGAGGGGGGCGGAAGGGACGTACGCCCCCCCTATTTTCGGCAGAGCAATGATTTTTTTAGCAAGAAAAATTCAATCACATAAAAAATTCGAGTATTTTGCTCTCAGATGCCAGGAAAATGCATCTAAAAGCACTTAAATTGTCAAATTTTTCTGGGGGAGGACCCCCAGACCCCCCGTTTGGGCTTCCTGCGTTCGTTGTCCGCCACCTCCATCAAGCTACGCCCCCCTTTCTGTCAACGCTGGATCCGTGCCTGATCACTCTGTCCCTTCTGTTTTCCTGCCACTGCCCAAACAGGCACAAAAGAATTGCAAGTCTACAAAAGATAATCCTAATCCATTGGTGGTGAAATAGAGTCAGTGTGATCATGGAAGTATTTATATACTTCCATGAATGAGCCCAGAAAAGACTGTTTTCTGGGTTTTCTTACTGAAAACTGCCTGAGGACATTTTGTGTCTCGACTTCTGTGCTCTTTCCTTCTTTGGACTTCCATGAATGAACATAGTATTTTGAGTGAATGGTTGAACACATGTACATGTGAGCTTACACTTCAGTATAGAAGGGTTGGGCAGAAAGGGCTTTAGCTTTGGTTCTTGTCCCCAACCTTGCTGACAGGCCAACCAGATGTCCTCACACTTCTACAAAAGGGTTCGTTTACAAAGCATGTAACTCATTCAGATCTTCTGTGCTGCCATCTTGACATCCACACTCCAACTGCAGATGGGTTGCTGTGCTCAGCAGATGGCATGACTTCCGGCCATGAAGGGTAGGAATACCCAGATCAGGCAAAACAGTGCCGGTACTGTAGAAAAGTAACAGGTGACAGGGGAGGGTCCATTGCTGGCATAGGGACAAGGAGGGAGCAAAGCTAAAACCCTTGTACATGCAGATGTACATTGACTGCTATTTATTTTTTCAGAGGGCCTTGAGTCAGCTCACCATCCGTTTACCGACGCTCACCCTGAAGATGCTCATCTTATCAAAACACAACCAGAAAAGGTAGGTTGGACATCAGGATGTTGTGTAGGTCAGATTGTCAGTTCTTGAACACTTTTCCGCAAATGCGACATCCGGTGGGTTTTCCTAGACAGCTCACAATAGGAGCTGTCAGCGAGTTGACCACTAGGTGTCACTACAGCCCAATTCAATGCATCTAGCGGGCCCAGTCATTATCGATCGAGCAGCAATCACACAGATTTTCCTGTACGTTGGTCCGCTAGAACTTTGCTGCCATCTGTTGGCAATATGCACGGCTGACTGCTCCTATTGTCCACTCATAATCTTTACTGGATGCTTCCTCTGTAACAAAAACATCAGAAGTCATTGCACATGTGGTTGTGATGAAATGATGTTCATGTTCATGTTCATGTTCATGTTGACATTGACAGTGCTGTTGCTGATGTGGTATTGATGTTGATGTTGACAATGTTCTTCATGCTGCTGTTGATGTTGATGACGACATTAATGTTGATGTTGGTAATGAAGTGGATTTCAAAAGCAGAAGTGGATTTCAAAATCAGCATTGATGAACTGAGTCTGGGTGGAGGCAATTTGCCATTGTTTTCAAATAATGTTCCAACATTTTGATTTCAGGTTCGCAGTCAGCATTATGACCTCGTCTTGAACGGACAGGAGGTCGGTGGGGGAAGTATACGAATCCATAACGCTGCTGAACAAAAGTATATCCTTGAAGAAATACTCAAGGTGAGTGTAGGTAACACTAACAGACCCCTTCCCTCTGGAGATTGGAAGCTTAGGTAGAGGCTGTGGCTTGTTTCAAAAAGTGACTTTAAGCTAATGGTACCTTTAACCAAATGGAAAATGCATTAAAGTTAATGGTACCATTAGCTTGAAGTCACTTTATGAAACAGGGTCCAGATCTCTTGCCCAGTGTCTCCCTTCTTAACAAACAATACTAGGCGAGCTTTAAATAATGTAGGAAGAAACTGGAGTACCGGTGTAACGTTTTACAGTGTGACCGTTTTTCTGTGTGTTTCCCATTGTTCGGAACACACTGTGAAACGGACTCGCTGTTTCTCTGTGTGTTGCCCATTCTGTGTGCTGCTTATTCCGTCAATCTATTGTAATGTCACACTGGCACACACGGGCCTCACTGAAAAACGTTACACCGGTATTACAGACTTCTGATGTCAAATTTCTATTTTCCAGGAGGACTCAAGTCAGTTGAATCACCTCCTCGAAGCCCTGGAGTTTGGTTGCCCGCCACACGGAGGTATTGCGTTGGGTAAGCATTTCTTTGAACTGCTGAATACAGAGAGTGACAATTCAGGTAGAGGTTGAAGCATGCTGCTGGTGCTAAACCTTACACTGAAGTTGCAATGCAATGGCCCACTCTAGCAAAAGTAGGTGCAAGTCGCAACTGAGGAAAAGGTTAATGGCCTTACAACACAATACCGGTAGCTGAAATGTACGTCTCTGCAGGTTGACAATGGTAGTTGACAGCAGTGATAATAGTTGAGTAAACTGACGAAATGATGATCACCTACGACAAGGGCCTACTTTTGCCAGATCAGGTCACATATGATGATCTAATGAAAGCTCTATCGATGACAATGATTTTTTCCAATTTCAGGCTTGGACCGAATTTTTGCAATCGTGTGTGGTGCAAAGAATATACGTGAGGTGATCGCATTTCCTAAATCTCTGGACGGCAAGGATTTGTTGAGTAAAGCGCCAACGAGGATTTCTCAAGAAGAAATGGACTATTATCATCTTGTTTCAAAGGACCTTGATTGATGCTAATTGACATATTAGTGAAATGACTGACAGAATTATTTCACAGAAGTGAATATTCGTGGGATCGTGCTTTTTTCGGATAAATCTTTATCCGAACATGAAACTGCTTGAATCAATGTGGAAATAAAGGCCTCCATACGCTGCATGACAAAAGTCGAAATTAGTCGCTGCTATGGTCAGTTCGACAACGCTTGATCTGGAGACATGTTGAAATACTCCACAAAAGTGTCAGGAGATTTTAACATTTATGGAAGGTTTCCACAAAAAGTATTTTGGAACGG
>NMRB01000554.1:0-27077 GCA_002633025.1 Notospermus geniculatus
ATCACTATCTGATAGACAGGTATGACACTTAAATCTTATCAATTAAAATTCCTGACTGATAACAACCTGTGATTACATAATCCTCCAGGGGGAAAAAGGACACACTTTATTTAATTTAAATTTAAATTTAAAAAGTAAACAAAAAATGTCCCCATCTACCCTATATACTACTAGTCAGCGGAACGTGCGTTTCTGAGGCCATGTTTTCATTTTAACCCCTATGAACAGACTACTCAAGCTATGACCTTGAGAATTGGTCAGTATATTAACAACATCATGCCATTTGAATGTCTAAAGTTTAAAACGGTTTGAAAAAAGGATGATGGAGCAATGCAGCATCAAAGTACGGCCCATTTTTTATGCCCACCCGATATATACAAGTTCTTTATTAATGAATACTTATATTTACACTAGTGACAAATAGAGGGCACAAAAGAAGCAAATTCTTGCTTAAAACATGTGCCCTAACACAACTGATATACATTTGAGTTTTAGAGGGTGGATTTGTAGTTGTGGAAAGACTGAGGAAGGGGTGTTGGGATTGTCTCTGAGGAGTTTTAGGCCTTTTAGGGAATAAAGAAATTATTTTACCACAAAAATGGCCATTTGTAACATTTTGGTTAAACAGTGTTGCGTTCGAGTAGAAAAAAACACAATTTCACAAGCCACCATATCAAAGGAATTTAACTTATGCGAGTTCTCGGAAATGTGACATGAACTGTGGTTTCTTTATAAACCCAAATAATCCAAATGGACAGGGTCTCTAATACTAATAGCCATTGAATATAGAGTGTTGTAATCGCCATTGTATATAATGCCCTATCAAAGTGAGCATGTGGTTTTCCTTGCATTTTTACTTTGGTCAGTCACCGTACCCCAAGCGGCAACCCGCCTCTCTCGTTATATAGTACTGGGGGAAACCACATCTAATCGTTGTGGAGCAAAGAGAGGACGAGCTGCAACCTGGGGGAGGGAGGGGGGGGGGGCAAAGCATTCCCCACCGAGACCGATGGCCCTGTGCGCCGGCTACTTTCATCCAGCTCCCATCCGGCCATCAATCAAATATGTGACGTCACTCGCGGGGCGGATTGCCACTTGGGATGTGAATGCATGGTCCATTTCCCATACCAAACATTCCTCTGATGTCACCTCTTTAGAAAAGTTCATTGGGTATTCCACCAATCAGGAACAAAAGGTCAAAAGTTAAGGATTAAAAAATTCTCCTCAAAATCAGCCCTAAAAACCCTCCTGGAAACCATTGCAAAGCTCCGATACATGATCTGAATGGTTGGGATCATACCTTAGGCATGACTCGCACTATTACCACCAATATTTTGACAAAAGCAGCAGCAATAAAGTCACAATTCCTCGCACAGCTGAACCCGCTGCTCACTGTCTCTACTGCTGATTCAAGTTGACAGTGGCCGTATAAGTTTTAAGTGCGCGTGCGCGAAATCAGCGCTAACGCGCCACGGGGCCGAATGCGTCAAGATGGTCCCTAGTCTCGGTCACCCAGCTGCTGTTTCGAATCTGGGGATCGAACAAGCGTCTGGGATCAAACAGCGAAATTACTGTTCGAAGGCCTACCAAGATCCTGGTACGCTCGCTGATTGGCTAATCAGGGACAGAGCTAGTCATTCATTTCAATCCGCCGATTCCTCCCATTTAAAAATCACAATCCGGCTGCTGATTGGGCAAGAGAATTGATCATGTGATCTCATCATGGCGACGACCATAAATGTCAGTTGGGTTTTCTCGATCTCGCTTTCCATACGATACACAATTCCTGCTCAGACTTCAGCCTGAAATTCAACTCCAGTAAGTTGATGCTGTCTCAGATCACTTCGCTAATCGATTCATTGCCAGATTCAGGCATTCTGGAAGGTTGTGAGACTGAGTTGAGTGAGTGAGTCTGACCCGAAATTCGCAGTTGCGCGAAACTACCATCGAACAGTAAAAATCAAGTTTGGGGCCAGACTCTGTAATGGTAATGAAAGAGTCTGGCTGCGCGAGACTAGATGGTTGAAAATGTAGGGACCATAATAACAGTGAGTGAACAATAAAATTGTCAGTTGAATCTCTTTGTTCTAAGCATATAATTTTGGACAGCTGTGAAAAGTTTAGTGTTGTCATGAAGGGAAAGGGCTTGAGGTACATAAATCTGTCACCTTGATGCCTTGTATTCCATTTCTAAGGAACAGAGCTATTTTCTGCACCATTAGTGTTTCACGTGCAAATGTACGTAAGGCTATTTAAATGTACACAAATGACCCTGTCACATCATCGTTCGTGGTGTTCTCATTAATTCAGTCCTGTCATAATTAACTAGTCAGAATTCAACAAAATTTTGCACTAAACATGCAAAAGGGTCTTGTCTATCATATGAAAGAGAATGGGAATCTGTTGAAGTTTAAAGGGATACCGTCCACATTCATAAAATGCTATTTTTCTAAGTTTAACCTTTATGTTTGATTCCTGTATGCCAGCATGTTCAACAACAGAAAAGTTCATTGAATACCTCCCAGTAATCGAACACAGGGTGTTTCAAAAAAAAGTTGTCATCTCTAAAATATCTCCTAGAACCCAAACCCATGAATATTTTTGGCTCAGATTTGGTATGTAGATAGGTCAGGATGTATGGATATGCTGGCGAAATTTTGGCTCTGACCGCTTCATGCGTGGATGAATAAGAGGCCTCGGACTGAGCACGTGCAAAATGCAAAAAATGAACGAATTATCAGAGAGCAATGAAACATTATTTCAGCATTTATTTCATTTGTTGCGTAGGCTACAGAATTTGCCAGGATTACTGGAATCTACCTTCCACATGGCCATTCAGAAGGGTTTGCAGAGTTCCCTTCAGCCCAATCATTGAAATGTCCTCAGTGCACTTACATCATCATGGTTCTTTTATTGTTTGGAAGACACCTGCATTTCGACCCTTTTACTTCTGGGGTCACTGTTCCGTCATAACAAGACACCATCATACAAACATTATTAAACATTTTGAGTACATGTATGTCTACACCTAGCAGGTTAAACAATCTGAGCCAACATTATTTATGGGTTTGGAGATGACAACTTTTTTTTGAAACACCCTGTAGTGTCAAGTGAAAGTGCTTTTGTAGAACTTTTATATTAGTGTGGTTTCGTTCCAGATAATACCGACATTTTTATGGATCTGGGTGGAGATTACCTCGTCTACCTCCCCCCCAGCACTCATGGACTGGTATCGATGAAGCAAAACACGTGTTTCCCCAACGGCGCGGAGATCGTATACGTTGCGAACGACTCATATGGTAAAGAATTTTTCAAATTATCAAAATTGTTTCGGTATCGAAACCAAAGCTTTCATGGCCAGTGAAACTCTTACTTCTTAGAACCTAGCATCCACCAGGGCGTGGACAAGACGCGGAATGGCAAATTTAGTAAATCCGCATTCATTCAGCAACCTCTCCGCATATTCTTGAAAGATTCCGTTCACTGTCTTTATCATTCCTAAACATTTCCCGGCGCCTCTGCACTTTCGCACCTTTCGAGCTGAAATTCGGAGGGGATGATTTTTGTATTACAAATCCGTGTCTGCGTGGTTTTCGGCAAATGTTGTAGCCTATTTTGTCGGTCCCTATCGTGCTATAGTGGCGATGAAGATCAAATACAAGTATTGTTGTAATCCGTCTCTTGTCCCTGCAACGACTGACGGTTTCACCGCTTCATGATAAAATCTCCCCTGCCTGTCACAACCTCTAGTGAACCATGTCGCCGAAAGGCTTGTTACATCTTTCTGTGGTTCCAAAATTTGCAGAAACAGCACTGAATATGTGAAAAAATGTCACGTCGCAGACCGTGGAATTGCCCAATGACTGAGTTTGGCCTAAGGCTTAAGGGCGGCGCACACGAGCGACAATTTTGACCGATTTGTCGGCCGACTTGGCTTCCGACCGCCAAATCGACAAGATTTGGCGCTTCTGATTGGCTGATGTCTAGTCGCACCACCAGTCTCGTCGGCGGTCGCCCAGATTTAGTCGCTCGTGTGCGACCGCCGACGAGACTGGTGGTGCGACTAGACATCAGCCAATCAGAAGCGCCAAATCTTGTCGCTTTGGCGGTCGGAAGCCAAGTCGGCCGACAAATCGGTCAAAATTGTCGCTCGTGTGCGCCGCCCTTTAGGGGAAGTAAACTCACTTGACGCAAAGAGGCCTAATTTTGGACATCTAAGAGGGGTTCCACGACATATTCTCCTGAAGAAAGGCAAGAACCGCTTACCTAATCTGCTAATAATGGCCTTTAGAATTGCTGCGAGTCACTGGCCAAGTCACCAAATCAATAATGATGCAACAAATTCAGACGTTCATCAGTTTCATTCATACAAACCTATGTTACCTCAGCACTGGGAACTTTAAAAATATGATGCAACAAAGTCGCAGAACATTATCTAACCTAGGCTCATACATCTTCCTATGCAAAGACATAGGCCTAGGAGCCGAACACATCGGCCTCTGTACATTCATAGTGAGCCAGAAAGTGGATCTTCTGGAACCTCTGCTTTGTGCAGCATTTTGGATACATTTTACAAAATCACTCCAAAGTCTATCTTTGCTGGACAAATTTAGCAATATCTCAAAATATTGCCCTCGGCAGGCATGTAACCTTACTTTACATATGTTTGTTTGAATGTGATAACTTTATTGCCCGTTCAAGAAAATGACTTTTCCTTTTACAACTTTTTGAAACTGAGTTTCTTACTGTAAAACAAAAGAGAGTTGCATAACAGTCGATACTGATTGATATTGAGGGTCACTATTAAACATAAATCAAGGTGGGAGGAGTAAATTTTGTACCAGGGATCTGTAAACATGAAAACTTGACACCCACTTTTGATGGCTGTGACTCAGTGAGTTTACTTCCCCTAAGCCTTAAATGTTGTGTTTGGTGTATTTTACTTGCAATACGTGTACTTGCCCGAGTTAGATTCTAATGTCTACCAATCTGTGCAATGATGGGCACATCAAAATGCCTATGACGAGGTTGCCTGTACGGTCCTTTTGAGACTTTCATCCTCTTTCAGCCTTGACAACGATGTCTGTTCGCATCGAAGTCACCAACTTTGAGGACAAAATTGTGGACGAAACTGTCTTTAAGCCACCATGCAAAGCACCGCCAAGAAGAGGTCATCCATTTACGGTACGGAAATAGGTCTTGTTTTAATTTCATTTAAATCTTGTCACATGATTTCCAAGCTTTTTCCCATTGATGACCAAAATACGATATAACAATTATATTAGGAAGTTTAAGAAATTTAACCATAAACGTTAACTTTACGACAATGTTATTTTTTGTACCGAAAATGCAATTTAAAAATCTAGTGAATGTGTAGTATGAAAAATAACGTTGTCGTAAAGTTCACGTTTGTCGTTTGATTTCTTAAACTCCCTATTAATTCGAACATTACCCAACATTCAGGGCCGATCACACAGAATGACCGATAGTGCTTTCGGTGCCTATCGACGGTTTAGTTAACGGGAAAATGCCTTATAACTAACTGCCGATAGCACTATATCGGATTTTTAGAAGAACGTTTTAACCCTTTGGGGACTGATGCCCAAAATATGCGGCTTTGGCGTGTACCACACACCCTTGTGCATTCAAACGGACATAGAATCGTAACCAGTGGACCGATTGATGTTCTCTTTGCATATCTTTTAATGCGAGACTACCCCCNTAATGACTGGATCATCTCCAAATTTTTATCATAGGTGTATCTAATTAGGATACATAACATATGTAACGGGTTTTTGATTTGACCTACTTTTCAAGGTCACAGAGGTCAAAGTTCGACAAAAGTAACGAACCTGCCATAGTTCTTAATTATTTCACCGAGAGTCTTCATATCGTGCATAAACGTGTATTAGAGGGGTACCTTCAAAAATACCGAGTTTCGGCCCGATCGGACATCCAAGATGGCCGCCAGGTGGCGTAACCTGAAAATCATCCAAGTGCTAAAATTCAGGAACGGCTTGACCCAGAGTGCTCAAACTTGGTATTTACGTCCCTCTTGATGACCTTCACAACCACGTCAAATTTCAGCCTGATTAATCTTCCAATATGGCCGCCAGGTGGCGTAACCCGAAAATCATCAAATGTGCTATAACTCAGGAACGACTTGACCCAGAGCGCTCAAATGTGCTGTGTGGCTCCCTCTAGATGACCGTTATGTGCATGTGAAGTTTTGGCCCGATCAGACATCCAACATGGCCGCCAGGTGGCATAACCCCAAAATCATTGAAGTCCTGCAACTTGGGAATGACTTGACCCAGATTGCTCATAACTGACATGTACCTGTCTCTGTCATTATGTTCAAACGGGTGAGCACATGGTCCAGGGACCATTTCATATGTTATGCGAGGGGTCACATTAAAGGAGATACAAGTAAAGAATAGGAAATACAAATCGGGTTTCTAAGGTGAAAGACATTGCTTCCTACCAGATTCGAACCCACGGACCCTCGCATGAGGCATCAATCGCCAGCACTGAGGGGCAGCACGCCTTAACCACTAGGCCAAATCCCCATCTTCAAAAAAGATGGTTCAATGGCCCATGTTAAACGAAGCGTCCATCAGAACCCTGCGAGTAGTCCAAACAATCTCCGAACCCAACTCTCAACTGATGAACTTAAACCATGTACATGTACAGTCATTGACATTAGTTTATCTACACCTACTACCTTGAATATTTCAAATACTACTGGGCCAATTTTAGCACGGTTTGTACCACATGAAAGTATATAACCTTGGTCATATTTCTGCATCAAACTTTTGGAAATTTGGAAATATTATAATTATGTAATACCTCATTAGAAAAACCCCTAAAAATCAACATTTTTATTATGGAATTTTTTTGTGACTTTTGTTACAGGGTTGATAGAGTGGATTTTGAGCTCTGTTTCGTCATAATATCTTGAGTCGTTGCTGAGATATTTGAGATTATCAAAATTTTGATATTTTGAGAATTTCCAATTTTTCAAAAAAATTTTGATATTAGTAGACAGAGCTCACCTAGAAACGTAGGAGAATGAAGTTTTGGAACTTTCAGCGTAAACTGGTTGGAAGTCACAGCTGTCTTAAGTTAAAGAGTTCAGCATATCAACATTTTGATATTCTGAAAATATGAATATCTCGGCCCAGTTAAAGCAAAAAGTTCCAAAATTTTGTAAGCCCATATTCTGAGGTTAGCTTTAACTAATGACATCAAAATTTCCTGAAAAACACGAAAATCTCAAACTCTCAAAATTTGGATAATCTCAAATATCTCAGCAACCACTTGAGATATTTTGATGAAACAAAGCCCAAAATCCTTAGAAAGTTCCATTCTATCAAAACTGCAACAGAAGTCAAAAACATTTCCATAATAAAAATGTTGATTTTTAGGGGATTTTCTAATGAGCTATTACATAATTATGATATTTCCAAATTTCCAAAATGTTGATGCAGAAATATGACCAAGGTTATAATTATACTTTCATGTGGTACAAACCGTGTTAAAATTGGCCCAGTAGTATTTGAAATATTCAAGGTAGTAGGTGTAGATAAACTAATGTCAATGACTGTACATGTAAATATTTCCCTCGTCTGTTTTTTTTTGTTGGTTCAGGTTGAACGATGGATCCGTATCCGACTCCACCACTTGCCCTTCCTCTGGCCTCTGAAGGCAGACCTCTGTCCCTGTCCCTCCCCATCCTCCTCCCCTCCCGTCCTCCGCCCCACCCCTCCCTGCCTCTGAAGGCAGGCTTCTGCCCCCTGGCCCTGGATTTTCAAGTTCCCCATTTCTTCAGATTCCAACGCCAAACGATTATGTGCGTGAGATGAATAGACAGCCAGGAGATCGACGTCCTAATCCAGGTCCGGAGAGTTCGGAGGAGTCGGCGGAAGAGGCCTCCCCGGAGAGTGATGAAGGCGACAAGAAAAAGAAAAAAAGGCAATGCGCCTTACAAGGCATAATTTGCTAGGTATACCTACAGGTGTATTAACTAAAGCTGTACTTTCACCTATCCCAAACCCACCAAAACCCTGGTTTCTTGCGCATAGCCTACACGTATTTTTGCCGTGTCTAATACACCCGTGTTTGAAAACCCCGTGTTTATCAGACCCGCCGAGCTCGGCGGGGCTAATTCAGACACGTGTGTCACCCGGGCTTTTAGATCATTTACTTTATTATTATTATTTTCGTGTAAGCGCAATAAACTCGGCAATTACTAGTTATAAACCCGGCGACAGATGGCGCGGTAAGTGTGTCGCGTATTGCGCATGCGCCATAAACCAAAAACCCCGCAAAATTTGAGCCGCAAACGCGACCTCTATCGCCGTGTTTAGTAACTAATGAAATGTAGGTATAAAGGCGTGACGGTGTTTTTCAAGCACGGGTCGTCTCAAAAACCCACCAATTTGGGATAGGTGGAACTAAGGCTTAATTAAACTGAATACAACGAGCAGTTCGGATAACGATTATAAGATGCATTTTATGAAAAATTCACAAAATCTCATGGGCCTAGTTTATAAAAAGCGTCAAGCACAGGCGTTTCTCACAGACAGTCCATATTCTTGTTAAGTTAACAACGTAACCTTGCGGACAGGTACAAAAAATTCATGATACAGGTTGGCGTAGGCCTTAACGTTTGTTTTATGTTCCATATTCTAACGATTTACTCCTTTGGTCATCTGTAATGAGAATAAAATCACGAAACTGTCATTAATGTTTGTCTCTGCTGTTAATGTTTTTTTTGTATACTTTACCTGTTTTGTGTTATTTTGGCAATATTCTCCCCTTAAAGGAGCTCGACGTCCAAGTTGTAAACAAACCAGTGGCCAGCAAACTAGTTTTATTCCTTCGTGAAGGTGGCAGCACCAGTACGCCCCGTGATCGTTAGACTGGTGCCCGGTCCAATGCAACTCACTCACAATATTCACGTCAGTACATATCACCGACAATAGGTGGCAGCACCGCAGGCGTCGCGTGGATAGAGAACCAGTGAGTGAGTGTTTACAACTTGGACGTCCAGCTCCTTTAAACGAATACAATAAATCGGAACGTCGTCTTCAGGCAAATTTCGCAAATTTTCAACCCCAATCGGGGTCTTCCTCAGGCGCTATGTAGAAGAGATCCCAGAGGGGAATGAGCTAGAACCTAATGATGGAAGGTAGTTATAATATGGAAGGAGCCCTGGACAAACAGGGAGCTAAGAGTCTAGGTTGAATAAGATGTGAAAGGGGACAAAGTCCCCCTTGTTTGGTGCTAGAGCTTGTTACGAAAAGAAGACCTGTAATTAGAGAAGGAATGTAATTAGTAGAAGTGTGATTAGGCTGAAAGACATGAGTTTAGTTACGGCTTGTATAATTAAAAGTAAAACATAAGCAGTGAAAAATAAAAGGCAATGGAGTTGCTAAGTACCCACTCCAAAAGCCAAAGAATGGCAACAATAAAAGTCAATGGCAACAATAGGCCTTTTTACACGGTGCTGGTTCGAGGAAACCTACCTCCACCCTCCTCGGGCGGGTTCGGTTCAGGATGGATCTAGTTCGAGGTCGGTTCGTTCAAATGCGTGCCACCAGGTGGCGTGTATCAACATTTACAGTTATCGCAAGTAAGAAATATCGCAAAAATAATCACTTTTAATCGATAAACTATGCTTCTAACAACATGAGCAGTGCTTGAGAAATATCGTGCGTGATTTCTTCACAGGTAACTTACAGCAATGCACCAGTGATGCCATTCATATGTAGCGTGCTCAATCCCGCGCGAGGCCGGTGGAGGTCGGTTCGCTTTTACACGAGAGAATAACCAGCCTGAACCTACCTCCACCTTCCCGAGACTCACGCGGCGAACTGAACTGGCCCGAGGAAGGTGGAGGTCAGTTGTTTCGCTTTTACACGGGGGCAAATAACCGAACCCTTCTCGATCTAGTCTCGATCCGGAACGCACCGGCACCGTGTAAAAAGGGCTAATAAAAGTAATCTAGTGTGTGAAAGTGCCAGCCTGAAGACGACCCCGGTTGGGGTCGCAAATTTGCAAATATTCTGGAAATTGACTTTATATTCATTATCATATTGTGTGTCGATTTTTGTGCTCGCCTTCTCTTTGGAACAATAAAAGTTGAATAGAGAGAAAGAAAAATGAAGTAAAGAGCGAGCTGAGTGGCTCATGCAGCTTACTGGCCCAAATATGAAATAGGAAAAAGGGCATTTGGAGGACTAGGCCTAATACCAAAAAGAAGCAACAAAATGTCACTCAAATAAGTAAAAATACGGGGAAAGCGTATGAGGTATAAATGAGAAGTAAGAACCATACCAATCTTGGGCGCCCCTACACCTCAAGCTGGTATAAAAGACTAGGAAAACTGGTAATGAAAATGAGAAATAAAACTAGAAATTGACTTACCAGTCAATTTGAAAGACCGCCCTTGGAAATTGGGAGCTAAGACACAGTTGACTGATCGAGAATTATCGAACGGCCAGGGTTGGTGCCAGGTTTTTGAAATAGGGAGAATAAAAGTCTCCCATTCCTAAAAGCAGGGAGACTTTTTTCCAAAGAGGGAGACTTGACTTCTCCCTACTAACTTCAGAAGGAGAAGCTGTAAAGGTCACTACTATTCAGTGATAAACTGAACTATGTGCTATGTACTGCCAACAGGGTCCAATAACAGGTATGTGGCGGACCAGAAAGGGATTGACTCTTCCCCACATCCATTGAATCATCAATCAAGAGAGGAACCAGTCCAGGGTGATCACAACGCCATCTGCAGCATACATGAACGAACTATGCACATGTGTAATGTTAGCTGTATGCTGTATGTAAGTGATAGTAATAGTACTATGAATTGCCTGAAGATGGCATTTCAGTCAACAGTTTGAAAAAATGACAAATTTCACCCAAATTTCGCACTATTTGTACACGGATGACCCCAAGAATCAATAGGGTTCTGTGTAATGTGCATATCTACAATTCCTGAACGTTTTACCGCGATACATGGCGTTTTTCGTTAGTTATCGTTGGAGAACCGCAGATTGGATGGAGAGATCCAGAGAGAGAGAGAGAGAGAAATTCAGTAAAAACAAGAAAGACCGCCCCATTGAGATGGGGCGGTCTTAACTAGACCCAGTAAAACTAAACCCAGACTTTAAACGAATACATGTATTTGTTCAGGGAGTGCTTCTGCGGTCAGCTAAGGAATTAGTGTTTCTCGACAGTTTTCTTCCCTGATAGTAGTGAGTTCTCGCAAATCTGACGAAACACGAAGTACGAAATGCGAAATTGGACTTCATTTCCATGACGTATTTCAGCAGATGGTTGGTACCACAAATATCGCCTGCTGCAAGAGAGTCTTTTGGCGTATGACGCAAGACCGATAGTGTTGCGATGTATATTAAACTTTAAAATTTATCTTTCGTTTCCACTTTTCCACAAGTAGAAATTTAAAAATCCAAGACGTTCCGGTGAATCAGCTGATTTGGCATCTTGCAACGAACAGCCGACGGCCGTTCAGGACGCACTTTCTGATTGGCTGAACTCATTCATATCCGTTGTTGTTGTCGGTACACTAGCCGCTGATTTTGCATCTTGTTTTCCCAGTCGTTTGTGGAGTGTAGCGCGGCGGCCGGAGCGACACAACGACTGGGTCCCGCGTCTACATCAACTGTGCAAAAAAAGTATATTACATGTAAGTATCGTTGTAATATGCATAATTTGGCGGTATTAAATCACTTCGGGTCAAAGTATGATTTCCAAAGGCATAATTGCAACAATTGAAGCAATATTCGTGATATTTCACTGACATTCTGTTGCTGCTGCATTAAAAATAAGATCGCTGTCGTGAGATATCGTCGCCTACATCACATGTATCATGGCTGCGGATTAGTTATTTGGTCGAGACTGATGCCAGTAGTAGACACGGTGATCCACATTTAAAGATAATGTATCACGGATATTTTCGTGGGCCACGAAATTCATTGTTTATTTACATTCTGTTTGTTTATGTCCAGGTTTTCGTTGTCTTGTGAGTAAATTATTGGTGGCATGCCCCTCTAGAAATTCTGTTGATTCCAAAAGTGTTCATTTTGGTGGGTTGGCATGTCCCAAAAGTCCAAAATAACATACATGTAATGTAAACATCCATGTTTACAAACATTCAATGAAGTCGTGATACATTATCTTTAAGGCCGGTTCAGACGGTCGACTTTTTGCTTCCAACCTCCAGCAACCTGGTTGAAAGACCCTGAATTTGATACCTGCAACCTCAGGTTGCCATGTGTGGACGCATCTAGCAACCTGTTTCAACTTCACTCGGGCAACCCCTTTCAACCAGCGACCAAGAACGAACATATTCGTTCTTGGTCGCTGGTTGAAAGACATCTGGCCAATCAGAATAGGCCTAAGCCTTTCCCGCCAAAATATATTAGTAATTTCCTTTAATCTCTTTCAACCTGTCAGCCTGTGAGACTGCTGTCGGTCGCCCTGTCTGACCCTCAGAGGTAGGTTGAAAGAGGTTGCTGGTTGCTGCAGGTTGAAAGGAAAAGGTTGCCACGTCTGAACAGGTGTGACAGGAATCAAAGTCCGGTCCTATTGTTGTCGTAAAGTTTACGTTTATCGTTTGATTTCTAAACCGCCCTATTGTTGTCGTTCAATCGTAGGGCGCCTCTGAATGGCCTTGCAATAACTCTGCCACACAGAACGCTGGTTTGCCGCAGTGGGTATGAATTAATTTATTCCACGATGCCGGCGTCTACATTTGATCGCGGTATGTTCGCAGACGCTCGGCGTCCGTAGTACGAATCAAGCCTAAAAAGTACAGGACATTTCTCTCCGATGTTTGACGTGCATATTTAATCGTTTTCACCTATCAAAGAACTAAAATTATCGATGGACGGAAATCGGGATAAATTGCAACGATTGTATATTGGTCCGTGTAATGGGAGGCAGAAATGATTGCAACCAAAAGAAAACGCCATAAAATTTCAAATGCCAGACAAATTTTTCACTTGCTAGTTTTTCATAAAATCGAAAATGTCGCTATAAATTTGGGCAACAGATATCTAGCCGTCAGACAGGTTAACTTTGTTTCGGGACACGATATCGGGAGACAATATAATTATTTTGGTAAGTCAGTTCTCTTTACTCCGTTCTTAGATTTTCTAGAGGGTGTTTCAAAAAAAAGTTGTCAACTCTAAAATATCTCCTAGAACCCAAACCAATGAATATTTTTGGCTCAGATTTGGTATGTAGATAGGTCAGGATGCATGGAGGTGCTGCAGAAATTTTGGCTCACGACCGCTTCATGCGTGGATGAATAAGAGGCCTCGGACTGCGCAAGTGCAAAATGCAGAAAAGGAAGATTTATCAGAAAGCAATGAAACATTTATTTCATTTGTTGCGTAGGCTACAGAATTTGCCAGGATTACTGGAATCTACCTTCCACATGGCCATTCAGAAGGGTTTACAGAGTTCCCTTCAGCCCAATCATTGAAATGTCCTCAGTGCACTTACATCATCATGGTTCTTTTATTGTTTGGAGGACACCTGCATTTCGGACCCTTTTACTTTTGGGGTCACTGTTCCGTCATAACAAGACACCATCTTACAAACATTACATAAACATTATGAGTATGTCTACACCTAGCCGCTTACAAAATCTGAGCCAAAAGTATTCATGTGTTTGGGTTCTATAGGAGATATTTTAGAGATGACAACTTTTTTTGAAACACCCTGTAGATGAACCATGCTTGAAAATCAAATTTGCTGTCACCGCTTGGAAGCAAATTGAGAGGGGCGGAAAAGTGTATATCCGGCCGACGTATTGCCAACTTGTTCCATTTTGGAAAGAAAATACACGTCCCAATTCTACATGTATTAGTCTGGACGCAACCCCCCCCCCCCCCAAAGGGCCGTAACCCCGTTTTCTCTTGATATTTTCTGAATCTTTGGTGGTAGCGAATCAGAATCCGCCGGTGCCACCGCGTCACCCTTTAGCGTTTTGAGAAAACCGCGTTACCATGGCAACGGACTGCAAAAAAACTACAACTGCCTTCTTTTAGAATCCACCATGAAGTCCCTCTTCGGCGTCGTCTGCCTGACAGTCCTTGTTGGCATGGCAACTCCATGTTGTTTACCAGATCGGGTATCGTTCGATTACGAACTCGGTATCAATATCACAGGGAGTAGAGTTGGTCAGAATCGGTCGATGACCCACAGAGAGTCTCTAATGGGAAGGTAAGTAAACTTTCATGGCCACAGGTTTCACGCTTAGACTGGTTCCCGTCTTTGCCACTGGTCACGCACTTGTCATGCATGGCCAATGCATTTACCATTGGAAATGGCGCGATGCCTGTGCTCATAGATTGGTCCCAGACCTTCGTTGGAAGGAACGGTTCGGACACAACATAACCCTAACCTAATCCTTCAAACAATAACGTTTTCGTTGTGGGTTGACCATAGTTGCGCTTCCACTACAAAAAAAGCCGGTATTTGTCCGCTCTTATTCTGCCTGCATTACAGAATTGCCGGGTTTAATAGGTCCGGTTCTATTAAGTGCGGATCTATTTAGTTCGGATAGCATAGCCGATCATACTCCGAATCTAAATTAGATGCGGATCAACAGTGGTGTTTTTGTAGTGGAATGGCAATAAGTCCGGATCTATTTGTAGTATTATGATCGGCTGCAGGTGGCTTAAGATCGCTTGCGACATAGCGCATGCTCGGAAGTGCCAGAACAATAGGCGCCTTCATTCCACGTATCGCCATCTGTAGCCGATCATACTAACCTCAAATCCAGTAGTGGAAGCGCAAGCAGTGAAATACCCGGTCTTATTTTAGATGCGGTACTATTAAGACCGGATCTAAAAGCTGTAATGGAAGCGCAGCTTATGGTAATTTCAGGGTTTGGGGTACTGAAAATATGAGGGGTTATTTCGCACGATATTTCAATGTAGCCACTCCAAATCGGCGGAGTAATACATGTAACACCACTGGAAGACAGGCTTATGATATGGTCACTAGCAAACTTTCTCAAAAGTTGAAAATTGTTTTTCTCTCAATTATTTCTGTGTCAAACAGAATATTCGAGTGCCTTTTACTCGATATTAGGGAGGTTTCGAAATCAAACGATAAACGTAAACGTTAACGACAACTTTATTTTTGTACCGAAAATGCAATGCAAAATCTGGTTTATGTGTAGTATGAAAAATAACGTTGTCGTAAAAGTTTGGCTTATCGTTTGATTTCGAAACCTCCCCATTAACTATGAGCCTTCGTTTGAGGTGTTTGCAGGGCGTTAGCATTTCTCTTGCTCGTCGCATGGGCTTTTCGTTCATGCAATTCAGCTTCAATGCCGAAAGTTCCGACCATCGTAATTTCAAGTTGATCTGATAAAATGGCGTCAAAAACATTTTAAAATATAATTTATTAACAGTACTGGACAAAATCTACTACTCTTTTCAGCGGATCTTTTGATTTCATCAAGCAGAAGTTTCACCTATCTGTTTCCACATCACAGTTCTTGGCCAAAGCATTCATAGACCTTAGCAAGGTAGGCGACATTACCGGTGTCTTCCCACTTCGCCCCTTCCCATTTTGCCCCCTGCATGTTATTCCCATTTCGCATCTTTGCCATTTCGCGTCTTTCTCATTTCACCCCTTCCCAATTTGCCCCATTCCCACTTCGCTCCTTTCCTGTTTCGCCCCTTTCTCAAGTCGCCCCTTTCCATCTGGCCCCTTCCTGATTCACCCCTTCCCATTTCGCCCCTTCCCAATTTGCCCCTTTCCCACTCCGCCCCTTTCCTGCTTTGCCCCTTTCCCACTTTGCCCCGTTCTCATTTCGCCCCTTCCTGTTTTGCCGCCATCTTGAATCTATTGGCTCTAGAAAAAATTTATCCCCGGAAAATTCGTCCGCAAGGAAAATTCGTCCCTCACCTGACGTTCATTTTTCATGAACGTGAGGTAAGCATATGGTCTCTGGCCATTTTTGAATGGATAGTTCTGTTAAGGGAGATGTTGCAGGCTTAATTGATGTACACATACTTGATACTTTTATGCCTTTTCTTTAGAATGAAGGGACAGTAACAACATCCGAGACGTCCGTACGACATGGACGTCTAGTTCAGGAGTGCCATGCGTTTCCCGTTACAGGAAAAGTCGGAAAACCTTGGCAGTGCATTCTCGGTAGGCTGGCATCTTCACTGAGTTCAGGTCAAGACTCGGCTTCTCCTCCCTTGACCTTCACGCAAGCAAACCACATTCCGTGTTCAAGGATTTCCCCGATCCCAAAAATAGCAACCAATCACGGCAAAGCTTGCATCGGCAGCTCGGGTATGATGACAAGATGGCGGTCGATGAAACTTTATTCGAATGCAAATTCTCCGTGGAAGGACTTACAAGTGCTCAAAAAGAAGCCGCGAAGGCAATATTCGATGGAGACTATTTGTTAGTCTGTTGTAGGACTGGCAGTGGGAAGTCAATTACGTACTAGCAGGCTAGTGTTGTTCGCTACGAAGTTGAACGGCGTACCCGGTACTCGTATGAATAAGTTATCGCAAAGAGGCTTCTGATTGGGTGCACGAGAAAATCCCAAACCGTTGAACACGGAATCTGGTTGCTTGCTGCAGAGTGTAGGAAGAGGTTAGCCGATTCCTACACGATGCATTATGCAGAATGTAGGCTTAGGGCTCGACAATGCAATTTGTCGCCTCCTCATCGTCTGTCCAGAAAACGAAACATGAGCAGAATCTCGAGCAGAAGAAAGTACTCTTCATTCCACATCCAGTTGGCTCGAGGTTCATGGCGGATATCTCCACAACGGCTGGGTTAAATGTGACATACCATACATCAATCGATTTGTCTTTTTTGCCGCTACAGTCATCATCACTGTCATTTTCCATACAAATATGACAGAAAAAAGTTGTTTCATCAATCACAATTTGTGTTTACGGCCGAAATGGCGGCCGTTTTGAAATGACGCAATGCATCGCGCACGTGTAAACTGCACTGAACACCATGGCGAAATGAAATGGCTTTTGAGAAAGGGATCCGTTATGCAGGTGTGAAGGGAAAGAATGTCCTAGGAAAAACTGTCCGGGGAACAAAAGATCTTATTGTTACATTCTAATCTCTGACAATTGGTTTCTATACCCATGCCGCTTAATCCGTCATTCAACAATAGAAGTGGACACTTTTTACAGGGGGACACTATTTACTGCTACACCGGCCTTACTCGAAAAATGAAGATAGCAGAAAGATACCGACAAGAAAGACAAGTGAATTGATGTATGGTATGTCGAATTTGACCCAGCAGTTGCGGAGATATCGGCTGAAAACCTCGCGCCAATCGGATGTGGAATGGAGAGTAGGCTATATACGAGAAACATTTTGTTTTTCCGCTGATGAAAACCCTGTATCCTTTTTTCAGATGGTTAACAAGTTTGTTTCTTTCCAGGCAATAAAGATATCTTTACGGACCTTAGCGATATGACCTACCTCATCCACCTTGCCCAGAAGGTTCACGGACTAATCACGTTGAATCCGGACACGTGTTTACCCACAACCGCGGACGTGGAATACGTCATAAACGGAACGTCTCGTAAGAAATCGTGAAAATTAGGCTGCGATTTCACAGAGCCACACAGTACACGGACATGCAAGTTAACAAAGGCTTTACAAAGGGTTCGCGCCCGTGAAGTCATTAAGGGGCATGTATAGAGGCCACTGAGTGAAGTACCACAAGTGGGACCCATCCAAAAAGTTCAATATCCGTGAGATTGACAGCCAGAAGGGCATGGCCATCAGTGTCTATACATGCATGGCTCACTGTACACTGCACACACATACTAATTACACAAGCCCCATTGTCTTTACGAGACATTACATCACCTCAGCGTTGGTGCAATCAAACTCCAAGCCAGCACCGTTTCCGACTAAACAAGTAACGTAAAACGCAAAAGAATGACTATAGCTAGAGACAACAATCACTAGTCGTCCATAAAAACGTCACTCACATTTAAATGTTTGTCCTGTTTCAGTCGTGTTTCAGATGGCCCTTCACTTGGAACTCACCAATATTGTTGAAAAAGTTGAGGACAATTGCGTCCTCCAGCCTCCATGCAAGGCAGAGAAAAGTAACAGGCCTGCAGCTACGGTACGTAAGACACCGGGTTCACATAGAGCTACACGCTACATAGACATAGGGTGGACTCATACAGTTACATCCTGCGAAAATCGGCCATGACAGCTCAGAAGGGGTAAACAAACCTTGGCGTAGTTGGCTCCCGTGCTTAGTCTGTGCAATGCACTAGGCCCAGGCTTGTTCACCCCACTAAGCTGTCGTGGCCGACTTTCGCAGGATGTCTACACATGTACATGTGCATATGACGTAGAACTGAAAATTTCGATATTCTTACCGAACCTTTCCAAATCCGAGCTTCCACAGCGTCGTCTCGGTTACTAGTATTCCGTTCTCCGTAGCCACAACACAATCCCGTTTTTGGCAAGCGGCACAGCTTCTGCTAGCAGAGCCTAGGCCTACAGCAAAGTTTATTCGTATGTTACTTTGTTCCAACATAAAACGAAGTACAATAAAACTACGAACTGGTCTCTCCAAAGTTCTAATGGCAAGTGCCTAAAATAACCAGGGACCTTATTCGCAAATCCGCTGTTACTTTAAAGGTACGCAAATCCTTTGTCAGGCTGATAGTGAACAATAGGTTGTCCGCAAAGGGGCAATAGTTCGCGCACTCCCGTAAAGTTACGGGAGCTTCGTGAATAAGGTCGCTGGTGTATTGTGTAACATAAAACCCCTGAACCACCCAAAATGATGTGCGCATGCGTGAACTAAAAATAGAATGGCTCCACGTGCCAATGTTTATCAACGACCGCCAAGAAACTCATTTTGCTCTCGGAGTTTCATGGCGGTCGGCCCTGATTTTCATGTTCCCCATTTTCCAGATTCCAGCTCCAAAGGAAGCGTTGCGTAGGATCCTTGGACTTAAAGACTCATCCCCACAGAATGATAATGTTGATGATGATGATGATAAAGATGACAGGAAGAAGAGAAATGTCCGCAACGATATAGGCCCTAAGTGGCGCAGTGGGCAGAAAAAGACAAAAGAGGATGCGCATTAGAAGTCATAATTTGCTAGGTTGGAACATCGGCATTGTAATCAAATTTTAACCACCGACTGACCTAATGTCATTGAAAACAATGTGCAATTCGGAGAAGTGCGTTAATCTAAATCCATGTGCGAGAAACACTGACTGACACACCAATATAAATGTAGGCTTACCATGACGTGCAGGGTAATCATGCACGCCAGAAACCAATGCTTCCCTGTGGTTAGTTATTATCCCCGGAACGGAATAGTTATTTTTGCCGGAATGGAACAGAAATGATAATGCGGAATGACTCTAAAACTGGAATGGCGGAGCCAATTTAAATATCCCACCATATTATAAATAGCAACAGGACACGTGATCGAATGAGTTTTGTCAACGACGATTTCCCTTTCGGTTCTCCACCCCCTCTGCCATTACGCACGTCTATTGTCAACATTTTCAACGCGACTCCGGGTTTCACAAGTATGGTGGAGAAGCAAAAGTCTGGTCGTCGTTGACCGCATCTTCATTTCTGTTCCGTTCCGTCAGAAATAACTATTCCGTCCCTGTTAAAAGTACATGTAGTGTATATGACTGATGACACAGACACCACGCCCGAACACCACGTTTCGCTTAAAAATGATTGCCTAAATCTATTCTAAAGGCCGCCGTACACGATACATACATGTATTTTTCCTACGAAATAGTTCGTACGATTTCTCATCCAATTTTATTCGCATCCAATATTTCGCATCCCGCCGTAGACGATCCCATTATTTCCTAGGAAATATTACATACGTTGCAGCATAAATTTTATTGTGTATGACGGGGTAATTTTTATAGGATTGACCAACTACATACATGCGGACAAAGGGCACAAAGCGTCAGCTGTACAATAGGGAGGTTTCGAAATCAAACGATAAACGTAAACGTAAACGACAACCTTATTTTGTACCGAAAATGCAATATACATGTAAAATCTGGTTAATGTGCAGTATGAAAAATAACGTTGTCGTAAAGTTTACGTTTATCGTTTGATTTCGAAACCTCCGTAATAATAATATGCTACCACGGCGTACACGGTTATTGTAGAAGAAAAATACATGTAGAACAGAACGTATTTGTTGATTTTTTCCCATTAAATTCCAACAAAATATTTCATAGGAAAAAATGTATCGTGTTCGGCGGCTTCTACGCTGTTTTGTGTTACATGTATTTTGATACATACCGGTGTGATAAAATCGGATGTACCCGTTTTTCTGATGTCCCCCTGCATTGTCTGTCACAGGATTAAGGGTCTTGGTCTCTCTAGAGTCCAATTCAATGGTGCCGCTTAATCCGTTAATGTTAATGGGGGACATCACATATCGGGGGACATTAGATTCTATTACACCGGTATGTACTGAAACGATTATTAAATGGTCCGCCAAAGAAGAAAGTGTGTTTTTCGACAGATATGTTTTTTTAATGTCAATATTTTTATTTGTCCAAACAAAATAAACTTACTAGGGATCGCTTATCCATGTGTGGTGAATGTATGTGTTCACACCGGCGTTGCGAGCTTCAGAACAAGTCACTTTGATTAGTTTCATGTATTCAGTATAGATGGCGTGTATGATGGTGAAATTAAAAAAACAAGTCATTGCGAGCCAATATTATTATTTTATTTACATGTCTTGACACAATTCAGCCTTCAGTGAAGGAGGAAAACTGGTCTTCAGATCCGTAAGCATAACTTTTTGTTTCCTTTCGGGGGAGGGGCGGTGATCAAACGCTATTTGCAATAGAGGGCATAAACGGGTGTCGTCCGGACGCTTTCGGGGTTAATATTCATCCAATAGATAATCGCTGTAAAATCTGGATTTTTTTGGAAATGACAAAAGTTGAATTGATTACCAGAGACCCAGTGTTCCAGATCAGGCGCGGACCAGAGGGTGTGTAGCTTGTGATGGCCTCCTCCGTACTTACCAGGGCCAATAATGCTATAGCGTCGGCCCTGACGGAAAAATGAAATACAAATACCAGAGGGGGGTTGGGGTCGTGACTCCCCTCGCTCTCCACCACCGTTTTTTTCTTCAATAATTTGCGGCAATCAGCAAAAAATACAAAAATAAAACTTCTGTTTTGACACTGAGATGCCCGGAAATCGCGTCTACTGCCTTCTAGATTTCAAAATTTTCTGGGGGAGACTCCCAGTTCGGCGCCAGCCTACAACGACCCCTCCACCGGCCCTGACCCCCTCTGCCGAAAATCCTGCATCCGCGCCTGCAGATATAGGAACAAAGATGACGCAATACACAAACGCCTTCGAAGAAACGAATTGCGTACAATGTAGTCGTTCTTCAAGATGGTGACAAGTTCGAAATTCTGACCTGACGCCTGGACAATGTAGTTTGGCAAAAAATGCGCGTACACAATGTAGTTTGGCAAAAAATGCGCGTAAAACTTCCAGCCCTCTCATTATTGTGTACTTTTCATAATTTTGCAATATGATTGATGATTGTGGCACCGACCCACGTTTTGATGAAGCAATGCATAACTACCCTAAAAAGGTCCTACAAAGGCAAACACAAGTAACTCAAAGTTACTATGAGCACAAGCTTAATCTTTTGCACTTAGGCCTACACATTTTCCTGTTTTTCTCAAAAGTAGCAAAACGTGAGTACGATGTACTACCACAGTTCTAGCGTGCAATGGAAATACCTAGTAAGTGACACTTTTGGAAAAAAATAAGTTAAGGCCAAATTCGTACTTACTAGGTATTGTTTCATCATAATAAACAGTTTTTGTTTGCAAAATGTTCGCCAAAGCCTCGGAAAGACAGTGGTGCACTTACTCGGTTTTTACGTCTAAGTCATCAGAATTGTGACTTACTACGTTTTTACCTTTGCAAATTGCAAGAAATCAGAGGTAAAACATAGCAAATTGCATTTAATCCTGTTGTATGACATATTTTTAATTAGGAGTGTTTTCCACAACAAAACTCTTCCAAGTTGTCATTCCACATAAACCCATTTTTCTCGAAAACAACAAAATGTGACATACTTGGTATTTCCATTGGACGCTAGAGTTGACTTTAGATTCTGTCTTTTTGGGACAGATAGGCCTAAACACTTGTTGGTTATTTGATATACGGTAGGACTGAATATAGGCCCCTATATGAAAACAAAGGTGCTTGTTATGTGACCTTGTTTTACTTCCTTTTGACGGTTCTCATGACATACATACACTTTTTGTGCAGATGTCAAGACCAAGCAAATGCAGGCATGGCCCAGTATCACACATGTCACGTCCGTGACGAAACTAATTAGCAAACAGTGCACTAATTATGAATCACAACGAACTTAATTCATACCAGGGGCATAGAAGGACACGAGCCTGACATGATGCAGTGTACAGTCATGGACATTAGTTTATCTACACCTGATATTTCGAATATTTCAAATACTACTGGGCCAATTTTAACACGGTTTGTTCCACATGAAAATATATCTTGTTGGTCATATTTCTGCATCAAAATTTTGGAAATTTGAAAATATCGTAATTATGTAATAGCTTATCAGGAAAAAAACACTAAAAATCAGACTTTTTATTATGTAATATTTTTGTGATTTGCACAGATGTGATAGAGCGGAACTTTCTAAAGATTTTGAGCTTTGTTTTATCAAAAAATGTTGAGTGGTTGCTGAGATATTTGAGATTATCAAAATTTTGATAATTTGAGATTTTCGTGTTTTGTTGGAAATTTTGATGCCATTAGATAAAGCTAACCTCAGAATATGGATTTACAAAATTTTGGAACTTTTTGCCTCAACTGGGCAGAAATATTGCGTATTTTTCAAAGTATCAAAATGTTGATATTTTGAAAGACATGCTTAACTTCTAACCAGTTTCGGCTAAACGTTCCAAAACTTCATACTTCTTGGTTTTTAGATGAACTCTGTCTACTGATACCAAAATTTTGTGAAAATTTAAAAAATCTCAAATTATCGAAAGTTTGATAATCTCAAATATCTCAGCAACCACTCAACAGATTTTAATGAAACAAAGTCCATAATCCTTAGAAGGTTCCACTCTATGAAAACTGCAACAAAAGTCACAAAAAATTACATAATAAAAATGTTGATTTTTAGGATTTTTTTTGATGAGCTATTACGCAATTACGATATTTCCAAATTTCCAAAATTTTGATGCAGTAATATGACCAACAAGATGTACTTTCATATGGAAAAAACGTGTTAAAATTGGCCAAGTAGTATTTGAAATATTCAGAGTATCAGGTGTAGATAAACTAATGTCCATGACTGTACTTAATGGTCCTTTGGTGCCATGAGTTGCAGAGACCGCATTGAACAAGTGAAAAAATATCACGAATTTGACCGTGGACTTCCCCAAAGTAAAAAAAACAGCAGTTGCTTTTCTTTCAGAATCATGAGGTTCCTTTTCGGCGTCGTCTGCCTGACCGCCCTTGTTGGCCTGGCAACTCCATGCTGTTTACCAAATCAGGTATCATTTGACTACGAACTCGGAGTCACCATCACGGAAACCAAAAGTAATCCATATCGGTCGATGATAACCAGGGAGTCGGCAATCGGAAGGTTAGTAAACTCTCACAGCCGCAAGTCAACACGCCGATTTGACATCTCGCACGATCGCAGCGCCTGGTAGAATTTCGTTGGCTACATCCGTGACCGTTTTCAACCTCACTACCAGGAGGAGTACGGGCGTTGTGTCCACACAGGCTGCGCGAGACTGCTTGCGTGAGACTGCTTTTGCACAGACCTGTGTAGCCGTGGAACGCATCACATCGGCCAGATTTGGCCGACGTGTACGTCCGCGACCTCATCACAGCGTAGGAATCTTGGCAGAAAAATAAATCCAAAGTTATTGGCTTAACATTCTTTGTTTAATGCAAAAATATTTACAGATTTTTTGTGAATAATTGTATGGCAGTAACAAATCTCATAATAAGCGAGGTTTATAGGTATTTTGATTCTAGAAACTACAGGGATCGAGGGATCACATGATCAGCCAAGGAAAGTAGTTCGCTGTCAATCACCCGACGCCATCTTGATTACCCACAATCCTGTGAGCACGGCGTAACAGATTGGTGCGAGGTAGGAGCCTTCTGTTGTAACAATGGGAGTACGGGCAAAAATTTCCTGGATCGAGGTTGAATTGATGGATCCCTGGCGGCGGTATCGGGAACCAACACGTGTTTTTCAACCTCGATCAGGGAAATATTTGCCTTACTCCTGTTAGTGAGGTTGAAAACGGAAGTACCGAACGAAAATTCTACCATTTTGGTTCACGAAGCCACCGCTAGGGCTAGAAGGCTTCGGCTCTGGCTGCCATTTTATTGCTGACGTCATTGTAACGGTCCATTTTCTGGTAAAATTTCATTCTCCCCCGGTCAAAAAAACGGCGATGATTTTGAGCTTTTGGTGCAGATCTGCAACACATACAAACATTCTCATCAAGAAACTTCCTCGGTGTTGCCATTCCGCGCGATTCGGCATGTTTGATAACATTTAGTACCCACGTGGTTACCGGCATTCCATTCTAAAAATAGCCAGTGATGTCAACATAACGATCTATAAATAGATCCGCGACAAATTTTTGTCGCAAAGATGGCAGCCAGAGCCGAAGCCTTCTAGCCCTAGCGGTGGCTTCGGGAACCAAAATGAAATTCTACCAGGGGCGCAATCTCGTAACCAGAGATTAGTTACGCTCGGCCGAGGTTGACGGTCGCTACACTAATCTCTGGAGACGGCTAAGCCCTAGCCGTGGCTTCGGGAACCAAAATGCAGGCAAGTGCGTTACACACAGCGCATGAATATATGCTAATTTTTGATCGCTTCACTCCAAGTTTATACAGTGCGCCAAGTAGTGCTGTGGATTTTCCTCAATAAATACAACAGATCCCTCGAAAAAACCTTTCTAAGGACATTTTTGTGTGTAACATTTTATACTCAAGTCATTTCAATGCATCTGTGGTTAAAATTCGGTCTAAAATTGCACGATACCAAAAATCATACCTACAAGGCGTGAAATGGCTAGCCGTCTCCAGAGATTAGTGGAGCGACCTACAACCTCGGCCCGAGCGTAACGAATCTCTGGGTACGAGATTGCCAGGGGCGCTGTGAGCCACTTTACATGGCGTTGGGATGTTTCGCCTGGTGTAACATCTGTAAATAATTCTCGTGTATCATTGCTCTCATTTATCTCACACAGTCAATTGCTCTTTTCAGTGGATCTTTTGATTTCACCGAGCAGAAGTTCTACCTGTCCCTTTCGACATCGCTGTTCAATATTAACGGCAAAGCGATCATGAACCTTGGCGAGGTAAACAACGTTATCTGCTGTGCTGCCCGGTGAATCAACGTAATACTCCCATCTCTACCTTGAGCCCCGGAAGTTGGCAGGGTGTCCCTTTTCAAATTCTATTTCCGAAGTCAAACAGTCTCGCGCACACCAAAATAGGCCACCATGCATTCTTCCATGAATTCGATGCCGCGTTGTGCTCCAACTAAATTTCAAATTCAAAATGCCGTCATTCCTATTTATAGACTGGCCAATCAGAGGCAATCCGGGTCCGAGATTGATTATGTAGCTCAACCTCGCACCAATCGATACCTGCTTCTGATTGGTCAAGTCAACAGACTTTCGAAATAGAATTTGAAAAGGGTCATCCTGCCAACTTCCGGGGCTCAAGGTAGAGATGGGAGTATACCGCGATGTGACCAGTCACATGATAGATCTACCAGTTTCCACGACAATACAAATCCATATTCATTCATCTAAATGACTGATAATGTATTCCATCTATGATTTTATTTCCTTCCCCAAGTCCAAACCTAATTATTTCACATGTAACTATTACGTAATCATTATGACAAAATCAACGGACTCCTTTTGACCACATGTTATTTCAACGAAAATACTTGTTAATGAATTTTGAAAGTAGTCTGGTTCCCTGACCTGCTGTATGATGGCTCTGACTGATGGTGCGATACAGAGGTCAGGTAAACGCCGTCGTCAATACTGATCTAAAAATAGAACATTAGTCATGCGCTGTCAAACTGCCGGGTGTTCTGAATGTTTTAGGTGTACCAGTATCAGCTCTGCATCATCCTGTACAGGTATCGCAAGAGAAATAATCCCGAAGTTGTAGGGCCAAAAGGCTGCACAATCGGCTTGATGTTCGATGTAGCGAAATCGTGTTACCTAAGTGACGTCACAGCAAAATTGTCAGGATCCTGACAATTTTAGATCACGTGATCAGTATAACGGTGGCGTTGACCTGACCTCTGTATCGCACCATCAGTCAGCGCCACCATACAGCAGGTCAGGGAACCAGACTATTTTGAAAGAGTCGTGTTCTATTTGATATTTTACGCCTCGTCTATAGAGTGAACGGAAAATAACCGCAACCTCGACACGCCAACAAGGAGGACGTCTAGTTGAGGACTGCGACTCGGCTCCCATTGCAGGAACAATAAGAGAACCTTGGCAATGTATTTTAGGTAGGCATGGCCTCTACAGTGTGGTAGTGGCGTACGAAAAGTGGGCGCTGACCGTCAACCTGCTTAAAACATAGGGTAGTTATTATCCCCGGAACGGAATAAAGTTATTTTTGCCGGTGTAACGTCGATCAGTTTTCCCCGTATTTCTGTGTTTTTCTTATTGTTTCCCTCCTGACGGATTAAGCGGCAACTAACCCAACAATAACCATTCTAGGCCGCGCCTATTGTTGGGGAACACTGAGCTACAGAAACACTCACCATGTTACACCGGAACGGAAGAGAAATGAAAATGGGGAAAACCAAAAACCGGAATGGCGGAGCCAATTTAAATATCCCACTATATTATAAATAGCAACAGAACACGTGACCGAACGAATTTTGTCGACGACGATTTCTTCTTCGGTTCTCCCCCCCCCCCCCCCCCCC